>CM052899.1:64339280-64397503 GCA_028534135.1 Potos flavus | reverse complement strand
ACACACACACACACTAAACAAAATTGAGGCTCAGAGAGATTAAGTAACTTGCCAAAGATCACATAGCGAACATTTGATTAAATAGATTTATCCAGCACTGTCTAACTCAAAAGATCTGGCTCTTTCCACTACACCAGATTACCTCCACTCACTGTTAGAAGGCTCTACTAAAGGTTCGTCTTTATACTACGCCAACATAACACTACCCTTTTTTCTGGTTATTTGTACTTATTATACTCCTAGCTCCACTTGTAATTATTTAGGTATACACAGCTTTATTACTCCTCAATAGATAAGAACAGCCTTGAGAAAATAAGCAGCTATCCTATTCATCTTCTTGACCTTCTAGCAGCATCTAATATAGAGACTTGCAAACAGAAAGCATCAAATCTTATTTTTTCTGAAAAACAAAACGAATGCTATAGAACTATAGAAAACCAGTTGTCAAAACCATAGAAAGAATTCCTTTAGTATGAGAACAAGTAAACAAATATAATAAGGGAAAATTTTTTTGTCTTAGAGATCAAAAGAACAAGACCAACAGCTCTTGCAAAGAGGGGTGATGGGCAGGCAGTAGGGCCCTGGGCAAGTAGGATGGAGCTTGGAGCAGGATCAGTCCCTGTGGAGAAGGTGAGTACAAAAGAGGGAAACTACAGATTATTGGCCAAGAAGGCAAAGAACTGGGAAGAGGAAAAGAGTGTCTCTAAAAGGTTGTCCAGGGGGCGCCTGGGTGGCTCAGTGGGTTAAAGCCTCTGCCTTTGGCTCAGCTCATGATCTCAGGGTCCTGGGATCGAGCCCCTCATCGGGCTCTCTGCTCAGCAGGGAGCCTGCTTCCCCTCCTCTCTCTGCCTGCCTCTCTGCGTACTTGTGATCGCTCTCTCTCTGTCAAATAAATAAATAAAATATTTTTAAAAAAATAAAATAAAAATAAAGGATTGTCCAGGGCTTGGTCCTGACATAATGGATTACAAGTATATGGACTAATTCTAGAATACACTGGTTAGTGGAACTAAAGCTGGACTAAAAATGTCTTGTACAAGTTCAAGAACTAAGAACAGACTGGATCTTTTAATAGGCCTAGGGTCTATTGTTGCAAGGTGACAGAAAAGGCAAAATGCCAGAGTAATCAATGATTCTTTAAATGATTGTTTTATAAGGAGATTTTTTCATTTTCCAATATAATACATCAATTTCACGGGTTGAATTAGAAAAGAGACAATGGAATCCATTTGCCCTTCCTGGAAATACAGACAAAAAGCTACGAAACTTGCAAATCTACTGCTGTCCCTGTTTTATTCTCAGGTGCTCAAGAGAAGACTGCATCCCCGAAGTGGCATCCCTGCTTTCTGGAGTGGTTCCCAACCAAGGGTGATTTGGCTCCCCAAGGGACATCTGGCAACGCCCATGACCGGAGGTGGGAGTACTCCTGACAGCCAGTGATATAAAGGCCAGAGATGCTGCTGAACAACCTACAATACCCAGGACAGCAACCCAAAATAAAAAATCACCTGGCCCAAAATGCCAATAGAGCCAATGCTGAGAAATTCTTATCCATAAGCACCATCGACATTAACCTAAGCCATCACCAAGATGACTTGTTTGTCCAGAATTTAGTACTTTAAACGGAGATATTAGTTCAATAACAACAATAAAAACAGCAGCTACTATTTATTATTGCATCCTTAAATAGGCCAAACAAACCCAAGCTAAGAACTTACACTTTTTTTTTTAATATAAGACTTTATTTGAGAGAGAGAGAGAGAGAGAGCGCGCGCGCGAGTCAGCAGCGGAGCACACAAGCAGGGGGAGGAGACAGAGGGAGGGGAAGTAGACTCCCCGCTGAGCAGGGAGCGCGCTACAGGGCTTGATCCCAGGACCCTGGGGATCATGACCTGAGCCAAAGGCACCCGCTTAGCCGACTAAGCCACCCAGGCACCCCCTTTATCTCATTGAATTTTTGAATGAGACTTTATCTCATTGAATTTTTACAAAAATCTTGTGGGTTATTATTATTCTCACTTTGCAAAGATGGAGAAGTTCAAAGTTGGCCACAGCTGCATGCAAGTAATAAGGCTCCTATCACTACCACCCCACTGCCCCTTTCCAAACTAACAATTATTGTATAGAGCAGGGGTATTTAAAGATAATTTTTATGTTAATAGAGTAATGATCTGGGAACACAGAATCTAAGACCTGGAGACAGAGCAGGACGAGAAAGGCAGAAAGCTCACAGAGCTGTCTCAGGGAAGTCTCTGGTCTGTCACTGGCACCTACTCTCTCTAGAGGCTTCCAAATCCCTGGCACTTCCTTATCTGAGGAGAAGAAAGGGAGCGGTAAAATGGCACACCAACATGTCTGTTGACTGCTACACCAAAAATAAGAAAATAATTGTAGAGGGATAACTGGGGCATAGACAAAGGTAAATAAATAAAGATAAATAGATAAATAAGCAATGCATAATTCAATGTTACATCTGTAAAGAATCTGAGATCAACCGATTCCAATGCCTTCACAGAATAGGAAAACACAGGCCTTAGGAGCAAAGTGACTTGCTTAAGATCATATAGCGGTCCCCATGAAAACAACAGAATAGTCACTGTGGGTTGAAAACCAGAGGAGATTTGTCCAATATGATTTAAAAAAAAATCAGGGGCGCCTGAGTGGCTCAGTCGTTAAGCGTCTGCCTTCAGCTCAGGTCATGGTCCCAGGGTCCTGGGATCGAGCCCCACATCGGGCTCCCTGCTCTGCAGGAAGCCTGCTTCTCCCTCTCCCACTCCCCCTGCTTGTGTTCCCTCTCTCGCTGTGTCTCTCTTTCTGTCAAATAAATAAATAAATATCTTTAAAATAATAATAATAAATAAAATAAAATAAAATAAATTAGCTTAGATTTAAAAAGGACTCATAAGTTTCAACTCTTTAAAAATGAACATTTTCTGGAGAGGGTCCAAGATGGCAGCACTGAAAGATCCTAAACTCCCCTCCTCCCATGGATATACCAAATCTAAAGCTACAACATACAAATCACTTCCCTCTAAAAAAGATCTGAAAACTAGACGAACTGCTCTCCCCAACAATGGATAAAAGGAGCCCATCAAGATATGCACGAGAAAGAGAGATACGGTCTCACAAAAACCCCCACCCGTGGCATGGTGACAGACAACAGGGAGGGATCTTGCCAAACAGGCACTCCTCCCAGGGGGAGGGAGAGGTTGGTGTCCTATACCAGGGAACCTACCCCTGCTATCCACAGGGAGACAGAAGCTTCCAAAACATCTGCCTTGGAAAACCAATGAGGTTGATGTCTGGGGTTCCCAAAGTGTTACAGGAAACTGAGATTCCCCTCTTAGAGGGCTCACATGTAGTCTTGTTGGCCCTGAGATGCAAGGAAAACCAGGTCTGAAAAGTGCGTATCCGACAGAGAGAGATTCATTTGCTAAGCTGGGGCATTGGCTGGAGGAGCGGGAGACAGCGGAGACGCTCACCAGAGGCACTACTGGCCTGGCCGCCACTGCTAGCACAGGCAGGCGGGTGTGGATGCAGTACCCTCCTGCTGCTTTGCGAGGACAGGTTGGGGCAAGAAGTCACAACACTTGCTAAGGCTGGCAAGTGAGGGCAATAGCAACGCTCCCTTGATTCCCTGGCTGGCGCAGGCAAGACGATAGGTTACAGAGCTCTCCCACTCTCTAAAGTCTGTGAGTGTGGGCAAATGCATCACTCCCCTGCCCCCCTGACTGGGGCTGGTCACTGTGAACAGTCGTGGCATTCTCCTGCTGCCAGCCCAAAGCCAAAGGAAGAAAAGGCACTTCCACTGAATCACTGAAGCCCACAGATGCACTGAGTCAAGGCATTTTTCCCACTGCCTTTCTGAAGCCAGTGACTGTGCCCTGCCCCTACACTCTCCAACTGACTCACTAAAGCCAGCAGGTACATGCAATCCACACAAGGGACACCCTTGATTGCCTGGCCCTGGTGACCAAGAGGATTGGTATTCTAAAGCTCCACGAAACTGTGTCAACAACTGAGAAGGCTGTTCTGGGCAGGCTCCGACCCCCAGGGCACTACACAGACCGCACACTGAAACACAACCCCAGTCTTCCTGTGAATAAAACCTATTCACTTAGCGTGGAGCTTCAGCCTGCAGGATAGGCTTCAGGTTTTCTTCACATATAGAGGCTAAGGAATGGTCGCAGGGAACATAAGCAGGGAGACACCATCCTTGTACACCCTGCTGGCTTCAGTAGAGTCAATAAGACTTCCCAGAAAGGAGCTTATACACTCATCCAGAGTCCCAGTTTTTGCAACTGTCACCCAGAGGACCCCTCCAAATCTACTGGTCTAAAGATCAGCAGGGATTACAGCTGTGGCCCCACAGGACTATACATATTTGCATACTTTAAGCAGCTGCCTGAGAGTCTGGATTCCGATCAGCAGGTGCTTGGATTACTGACAGATCTTGGCACACTCTCAACAATGGAAGAGTATCAAAAACAACTCAGCTAGCTTAGGCAATCATAAAGGTTCGAGAGACAACCGATAGCTAAGCAAGGTTGAATGAGAAGGATCATACTTACATAAGGCCATTCCTTCAAGACTGAGAGGGTTAGATGTTTGCCTACTATATAGAAACAAACACAGAGAGTCAAATAAAGTGAGGAAACAGAGAAATATGTTCCAAATGAGAGAACAAGACAACACTTCAGAAAAAGGCCTTATTGACATGGAGACAAGTATAAAAGAATTTAATGTAATGGTCATAAAGATGCTTACCTAACTCAAGAGAAGAATAGGTGAACAAGTGAGAATGTTAACAAAGAAATAGAAAACATTAAAAAAGTACCAAACAGGGGTGCCTGGGTGGCTCAGTTGGTTGCGTGTCCAACTCTTGATTTTGGTTAAGGTCATGATATCGGGGTCTTGGGATTAAGTCCCACATCAGGCTCTGCGCTCAGTACAGTCTGCTTGGGATTCTCTCACTTCCTCTCCCTCTGGCCCTCCCCCTGCTTCACTCTGTCTCTCTCAACATCCACATTAGAGGGGTCCCAAAAGGAAAACAGGGAGAGAAAGGGACAGAAAATTTATTTGAAGAAAATAATGGCTGAAAACTTCCCTAGAGAAAAAAAACAGACAATGCAGGTCCAGGAAGCCCAGAGTTACAAATAAGGTGAAACCAAAGAAAACCAAACCAAATCACATTATAATTAAAATATCAGAAGTTAAAGGTAAAGAGAGAATATTAAAAGCAGAAAAACAAACTGTTACATATAGGGAAATGCCATAAGCCTATCAGATTTCTCAGCAGGAACTTTGCAAGTCAGAAGAGGGTGGCATGACATATTCAAAGTGTTGAAAGGAAAAAACTTCCGAGAATACTCTGAGAATACTCTACCCAGCAAAGTTATCTTTCAGATTTGGAGATAAAGAATCTTCCAGGGGCATCTACGTGGCTCAGTGGGTTAAAGCCTCTGCCTTCAACTCAGGTCATGATCACAGAGTCCTGGGATCAAGCCCCGCATCGGGGGCTCTCTGCTCAGCAGGGAGCCTGCTTCCCCCTCTCTCTCTGCCTGCCTTTCTGCCCACTTGTGATCTCTCTCTCTGTCAAATAAATAAATAAAATCTTAAAAAAAAAAAAAAAAAAAGAATCTTCCAGATAAGCAAAAGCCAAAGGCTATTAAACTAGCCTTAGAAGAAATATTGAAAGGTTTAAACCGAACAGATGTGGCACTAATTAATAACAAAAACCATACAAAAGTAAAAAAATCTTACTGAAAAGGTAAACAGTAGTAAAGGTAGTGGATCGATCACTTACAAAGCTACTAGTAAGACTGCAAGGCAAGGGACGCCTAGGTGGCTCAGTTGGTTAAGCGGCTGCCTTTGGCTCAGGTCATGATCCTAGGGTCCTGGGATCGAGTCCCGCATCGGGCTCTCTGCTCAGCAGGGAGCCTGCTTCCCCCTCTCTCTCTCCGCCTGCCTCTCTGCCTACTTGTGATCTCTCTCTCTGACAAATAAATAAATAAAATCTTAAAAAAAAAAAAAAAGATTGCAAGGCAAAAGTTGTAAAATTAAAACTACAATAATTAAGGAATACATAAAATAAAAAGATGTAAAAACGGGACATCAAAAACAAAATGTAGGGGGGATGGGGAATAAAAAATGCAGTTTTAGAATGTGTCCCAACTTATGTCATTATCAATTTAAAATAGACTGTTTCTCACATATGGTTACATATGTGAACCTCAAGGTAACCACAAAGCAAAAACTTATAGTAAATGCACAAAAGAAAAAGAGAAAGGAATCGTATAAATATAACACGAAAGAAAGTCATCCAACCAGAGGGAAGACAGAAAGAGAAAAATAAACAGAGAGAAACTATAAAAACAGCCAGAAAAGCTAACGAAATGGCAATAAGTACATACCTATCAATAATTACTTTAAATGTAATGGACTAAAATCTTCAGATCAGAGGATTCAAATGGTATCAGCCTGAGCACTTTATCAACTTCTTATCTAAAACCGTTGACTTCTGATAACCATCCCCTGAATCAATGATCTTATGAGGGGCTGCAAGCGGTGATTTTCAAATTCCATCAGTCCAAGCACATTTATTAACTGAAATTCTTCCCTCTCAATAACTAAGCCCTTTTCTTTCTTTCTTTCTTTTTTTTTTTACTCTGAACCACCAGACAGGAAAAGCGAGATAACTACTTAATACTTTCCTTTTATTTCCAATTTTCAGAGGAAGGAGCTGGTATCTTAGCTACTTCCAATAAAGCTTACTTCTAACTAAACTGGAACCAAAATAAAATATGAATTTTTATAAAATACTTAAACAAAAGGGAAAAAGAAGAGCTCTGTGAGCAATCCAACTAATTTTAAAGAGTTAACCAGTGACTTCAGATTTATCCAGGGATATAAAAGTCCACAAAGATCTAGGACAACTACAAGACTCTCAGAGGAAAAAGAGTATCTGGCCAAATTCTTGTTCCTTTGATAAATCAACAGAAAGATCTGTCCAGAGCTTTGGTGTCTTTGCAAAATGACTACCTTTATTCCAAACATGACTTGAAGGCAAACCTCAACCTAAGATCTTTTTAAAAAGCTATACTTACATGAGCTGTCTAAATAGTACAATTTCCTGTGAATACCATAAATGAATTGGAATACCCTGAGATATGGTGATTCTGGCTTGTGTCCCACCACAACAGTCCCTTCTGCTTAGCTGGCCACATTTCTACATCCTCATCTTCCCCACTACATGCATAAGGGCACTCACACCAAACACAAGTAGTCCATAGCCAAGGAACTATGCCTGGTAAAACAAGATAATCTGTTAAAATCCTTGGGAATTTGAAAGGAAAATAACGAAAAATGTAACCATCCCTCAAAATAATATACTCCTGAAAATATAACCAGGAGGAGTTGTGCTGGTCATGCAAGCATGCTTAAAGATAACCTGGAGAAAAACATGTAGTCGCAGCAGGCCTCAGGTGGAGGGGAAGATATACGTTCTTGAAGCCGAGCAGCTGGGGATACCCGGCTCGCTCGGGGCGGAACACCACCTGCTTCATGGAAGCCGAGCAGCTGGGGAGGCCCGGTTCGCTCATGGCGGAACACCGCCTGCTTCCCTCTTTCGTTATCTCCCCTGCCTCCGGGAGAGCTTGCTGATGGGGTTATCCGTTTAAGTGCTAAGTGCGCTTACTCTATAACGAATTCCATGCTGATTGACCAAGCACACGCTTCTCTTCTTCCTGTTTAATCTATAAGACTCGTGATCAACAGTGACTCACATTCCTTCTTGTTTACCTACAAACAATGTATAATCTTCTTATTGATTATCATCTTGTATCCAATAAATATGGGATTAAGGAGTTGTTCGGGGCGGCAGTCTTCTCAACTGCAGACCCCTGCTCCCATCTCTCTTGCAGCTGACTTGTTTGTGCCTCATTCTTCTCCCATGCGCCGTCAGGAAGCGGCAGAAAAACTTGGGCAGGATATAGTGGATAGAAAGAAAAGGCATGGACTATGGTTGAGCCATACTACTGGGAGAAGACCCAAGTGAAGATCCTGAACTCTCATGATGAACTCTTGAGTCATCGTGAATCTAGAGCTCCCTTCCTGCTCTGAGTCTCCATCCAGGTCTGTCCTGTGATAGCTCCAGATGTCCTTGTTACTCTGATCTTCTTATCGTTCCACAGATAGCTGTATTTGTTTGCTAGGGCTGCCATAACATAAGCACCACAGACTGGGTGGCTTAAAAAACAAATTTCTTTTCTCACAGTTCTAGAGGTGAGAAGTCTGAGATCAAGGTGTTAGCAGGGCTGGATCCTCCTAAAAGATATTCCAAGCATCCTTCGCTTGCACATAGCCATATTCCCCCTCTGTACATGTCTGTGTCCAAATTTCCTCTTTGTATAAGGACGCCAGTTATACTGGGTTAAGGCCTACACCTAATGACCTCATTTTACCTTAATTACTTCTTTAAAAACACTATCCCCAATGGTCACATTCTAGGTACCCCACATTCTGGGATCAGAACTTCAGTGCAGGAATTCTGGGGCATAGTTCAGCCCATAATAATGTCTTTAAAGTGATCCTCTCTTTACTTAAGCTAGTTTAAATGAGTCTTGTTGGTTGCAACTGAATAAACCTTACCAAAATGGCTATATTTTCTGGTCTTCTATTATTTAATTATTCATGTGTTTCTTTCAAATCTCCCAAGAGTCGGAGCTATGAGAGAGCAATAACATGCTTTAAAAGTTCAGTGAATTCTATCTCCACAGATCTAGTACCCTACAAACAGTTGGTACCCGAAACATAACGGGCACAGGGAATTCTGTAGAAGATGCTGTGCCGTAGCACCCAAGATCCCCTTTCAGATCTTAAGTATTCATTCTCTTATCAACCAGGAGTGTTGGCTGCTCTTAGTTCACAGCTAAGTCCTATCCCAAGAATTGTCAACAGAGTCATTTCAGCCAAGGTAACGCCCATTCCTTTCAGTAGCCTACATCCAATCATACAGAAGTCCAAAGGCCCAGCCTTCTTGTCCCCACTCAGGACATCTCTGAAGAGCCACCCCAGCTCCAGAGCAACTTGTGGGATTGGCTGTGGCCTGTATGCAAGTGAATTACAGTTCAGCTCTCCCTCTGCCCAATCCTGCTTCCATCCTGCTTCTGTCCACACTCACTCCCTCAAGGTGTTGATCCTTAGACTACTCCCAATAAACTTCTGCACACAAATCTCTTAATCTATTTCGCAGAAAATCTGACTTGCCCTATATTCCATGGCTAACACTGTGACAAAGATGCTACACTTGATCTTAGCCTAAAGGCTGAGAACTGATCACACTGCCACAAAGAAGACAACAACAAAAAATTAGGAAAAATTAGCTAGGCACTACGTAATTTCCGTGTTTCCTGTCCATCTTCCACTTTCTTGCTAGAGAAAGGGTCCCATTCCTTCTGATCCCCTCTGACTTGCCCTGTGCAGACAGATACTGCATCCTCCAATCCACAAGCAGGAACCCCAGACATCCTGCTTTCCCTGGACAGCAGGGGGCGCCTCAGGCCCCAGCTCCTCCCCCTGGGTCCTGCCACTGCATTTCTGAAGTCTGGCCCCTTCAGTGCCTCGCCCTGTGGTGAAAACCAAAGGAGAGCAGAGGGTGAACCAGAGAAATCCATCCAGAAGGAGAAGCTGGTCCCATTCCCCTTCTCTGGCTGCCCCCCAGCTGGCCTCTCCTTGGAAACAGAAAGTGCTGATTCTAAGGACAAACACATGGTCCCTGCTGCCAGCGCCTTCCTACTGTCCCTTCTACTGGGTGAGCCTCTGAGGGGTATGGGGGAACGGGCCGGATGGGGTGGGGGGGGTGGAGGCAGAAGTTTTCTGCTTTAGAAGTTATCATATAGAATAATAGGACACTTCACCATGGGATATTACTTATGAAGAGTGTGTGCTGGGGAAGTCCTGAGGGGTATCATACGTGAAGCAGTAAACAAAGACCCCTGCCCTCGTGGGGCTTATAATCACTGCACTTATTAAATACATAAATTTTAAAGCAGGTTAGAAAGTCCTAAATGTTATGAAAGGAAAGGGGCGGCAGGAGGGCAGGGGCAGGAGGTGTGGTGTAATTTTAAATAGGGTAGTCAAGGAAGTTTCACTAAGGAATCATTTGAGCAAATCCATGAAGGAGCCGAGTGACTTAGGTACGAGAATCCAGGAAAAGAGCATTTTAAACAGAGGGAACTGGAAGTATCAATACTCTTGAGTGATTTTAGTGATAAGCTTGTTCACTTATTTTTCTGGCCCACGATGATTTAAAAGCAGGGTAGGCTGAGAGCAGGAGAAAGGTAACAGGTAGCAGAAAAGATACACAAATACTGAAAAATGCCAATTCAGATAAAGAAAACAGCTCATTAACCTCAAAAGCACCAGAAGGCATCATTGTGTTTACAACCTAATATACTTGATATTCCTGATGACAATCCTGAATCTTCCAGTTAAAGTTAAATTATGTTCTGTGTATGCTGCTAAAGAAGGCAGGTAAGTATGTAATTTTCGAGATTCCTAATGGGTAATTGATAAAAATCTGGCCTTTAATATAAATCTGAGAAATTTAAATGTGTGGAAAGCCTCACCATTCAATGAATCTAGACATAAAATGAATTATTGTATATTAATGATATGGTGTCTGTCTTAGGGTCTTACCCAAGCTCTTCCCCCCAAAAGAAAGATCTGCAATCAGGTGAGTGGTCTCTACCTAGACTGCTGGGTTTGGAACTGGGATAGGATGGAGGCTGGAGGCGAGGGAGGACTCAGGTCCTAGGAATGGATGGGAGTTTGAGGATGATGAGAAGATGAGGACCAGAGGAAGAGGACACCGATGTTCTGTCTCTCTTCTTTCTCTAGTGTGTGGACGACCCGTATACTCAGGCCGTATTGTGGGTGGCCAGGATGCTGTTGCGGGGCACTGGCCTTGGCAAGTCAGCGTGCACTGGGGTGAGAACCATGTCTGTGGAGGGTCTCTCATCAGTGACAGGTGGATATTGACAGCAGCACACTGCTTAAAAATGTGAGTCCTAGTCCTGGTGGCTAGCACACAGCCAGGTTCTCAGTAAATACTTGAATGATTTCATGAATGAACCAACAGACAAATGAAAGTGGTAAGACGGGTCGGGGCACTTGGATGGCTCAGTCGGTTAAGCGTCTGACTCTTGATTTAGGCTCGGATCATGATCGTGAGATTGAGCCCCAAGTTGGGCTCTGTGCTCAGCACTGAGTCTGCTTGAGATTTTCTCTCTCTCTTCTTCTGCTCCTCCCCCTGCCTGCAATCTCTCTCTCTATAAAATAAATAAATAAAATCTTAAAAAAAAAAAAAGAAAGAAAGAAAGTGGTAAGGGGGGAGGCGGAAGGAAACCCTACATCACCTTGGACTAGGGACAGGACATAGAGGTAGAAAAAGAAATGATAGAGATAGGCACTATATTAGAAACTTCTCTTACTTTGTGCCAAATCATTTCCTAAACATTAACCAGGGAACTCTGTCTTAAGCTTTTCTGGATCACAAACACAATGTGAGCTCTCTCTCTCAGAGCTTCTGCTGCAAGAGAAGAAAGGTGCCATGTGGAGAGTATAGTTCTAGGGAGAGGCTCATGTGAAACTCATGTCTCCAGCCAACAGCTAGTGAAGACGTGAGGCCTGGCACCATAAGGGGGTTTGGAAAAAGATCCTCTCAGAGTCAAGCCTTGAGATGACTGCAGCCCAACACAATTGTAGCCTTGAGAGAGAGGAGTCGGAAGCACCCACCTAAGGTCACACCTGATTCTTGACCCATAGAAACTGTGAGATAAATGTTTGTTTTTTTAAGCCTCTAAGTTTATGGTAACTTGTTATGCAACAACAGATAAGTAATATATACAGAAACCAAAACAGCAGGACTTTTCAAAAACATTACCGAAAGCTCAAAGAAAATAGAGCAAGAACTTTAAAATGCTGGGAGAAAATTATTTCCATCCCAGAATTCTACCCATACGCAAATTACTGATCAAGTGTGGGATAGAAACAAGACATTTTCAAATATACAAAGCAGCAAAAATATTACCTCTCATGCACATTTTCTCAGGAAGCCTTGGGAAAACGTGCTTCACTAAAATCAAGGAGAAAAAAACAAGAAAACATGGAATCGAGGGGGAAAAAAGGGGATATAACACGGAACAGAATCCCCAAGAAAATGGGAGAGAATACTGGACAAAACTGGCCATAAGCGTATAAGAGGAGATGATGGAGACAGGAGACAACAAAAGAAAGAGGGATTAGGGAGAGAGGAAAGGAGAAACAGCAACAAATCAACCCTAGTCCAAGCTGAAAATAGCCTGGTTCATTCTAGGTCTATTACCATCCTTTCTTGCCTAGAGACTTCTTGCTACCTGTGGACAGCTTGTTCTCATCCAGCTGTAGCACCTGGGCATGCTCCACTTTTATTCTCCCTTTTCTATTCCCCTTAGGCGCTGGATTCCTTTGCTTTATACTGTACATCTGGGATCGATTCAGATAGACCAACCAAGTCAAAGTGTAAAGTATCGTGTGTTCAAAATTATCACCCATCCCCAAACTCGACGTACAACTGCAGACATCGCCTTGTTGAAACTGGTCTCTAGGGTCACCTTTAATTCTTCCATCCTGCCCATCTGCTTGCCCCGGATCACAAAGCAGTCGAAAATTCCAGCCTCTTGCTGGGTGACTGGATGGGAAAATGTCGATGATGAAGGTGAGAATGGGTAACGAAAGGAGTGTTTTTTTTGTTTGTTTGTTTGTTTTTACGAAAGGACTGTTTTATCCATCCTCCTCCTTGTACCCACTCCAGAACATTTGCATTCTAGGCATACCATTACTATGGCAAATATTTTTTAATAAACCCCAACCATTGATATTATCTATAAGTCTTCAAATAAAATGTCTTTTTTCACATTTATTATGTTTCTTTTATTTACTTTTCGATCTTGCCTATACAGTCTAGCTATAGCAGCAAGACCAGATATTAACAATCTGAACACATAATTACTTCTTTGAAACAACTGTTAACAAACCTGATCTAAAGTCTGGAAGAGTCTAGTGTTTTTGAAAATCTGTTTTTAGAGTGTTGGGTCAACTCTCCCAGGAGGAGTGAAGACAAGACAAGAAATGATCTGCGAGCAGAAAAGCAGGAAAGGAAGTAGTTTTGGAGTATTTCAAATAGTCATATCTTTACTGAATCAAACCGTATCAGAATTTCTCTTTATTTAGAATATGAGGAATACCCCACACTGGCACATTAGAAAAACCTTAGAACAAACAAATAATTTTGAATTACCCATTGTGTTAAGATTAAATTTACCAAAAATATTCTTGCATTAGCGAATATGATTGGAAAGAGACTATATTCTGCTTTTGGATTCCCACAGAGATTTCTGCAAATCATGACTGAATGTTGTCCTTGCAATTTTCCAGATTGCTTTTCCTTTCATTCCTGTCTGTCTTTACAGATCATGATTCCCTCTCCAGCCTCCAGGAAGCAGAAATACCCGTCTTTGACCGCGAGGCCTGTGAACAACTCTACAACCCAGTCGGTTCTATGCTGCCAGAATCAGAGCCAGTCATCCAAGATGATGAGATATGTGCTGGTGATACAACGAACATGAAGGATAGTTGCAAGGTTAGGGTTTGCTCTTGAATTTTTTTTTCAATATGAGACTTTAATTTTGATCCGGGTTTTCCTGTATGTAAACAACAGTAGATTGGGAATTAGGAGACAAAGGTTCTGACAATAATTCTTGTGTTATGCTGAATTACCGATGAATTTAATTCTCTTCAACTTTTGATCTAGAGAAATGCTAACCATTGGTTACTGGTTAGCATTAAAAATATTATATAAAAAATTAAATATATTTTTATAAATATATTAAGAGGTTGACACAGAACTGCCAACTTTATTTTTAAGTAAGAACATTTCGCTCGACACTCAAAAGATGCCATTCCACCGTCTCCTGATCATAACTGTCCAATGAAGAATTGTCTTCCTCCATTGAGTGTGATGTGTTGTTTTGTCTGGTTGTTTTCAATATAATTACCTTCATATTTGATTGTCAGAAGCTTGAATGTGATGGGGCACCTGAGTGGCTCAGTAAGTTGAGCATCTGACTTTTGCTTTCGGCTCAGGTCAGGGAGAGTCAGCTTGGGATTCCCTCTCTCTCTCTCTCCCCCCTTCTGCCCTTCCCCCTTGCACATGTGCTGTTCTCTCTCTCGGTCTCAAATAAATAAATAAATCTTTAAGAAAAAAATAGAAGTTTGAATGTGATGTGCTAGGTGTAATTTTCTTTGTATCTATCCTATTTAGGATTCATTGTTTTTGTTTTTTTAATCTGTTCTTTTATCTTTTATCAAAACTTGAGAATTTTTTCATTCATGACTTCTTCAAATATTCTGCCTCATTTCTCTTCCTCATCTAATTGAAACAAAAAATGCAGGTTATACCTTTTGATATTTTCACACTGTATCTGATACTGTTTTTTTTACCCTTTCTGCTCTTCAAATTGGATACTTATAAATTAATCTATATTCAAGATCATTGCCTCTCTCCTGTCATCTACATTTTAGTGTTAGGGTCATCTAGTGTAAGTTTTATTTATGTATTTTCATGTATTTTATTTTTTAGATAGGACTAAAAAAATGACCACTTGGTTTTATTTGCTTTCCCTCTTTCGATAATAACAAGAGTTGATGAGGATGTGGATAAATTGGAAACTTCATACCCCTACTGGGAATGTAAAATGGTACAGCTGCTTTGGAATTACTATTCTTCAAAAGGTTATATACAGAGTTACCATATTACCAAGGAATTCCACTTTAGGTATACACCAAGAAAAATAAAAACATATCCCCAGAAAAAATTATGCATGAATATTCATAGCAGCATTATTCATAATAGTCAAAAAGTGGAAATAATCCAAATGCCCACCAACTGATGACTAGATAAACAAAATGGGGTCTATCCAAATAATGGAATAATATTCATTCATAAAAAGGAATGGAGCACTGATAGATGCTACGAGGATGAACCTTGAAAAGAGTATTCTAAATGAAAGAAGCTAGACATAAACAATCATATATAGTATGGTTCATATGTCCAGAATATGCAAATCCATAGAGGCAGAAAGCAGATCACCAGCTGGCCTAAGGCAGAGAGGAAATGAGGGTGACTATTAATGGGTATGGGGTTTCTTGTGAGGGTGACGGAAAGGTGGTGATGGTTGAACAACATTGTGAATATACTAAAAACCACTGAATTGTACACTTCAAATAGGTGAAGAAAAAGAACAGCAAGATTGAGAGATAAACCATCAACTACTATCACTATCATTTTACATAAGAAAGGATTATTTGAACATTAAAAAAGGCAATAAGAACATAAGAATAGAAAAATAAGGACAGTTCATTCAATTGAAATAAAGTTACCTTTAGGGAAAAAATTCATCACATTAATTTCTCTTATCACAGATGAGTATTTTGAAACTACGGATATATTAAGCTAAGGTCTCTGCCAATTTCGAAATCTATGATTCTAAAATTCCCATGATCTTCCCCTAATGCAGTAAGAAGACTAGCTCCCTCTAGAGTTCCCCAGCTCCATGGGTTCCATTGCCCCTTTTAAGGAACTCTCCACCTCTTGTGACCACTTTCCTCTTCAAGGTCCCTTCTCACTACACTCTGACCTTTATCTTTCCTCAGGGTGATTCTGGAGGACCTCTGTCATGTCATATTAACGGTGTATGGACCCAGATAGGACTGGTAAGCTGGGGATTAGGCTGTGCTAACTCTCTCCCTGGAGTCTACGCCAGTATGATCTACTATCAAAAATGGATTGAGACCACTATCTCAAGAGCTGAGGTCTTGGGTGCCAATAATTTGGACTTCTCTGACTTCCTGTACCTTACTGTCCTGCTCTCTCTGGCTCTCCTGGGACCCTTCTGTGCCTTTGGGCCTAACATTTTACCAGGAGAGTAGACAGTATAGCTAAAGCCACTAGCTGAGTACAGGGTCAGGGTGGGAACACGGAAATTAAGCCCCAGGAACAGAGAACTCACAGGAGAGTCACTGGGAACCTTGGATTACTTCATTAAAAGAATTAGAAATGATTTTGGTTTCAAGGTTTTTTATTCTGAAAGTATGTTTTAGTGGTTGGAATGTGAACAGCTGAGAAATGAGACTGCCACTTCTGTGCATGGCAGTCTTTGTCCCTGACTATGAATCTTAAAAGCCAAAAAAGGTACTTTCTACAAATAAGTAATTATGGACACAAATAAAATGGCTACTGGAGAAGCGGGCAAGAAAAGAAGTATCTGTGAAGGCAAAAGGGAAAGTCCTCAAGGAATTATATTAAGAGTAGACTTTGGCCCGTCCAGGGCGCCTCGCCCCACCCCCACGTGATGGTTTGCTGCGGCAGTGTGGGTGTGTGGAAGTGGTTTGTGCCTGATAACCTAATAACACCAGCTAGTACTCAAAAAAAAAAAAAAAAAAAAAAAAAAAGAGTTGACTTTGGGGGCTCAGTTGGTTAAGCATCTGCCTTCAGTCATGATCCCAGGCTCCTAGGATCCAGTCCAGCATCGGGCTTCCTGCTCGGCAGGGAGTCTGCTTCTCCCTCTCCCTCTGCTTGCTGCTCTCCCTGCTTGTGCTCTCCGCCCCCCCCCCCGTCACGCCCCCCCCCCCCCACGCATGCTCACTCTCTCTCAAAAATAATAAATAAATAAAAAAAAAAAAAGGAGTTTACTTTGGGCCCGTGGTTTGCATTATGGGCTTCTTATCTTGTTTATATTCCTCACTTCTTCTACTATCCTACGCTTTGTCTCTGCAAGAGATCAAATAAAAAATGTGTATGTATAATTCAGCTCTGTATTTCTCTGAAATTTTAACT
This sequence comes from Potos flavus, assembly GCA_028534135.1. Taxonomy (NCBI): domain Eukaryota; kingdom Metazoa; phylum Chordata; class Mammalia; order Carnivora; family Procyonidae; genus Potos; species Potos flavus. Next base: position 64,380,567 of record CM052899.1, on the reverse strand, counting down.
TTTTGAAATACCAATGTGACCTACTACCAAAAAATCGATTAACGCCATGATCTTAAGAACTGAGGTCTCAGCTTTCAATAATCTGGACCTGCCCAGGTTGTTTAATGCTACTCCAATAATAAAGTACCTTAAATGTTTAATAAAGACAAGATAACATCCCTTGCTTAACTAGCATGCTTCTTTTTGTTAATCCATCCCATGACCTACTATTTCCTATTTTACCTAGGCTTCCAGGAGCTCAGGGCTAAGTTATATACTCAATTTCAGTCATTATCTTTATCCTAGATTATCAAGTACAGTTCCATTCACATCCCTTTTTATTTAAATCATCCTTCATTTCTGATTTGAATGAACCTAAGTTTTACTGCATCTATGTCTTTCACAGTAAGTCAACTTTCAAAAAACAACTTTTTGGATAAACAAATACCCTTAATAGGAAATGAGGGTAGGTTTGGAAACTTAAAATCCTTGCTAGCCTTTAACCCCATCTCTCTTCTGGACTGCCACTACCGCCCACGCCCTTTCCCTCACTCACACCTATGCTCAAGGCCACTTATTCTCCACAGCATTCAGACCAGTGTTTTAAAAATAAAAGATTAAAAAAAATAATAAAGATTTTTAAATACATTTCTCCCCCCATTTTCCTGGCTTCAGCACTTCAAAGACATCTCCTTGCTCAGAGGGTAAGGACCAAAGTCCTTGAGAGAGCGGACAAAGCCCTTCAGGTTCTGATCCCCGCCTGCTTCTTCAGCCTCAAGGCACCCTGCCCTCCATGCTTTCAATTCTTCAAATGTTCCAAATCCCCTCTCAGCCCTGGGCTTCTGCATCTGCTCTTCCCGCTCCCCTACCATCTTTGCCTAGTTAATGCCTACGGTGGCTCAGATCTCAACTCACCTTTTACTTCCTCACGAAGCTGTCCCCAACTCTCCCGACCAGAACAATCCCCCAGTATATATTCTAATAGCATTATGGAGCCCTCCTTCGTAGGACTCAACACAGCTGTAATAGATTATTCATCTGTGTAATTCTCTAAAGTACGTATGTCTTACCAAAATATAAGAATTTTTGGTTTGCCAACCGCTGTATCCTAGTTTCAGTAAATACTTGAACAAATGAATGAATGAATAATAATCACTCAACCTCTTTGTTTCCCCAACTAAGAACATGGGTATTTTGTTTATGGAGGTGGCCCAGAACCTGACACAATGTCTTACACAAAGTAGACCTGCAAATATTAAATAAAAGAAGGAAAGAACGTTTCAGTCTCGTTCTTCTTCTCATATCTCTCCAGCCATAACAAACGAGAGAAAAGAGCACATACAACAAGTAAACTGGAAGGTTTCTGGAGGCAAGAATTTAAGCTAGGCAACGGCTGGAAAGACACAGAGGGCAAAGCAAAATGGCAACTGAGAAAAAAGAACAAGACAGAAAAAAAAGGGGCAAGAAAGGAAAATAGAGGAGAAAGGACAGACTAAAATCAAAACAAACAGGAAGAGAAAGCACACAAAAGTGTGGGCCAGGACAACACAGCAAGAGGACATAAAGAAGGTCAAGAAGACCATTTTCTCCAGACTCTCTATCATTTCTCCAGACTCTCAGGAAGGACCTGTTCTGCAGCATGGAATCTGGCAAAATTTTTCTCATGAACCAAGAGGTGAAACTTAAAATTTCTGGAGGGACCAGACCATTCAAGGGGAAAGAACAAAATACTGAAAGAAGAGGACCGCATGGCCTCACTGTCCAGGCCACTACTGGTTGGATGTACCAGGGATAAGCAAGCACCTGATTAAACAGTTGCCCAGAGGTGATGAGGCAGGTGGCCTAAAACCTTACCTGACAGATGCACTCAGTCCATCCCACTTCTACCTCCAGCCCTTGTTTTATCTGCCCTCTATTCCTGACATACCCTTCTCTCATAAACCTCAACCCACTTATTTCTGTTACTGATTAAGAAAAAGAGGTAGTAAATATCTAAAAAGCAGATTGAAAGGACCCTAGGAAATGGTTTTAAAAATTAACAGGAAATGGGTGAACTATATGATGTGTGAATTATATCTCAATAAAGCTATTTTTTAAAAACAGGGAAATTTTTCTTTTGTTTAAATTAAACAAAAATGATTCATCTGTAATGTATTTAGGACTCTAGGATCTTCTAAATAATTCTTATGACTGTATTTCAAAAAAAAGGTTCAAACTAATTACATACATTTTCTGGTTCAAATGCTCACACACAAAATGTAAAGCTTAACCCAGTATATGATACAGCAACTGGTATACATTACCATTGGAAAAAAAAATCAATAAACATTTGTATTCACACAACTAAAATGTCAAGTACTTACTAGTAACAAATTTAGTCAATGACACCACAAATGACCAAATGGGGAAGAAATAAACAGGGACATCTTTATACTCTATTTTGGAGGGGGGCTCAGCAGCATTTCTGCTTTAAAAATCAATTTTAATTTGTAGAATACTTTATTCCTTGGAATATCTGATTTAATATGCTCCAATTTTCACTTTCACACCTTGAGGAATTTAACTAAGGTGGGATTTGCTAAGGTCACATTTAACAAATAAAGCTGTACACTAAGGCTGCTGAAAATCCAATCAGTAATTTTTCCCCTAAAAGTGGGGCGGAAATTATACAGCTATTTCCAGATCTTCTATTAATATAACAAATGGACTGTTTCAAGTAATCACCCATTTATAATCAAATAATCCTTTATTTCAAAAATATTATAAACCAAATAATCCTTTATTTCACTAAATTGTAAAGTCACCCTCAAAATATGGGAACATTATGGAAAAAGAATTAAAAATAATAAAATGTGGAGGTTGTACTTTGAGATTATTTCAACAGTGGCTCTTTATCTTTTCAGATGCCTGACTTAATTCTGAAGCTGTACTATTCTCCCCACCACATTTGACTATGTGCAGTTTATTTACATACTAGAAATCAGCTACCTGAGAATTTTATTAAACATATGCCTTCTTCAGAAAAGGGAGGAAGAGGAAGGAGTCACTCAAAATAACCAGAGGTTAGACTAATTATTTTCTCTACTCTCAACATTAAGAGAAAATGTTCTCTGTCATAAGAATAAAAAAGACTGAAATCTTTAACAGGAAATTCTAATTGTCATTCAGGATAATCACCCTCGACTGACCCAAATTCTCTCCATGGCATTTTCTACCATGTAAGTGTTCACTTCCCCTCTCCATGTGGTTGGAAGAGAGTGACTAGGGTCTAGTCCTGTGGCACGTGACACCTAGCCCACACTACCTTGTACCATAATTAACTATGAACACCCAGGAGTGAAAAGAGTTAAGATAGAATGAGGGCTCCAAAATGCTAAAAGCTTCTGATTTTAGTGAAAATTAGCGAGAAGAGGATAGATTCTAGATGCAGTTGAGTAAAACTGAGATAATACTTTGATTAGATTTAGATATGATGTGATGGATTGGATATGGATGACGAGAATGGTAATTGGAACACAAAGAAAGGAAAGAGAAGGACCTGAAAAGAGAAATCAAGAATGACTCCTAGATTACTGGCCTCAGAATGGTCATACTATGAAATGAAATGAGGAAGGACAGAAGAGGAACAGATTTGAGGGGCTACCTAATCCAGTGGTAGGCTGAATTTCCCCAAGGATGTCAATGTTGTAATCCGCAGAACCTATGACTATGTGACCTTATCTGGTAAAAAAAAAAAAAAAAAAAGACTTTCCATACATAATTAAGTTAAACATTTTGAGAAGGAGAAATTATGCTGGATTTTCTGGGTGAGCCAAATAGAATCACAAATTTTCTTGTAAAATAAATGCAGGAGAGTTAGAGTCTGAGGTGTTTACTCCACTATGCAGAAGACGTAAGGACTGACGCAGAAGGGAGAAGAGGAGTGAAGATGCTATGCTGCTGGAACTGAGGACAGAGCCAGGGACTACAAGTCAAGGAGTGTGGTCAGCCTCTAAAAGTTAAAAAAGGCAAAGACGTGATTCTCCCCTAGAGCCTGCGGACGGAACGCAGACTTACGGCATCTTGATTTTACCCAGTGAAACTGATTTCAGACTTGTGACCTCCAGAACTGTGGGACAATAGATTCATGTTGTTCGAAGGCACTAAAGTTGTCCTAATTTGTTACAGCAGCAATAGGAAAGGAAAACATTCATCTCAGACTTGAGAAGCCTATTAGATACCCAACTAACGATGCCGAGCAGGCAGTCTGGAGCTCAGAGAGGGCAAGACTAGAGAAACAGACTCACAAGAATGTTTGAATTATGGACCCTCTTACCCACACCACTCTAACCCTACATCCCAAAGAAAACACTTATGCGCACACACATTTTCATGTAATTTCAAGATGTTCAGGGATTCCTAGATTTATTCATAGAACCTGCAGAATATTGTAAGTAACCAGAAGGCTTATTCTAATCCTGATAAGACTGTTTCCTCCCTAAGGAGGAAGAAACCAAGTAACTCTTTTAAAAAAAAAAATCTTTAAAAATTTGTTTCCCAATACTGTTTATTTAAAAAGAGAGAGAGAGAGAGAGGCACCTGGATGGCTCAGCCGGTTAAGAATCTAACTCTTGATCTCCGCTCAGGTCTTGATCTCAGGGTCGTTGAGTTCAGACCCCAGTAATAATAGAAATGCTACAGAAATATCTAACATAGAAAGTTCAAATCCTCCATGTAACCACAGTATTCATCACTACCACCTTTTATACTCCTCATGCTTAAGGATGTGGTCAGGATGCCTCTGACTCCTTTTTAACTGTTTATTCAGATGTACAGTTGTGCTTTTTTTTTTAAACCTTGCTTTAAAAAAAAAATTGTGGGGCACCTGGGTGGCTCAGTGGGTTAAATATTCTGCCTTCAGCTCAGGTCATGATCTCAGGGTCCTGGGATCAAGCCCCACATCAGGTTCTCTGCTCAGCGGGGAGCCTGCTTCCCCCTCTCTCTCTCTGCCTGCCTCTCTGCCTACTTGTGAACTCTCTCTCTCTGTCAAATAAATAAATAAAATATTTAAAATAAATAAATAAATAAATGAGCCTGCTTTTCAAAATTAGCTTACAATAACACAAAGCTGTGGTTATAACCTGAAAAGCCTCAGAGTTGAGAGATATTGGATTCATTTTATTAATAATTCAATATAACTAAGCTAGAGAAAAAGGATAACGGTTGATCAAAGAAATTTTGTGTCAATGAATTTTTTAAATAATGAAAACATTTAGCCTTAAAAACTAAAATCACTAGTTCATATTCAAAGGCAAGTATCTGGATGTCAGGAGAAATCTCCTATCCCCCTGTGAGTTCAATGAAGCTATTTTTACTTCTGAAATAGAGACCTAACATGAAGGACCTCGTGGAGACAGTTTTTAAAAAATGCATTTTTTCCACATTCTTTTGTCCAGAAGCTGCTGAGTTGGTATCATAAGGAAAAATACGTTAGCTCGCTAAAAGAGGCCAAATAAATGGCTAGTTCTAAAATGGATACATTTTAAACTTCTAAAAGCAGGTCACAGAGAAAGCAAAACAAAATGAATGTCAATCTACCTTTCTTCGCAGCTCATCCGGCCTAACCAAGCTCTTCCAAGAAAGAACAATCCACTGAGCATCACAATAGGAGCATCCTTACTGTTGGATCATGCTGAAAACTGCACACAGTCAGCAGGGCGCCTGGGTGGCTCAGTCCGTTAAGCTTCCGACTCTTGGTTTCGGCTCAGGTCATGATCACAGGGTTGTGAGATCAAGCCCCTAGTGGAGCTCTGCTTGAGTCTGCTTGTCTCTCTCCCTTCCCCTCTGCCCCTCCCCTATTCACACGGTGCTCTCAAATCTTTAAAAAAAAAACTGCACACAGTCAACTTTGCACAATATTTTTCATCAAATGTTTGAATCTCTAAAAGTGGAAAACATCTACCAAATACTGTGTGAATTCATAAAATAGGCTCTAGAAAAATCTTTCTTGAACAAAGACTGTTTTTCCAGTCATGAAAATAAGCTAAGCATACAGGATAGATTTGGGAATTCCCAGGAATAAAAGGTGCTAGGACACATTAAGAAATCTGAGCTTTAAGGGGAGGATACAAGGTACAAGACACTGAAAAATTTTAATGCTAGGGAATAACAAGGTCAATGAGCATTTTAGAAAAATCACTTTGAAGGATGTGTAGAGAATGAACTACAGAAATGCACATCTGGAGGTAGAAAAGCTAGGTACGAGGCTGTTGCGAATGGTGAAAAATATCTGGACCAGGATGGCAGCAGTGAGGACAGAGAGAAGAGGACCGAGTCAAGGGCTACATGGGAATGTATGTTCAATAGACTATGGTAAGAGATGATTAAAAAGTATAAGTAATCATGGTAGGAAAGGAAGTTAAGAACTTTACCTAGGTTTAAGGGTGAGAAATATAGATTAATAACATCAAGAGTCTATTAAAAAAAAAAAAAAAAAGAAATCCAAACAGACACATTATATTCTTACACTGCACGTTTATTAAATAAGCCAGTTGAGAGAATTAGAATATATTCCAAAAGCTCAACGGGCCAATTTCTAGTTACTTATTAGTTAAAGAAAGTTCATGAAAAAATAACACACAAAGAATCCTAAAACCCAAGTGTTTGCCATGGTTCCAGTCTCCTCACACTAGCAAACCTTTTAAGGAGGCTGTGGTAAACGATGTTGTTCCCAATGACTCACAGCCCTCCCTGGAGAAGGATTATCCACCCATGAAGGTGCCAGGTGACTTGTGGGGTCTTCTGCACAAAGATTACACTTCCCTGTACCACTAACATTGTTGGCCAAAGAAATGTGAGTATAAGTAATATAAGCTACTTCTGAATAGAAGTTTTAAGAGGTGGCACATGATTTGTCCATTATTTTTTTTCCCAGTTAGGGACTGCTCCTCCGGCCAGGATCCCAGAATGAAGAAGACAAGTGAGGCTGAGCTATACAGCTCACCAACTGAATATAACTGTTATAGGATACTGAGCTTTAGAGGTTGTTTATAACCACAGCATTAACAACAAAATATGACAGATGTGTCTAACAAATAACAATATATGATTTATTTCCTCTCTTCCAGTTGAATTTTTCTGTTGATTTGCTAAGAAACCAGCCGATAGTTTAAAAAAAAAAAAAAGAAAGAAAGTTGGCCCAAGTATCCCAAAACTAAAGGAACTTTTAAACTGGAAGGAAACTTGATAGTCTGTTACAGCAAACTTTTTCCATAAAGGTCTAGAAAGCAAATATGTTAGGCTCACGGGCCACATGACTGTCAGAACTACTCAACTCTGCAGATAGAACACAAAAACAGCCACAGACAATATGTAAATGAACGAGCATGGCTGTGTTGCAATAAAACTTTATTTATAAAAAGAGTGAGTCAGATTTGGCCCACAGAAATATAGTTTCCAGATCACTGGTCTAAATCCTTCATACTGTCAATGATGAATCTGAGACCCAAAGAGATTAAATCAAGGTCATACAACTGGCTAGTTGCAATTTGAGTATCAGAATGCAGTCTCCTAAACCTAGTCCTCTAGAAAAGGTTCTGTTGGGTCACAAGATGGGAGATGACGTATACAGGAAAAGTATAAGGCAGAGAACGTGAAGGGTAGGTTTTGATTATATTAGGCACATGGGTGTGGTCTGTTGTTGTTGTTGTTTTACATTCTAGAATTTTGCCACCACTCCTCTGTTAGTTGGTTTTGAAAAGGCACATGGGTGTGGTTTTTGTTGTTTTTTTTTTACATTCTAGAAATACAGGTTTTGATTATATTAAATAGCTTTCAACAGTTTAGTTATAAATGAGGATTTGCCTTTCAAGTGATTATGGCTTTCAATAAACAAGTGAAAATCATAAGACCGAATAGGTGAACAAATGATAAATTAGCCAATGCCTAAAAAATGATCTTCACAGGAAACACAATTATATACCTCCTTCCTATTATCATGTCCTCACTTTATCAATCATTTAACAACAGGACAACATTTGCTATGATCATTGCAATAACTCATCTTAAAGATATTTTTTTAAAAAGGGCATAATACAAGCAACAAATACACTAGACGAGTAGGCAATTATTTCACATGGTATTTTAAATTTATTTCTTAAAGTAATACTCATTGGAGGAAACTCAAACAATACAGAAATATATAAAATGACACACTCTACGCCCTCATCAATTCCACTCCCCAGAGTTTTAACACATGACTCATTTAAATTAATCACAACAGTGCCAACTATGCAATAAAACTTTCTCTTGGGATACCTGGGTGACTTAGTCAAGTGTCCACCTTTGGCCCAGGTGATGATCCCAGGGTCCTGGGATTGAGTTCCACATCGAGCTCCTTGCTCAGCAGGGTTCTCCCTCTGCCTGCCACTCCCTTTGCTTGTGTTCTGTCTTTGTCAAATAAATAAATAAAATCTTAAAAAAAAAAACAAAAGAAGCTACTTTCTCTTTCAACAAGAGGAATATGGAGTTCCCCTGGCCAGATAGACCTTAGAAATGTTTTTTAAAAAAGCAACAGAGAGATTGATTGTCTATGGCCTGGAATTGAGAAAAGCATGCTGCCTATGCAGGGTTTAAATGGAGGGTCTTGACTCCAGCACTGTAACCCAATGAGTGAGACTCCTTAAATACACTGATAATGCTACTGTACGATACACAAAAATTTCAAAATGAGTAAGAATATCCACACCTTCTCTTTTGGTATTAATTGGGAAAACTTGGGCTAATTGCTCATAAAAAGACTGAATCAGATTTTTTAAAAATTCATGCTTCAGTAACATCAGCGAAAATGACAGAGTAAGGAGCTCCAAAAGTCTGTCCTCTGTAAAATCAACTTTAAAAACTGGCAGAAACTAGCAGAACCAACTCTTTTGGAACTCTGAAAACTAACCAAAAGCTTGCAACAACCTCTTATTGCACTTAAGTCCAGCAAAACACTTAAAAACAATCTGAACTTTGGTTAAAGTAACAAGCTTTGTAACACTTTAACTCACCCTGGCTCCATCCTCCATTCTCCAGCTCAATGGGTAGCCTTGAAAAATAGCTTGTCTTCCTAGTACCAGTATCAAACAGAGTTTAAAAAAAAAAAAAAGAGTAGAACAAAACCTCATTCACAAACTGTAATACAGTGGACCCTTGAACAATATGAGGGTTAAGGATGCCAACCCTCCATGCAGTCAAAAATCCACACAGAACTTCTGCCTCCCCCCAAAACTTAACTACTAAAAGCCTATTGGGGACTAGAATCCTTACTGATAACACAGTCTATTAACATATATATTGTATGTTACATGTACTATATACTGTATTCTTACAATAAAGTAAACTAAAGAAAAGAATGTTAACTGAGAAAATACATTTATAGTACTACACTGATCAAAAAACACCTGTGTTGTTCAACAGTCAACTGTAAAATGGGTGCCTTGAAAGACCAGCACAAAAGACTTGCCTTTATCTTGCTTAACTCAGAACTCTCCAAGTGCTAAAAAGTGGGCTGGCTGGAGAAGTCTGTTGAAAATATTTACAGGTGAATAAATACATTAGTTGCTGCTACATGAGACAATGGATAACAGTTGGGGGAAACAACAGACTAACCAAAGACGTTGGGAGGAAAGCCTGGAGAATGAAAAGCTTTGGGGAATAAGGGCTTTGAAAAGCTCCGGTATATTCCTGGGAATCTAGAAAGCCATGTGCATTCCCGGGGCTGGGCGGGGCGGGAGGGCGGGGTAAGGGGGCAGGGGGACGGGGGAGGGGGGCATGCTCAGAAAAGATCTGAGAAGGCCCTAAACTCCCATCTCAGGCTGATCTTCAGGCTCTGCACAAGCAGGAAGTGAAGGCTACAGAAAGCAGTACACTGCCTGGCTGGGCCTTGAAGGTATGCTGTGATATACACACAGAGCCCACTGCAAAGACTGGGAGATGGTGGGTGGGGAGGGGGGCGGCACTCTATGGACATTTAAGGAAAACTATCCAATCACTAACTGACCACTAAGGTAATGAAACTGAGACTTCAGTGCCACACATCACAAAGAATACATACTTTACAAAATTAGTTCAAAAAAATCATTAAACAAACAATACCCAAAATAAGCAGTAATAATAAACCTTGTGGTGGGAGAAGAATCTGATTTCTAGAGTTGCTACATTGTAATATTCAAAATGTCCAGTTTTCAACAAAAAAATTACAAGGAATACAAAGAAACCAGAAAGCATGGCCCACACACGGGGCAGGGCGTAGGGGTCACAATCTATAATATAAATGGTTCCTGTGGAAGCACAGACACTGGACTTACTAGACACTTTAAACCAGCTATTTTCAAAATGTTCAAAGAGCTAAAGATACTGCTAATAGAATGAAAAAATTAGCTGCAGACTAGCAGAACTATCTTCAAATCTCATATCCAGCCAAAGATTTGAATGCAAAATATATACTCTTAAAAACTCCACAATATGAAAACTAACCTAATTTTAAAGTGTGTAAAGATATATGGATATCAATTAACCATATGAAAAGATGCTCAACATCATTATCCATTAAGGAAATGCACATTAAAGCCACAATGAAATATTACTATACATCTACCAGAACAGCAAAAACACATAAGAAAAACCTGCCAATACCAAGTGCTGATGAGGATGTGGAACAAATGTAATTCTCATACATACGGCAATAATGCAAAATGGTATAGCCTCACTCTGGAAAATAGCTTAGCAGTTTCTTATAAAATTAAACATACATTTACCATATGAGCCAGCAAACTGGTATCTAGGTACTTAAACTAGGGAAATAAAAACTTCTACACAAAAAACTATGTATGAATATTTATAGCAGCTTACTCAAAAATCTCCAAAAACTGAAAACCACCTAAATATCTTTCATTAGGTAAATGGGTAAACAAACTGTGGTACATTCACAGAATTCTACTCAGCAGGAACAGGGAAACAAACTATTGATACAATATAACAACATGAATGAATCTCAACAACATGAATGAATCTCTACAACATGTGTTGGGTGAAAGGAGCCAGTCTCAAAGGTCAGATTCATTATGGTTACATTTATACCATATTCTGGAAAAGGTAAAACTACAGAGACAGAAAATAGATCAGTGGTTGCCAGGGGCTAAGGGTGTAGGGAAGATTTGAATACAAGGGGCAGCACAGGAATTTCAAGGTGATGAAAGCATTCTGTATCTTGACAGTGGGGGTAGTCACATGAACCTATACATGTGTTCAAATTCATAGAAGCAAAAAAGAAGTCAATTTTACTGTATATAAATTTTTATTTTTTTTTAAGATTTTATTTGAGAGAGAGAGAGCACGAGCCAGAGCGAGCACAAGCAGGGAGAGGGGCAGAGTGAGAAGCAGACTCCCTGCCCATGAGCAGGGAGTCTGACCAGACCTACTGGAGTTGGGCCCCAGAACCCCAGGATCATGATCTGAGCCGAAGGTAGATTCTTTATTGACTGAGCCACCCAGGCACCCCCGTATATAAATTTTTAAATTAAAGGAGAAAAAAGACGGCAGGGGTTCAAAGTTCAGCTCCACTTAATTTCTCTTTGCCTCAATTTTCTTATCTGAAAGACAGAATCTGACTTTCTGTTATGAGGGGGATTATATGAGTTCTTGACATATATTAAGCACTAAACAAGTGACTGATAAAATATTTTGTTCAAACATGCCAAAAAGTTGATACTTTCTAAAAACTACTACGGGAGTTAAGAAATCTAGTTTTCAATTAAATGAGCAAAGAATTAAAGAATATTGGAATTAAAACCCATAATTCCTCATTATCATTAAACATTATTTGGGAACCTAAGAAGTGATTAACACCAAATTACCTTCTGCAAAGTGTGAACCTGTGTAAAACCTCTGAACATGAGCCACTCTATTGTAGGGACTAAAACTTCATCCTGTTTTCTGAAACAGTAACTACACTGCACTACTGAACTTGGCAAAAGCATATGACTGAACACAAGACTATTACACCTACATTCTTGATAAAAAATTGGACACTGCAGAAAATATTTTCCTAACAATTGTACTCAGAAGACTAAATTGTAATGTACTCAGAAAACTAATTAATCGTAAAATGTAATTATACCTTCCAATCATCATTTTTGGAAAACAGTTTAAGTTTCCTACTATTTCCCCAAACTGCTAATAAAGACCCCTGGCTCTTAAGCCTCAACAGGACACAGTTTGGGTTGCTACCCGAATCTGTGTTCCCTTGAACTGCAATTCTAAGACCCCCAAATAAATGCTTTTGTTTTATTTCAGTGCTTCCTCTCTCCTCAGTGAACAAAAGTTTACAGAATCCTTCTTCTCAAGGAGCTACTGAAAGGTTTGTTCCAAATACTATGTTAAGAACTCATCATTCGGGGCGCCTGGGTGGCTCAGTGGGTTAAAGCCTCTGCCTTCGGCTCAGGTTATGATCTCAGGGTGCTGGGATCGAGCCCCGCATCGGGCTCTCTGCTCAGCAGGGAGCCTGCTTCCCCCTCTCTCTCTGCCTGCCTCTCTGCCTACTTGTGATCTGTCAAATAAATAAATAAAATCTTTAAAAAAAAAAAAAAAAGAACTTATCATTCTACACTAACAGCAAAATGCTGTTCTAAACGTTCCCTATCACTGCTCCTCTCCCGGAGAGGCTGTCAAATGCAACCTCCTTTTCCCAAGGCAGGTAAAGTTTGCAGCTTTGAACCTGCCGCTTGCTTTGACGCCCTACATGCCATCCGTCACTTGCCCGGCCAGTCACTCCTTCCTCAGGGGCCTGGGGCTTTTAAGCAGCAGGAGCGGCTGCAAGTAACGGTGACTCCTATTTTCCCAGTGTCGCTCTTCTTACCTGAAAATTAGCCTCCTTTCCATGGCCAAGTATCCAAATCTACCTGTGAACTTTAAAAGCGGGTTCGATAGGGATCCAAGATGGCGGCGCCCTGGGCCGGAGAAGCCGCTCGCCGCGAGAACCCACAACCGTCTGAGGTGGCCGCGCTGCGCTGCCCGCGGGCCCAAGGCACCCACGAGTTCAAGGCCCCGCGGAGCTGCTTTACCGCCCCCAGGCCAAGACCCCAAAGGGACGCCGTCAGGAAGGACTCCCAGCCTTGGACTTGACATCCATCTGCTGCCCTTTCAGACCAAAGCCCGGCACCAGCTGTACTGATGACATCAAGTGGCAAACATCTAACGCTCTTTTTTTTTTTTTTTAAGATTTTATTTATTTATTTGAGAGAGAGAGGAAGGGCAGAGAGAGAAGCAGGTTCTTCACTGAGCAGGGAGCCCAATGCCAGGGCTTGATTCCAGGACCCTGGGATCATGACCTGAGCTGAAGGCAGACGCTTGCTTAACTGACTGAGCCACCCAGGCGCCCCCAAACATCTAAAGCTCTTAATACTAAAAAGGCAACAGGAAAACTGAAGTATCTTAGTGTCAGAGCATATTATTTCTTCTCAACAGGATAATCCATGAACAAAGTAGGAATTTGCTTTCTATCATGGTGTACATAAGGTTTTGAGTCAAAATAAAACAAAAATAATAAAGACCACATTAAATCGTTTCTTAAAAGTTCAATTCTATTCTATTTGGCAGATATGTATTGACCGTAAATGCCAGTCACTGTTCTGAGTTATGAGGCTATAACACTGAAAAAAAAACTAAGTGTCTCCCATCATGGAACTCATAACCAGAAGTCAGAGTATTCAGGTCATGCATGGAGTTTGCCAATTTTACCCTCCACATTCTAATAAGCCTCATAACATCCCTGAGATCCAAAGTCCTATCTGATAGAGGCAGCTGCAAGTGATTCTCAATTGTCCTATGCAGGTACCCCAGGCCCCTACCACACTCCCCTAGGAAAAGGGATCTGAGATGGGTCCAAAAAGGTAGCTATCAATAGTCTGTCCTGAGCCTCTGAGGTAAACTGGCCTGAGAACCCTGCCCAAAGAGGTACAGGACAGTAGCTGGCCAACGTACTTAGTGCCCCTTTCTTGAAGAGGCTGACTGTAAGAAAAACAAGAGAGCTAATTCTTCAGTAAATTTAGAAGCCATGGAAGCAGACAGAAGTAAACTAAGTCACAAAAATTGTGGTGTCGCTACATACAAGTAACAGTTATCCCAACTTTGAAAGAAACATTCTCTGGAGTCGCTATTTGCAATCAGTTTACCAGAGCAAATCGTATTTCCAAATGACTTCTGAGGCTATTTCCTGTGTCTTCCAGCTTACCCATGTATCCTTGTAATAAGCCTCCATCAGCTGAGGTTAGCCAAACAGGCCTCTATTTCTTGCACTCTGAAAATACATAACTATCACATACATTGCTTTCCAGTTACTTCAATGATGGTGCCTTACAACATTCTTTATGTGTAGCCTTGTTATGCTACAAGATAATAAAGGGATTAAATAAAATCCCTGTATAAAATGCATGGTGGATTCTGTTTATTTCTTCTGTTTGACTACAAGTCATCACAATATGAATTACTTATGATGGAAAAACCTAACAGTTCAAATTATAAGAAAGCACGTTGAAACCACTCAACCTCACATTTTTTAATAGGACACTAAACAAGTGAGTCTCACCTCACATGGAGGAAGTTCAAAATCCAGTTCCCCACCAACTATTCCAGAAGTAAGTAATGAGGAAATCTGAAGATGGGGTCAGGAGCATACATCTCTTTTTGAAGCTCTGCACCTGATTCTGATGCCTAGCTACTGTTGAGAACCTTGGCACTGAGGTATAGAGGTAATTGTACGCATTGGTACACAAAATGTGGTCCAGGGGCCAGCAGCAGCCCCATCACCTGGAGCTTGTCAGAAATGCAGAATGTCAGGCTCCACCCCAAACCTATTAACCTAGGGATCACATTTTTATAAGATCTCCAGGTGATTTATAGGCATATTAGAGTTTGAGAAGCACTGTTTAGACCACCCATTGCTACAGAACTGTGAAAAATACCACACGCCATCTTACAAAGTTTAATACCTCAAGAAAATCTTCTAAGAAGAAATAGGAAAAGAACAGTATAAGAGGTAAAATGTTTGTGGTATTAGGCATTTCACATTATTAAGCATCTAATTAAGAGTAATATTCAAATGCAATTCTTATTCCAAATGAATTCTACTTACAAACCACACCCTCCACTGGCAAGAGTTATACCTCAACTGAGTAACACAACTATACTTTATAATCCCAGAGCTCCAGCTATCTCCACTGAGCGAGTGTGTGTTGAGGAGTCGTCCTTGTAGGGAAATAAAGAAATAAGGTGTGTAGTGACAAGAAGGGATCATCTACATGAGTGGCCCCATGCTGGGGGGCCTTCCAGTTTTTTGTGAACATCTCTGTACTAGTTTCAAAGGACTATTTGGAAACGACGATTTTTATTGCGAGAAAAGCTAATTCTCCACGTGTTATGCAAACCTTGTCTTCTGCGCCCCTTGTTCTTGGCCAGCTGTCAGAGAAAAAGCAGTTATCTTCCAGTATAGTGATTCCCTGATTAATGTATCTTCAGAAAACAATGCTCCAGAACAATGAAGGCAGCCATATCAAACACAAATGAACTCTGAATCCTAAGCGGCAGGCCTGGCACGCATTGCAGGGCTCATCAGCAATGCAATTGTTAACCTGCTCATATGCAGCAGAAGAGGACAAAATCACCTCCCGTCACAGCTTCCATTTATTTATTCCCCAAGAAACACTCCGACCTGGCAATAAGCAAAATGACAACATCAGAAAACTGTTTTCAGATCCTACAGGTTTCTTTTACAGCTCCCTTCAACTTGTCCTAGGAGGACTGTGACCCTCTTCAAGAACTCCACATCACACAAGAGAACTTGGAAGTTCACAAGCACCTTCTCTAGAATAAACTTATGAAGTAGTTAGAGAATGAGTAATTCCCTTTCGAAAGATGCAAAGGGGGTGGGGAAGCTGCTCTAAGTGATTTTTCAGTGGTCACATTATAATAAAGAACAAAACAGCAACAAGAATCTAGGTATCCTCAGGTAACCTCATGTTATCAAAATGCATTAACCCTGGTGCTAAGGAGAGAAAATAAGATCCAATTAGAATTTGTATCAGTCAGGAATTCATTCAGTTGCTAGTTGTACAGGCCTAGGATAACAGTGGCTTTAACCAGATAGTTTATGTTTTCTCAAATAAAGGGAACCAGAGGCGGGGCTCAATTCCAGGACTCTGAGATCCTGACCTGAGCCGAAGGCAGACGCTTAACCGACTGAGCCACCGAGGTGCCCCCCGAGTCCCCTCTTTAAAGCACTTTCCTAGAAACCCCACCAACTTTTACTTGCATCTCATTAGTAAGCTGGTAGAAGTAGTTTCATAGGTGGGCACATTGACACATTTGGCAATACAGGGTTCCACTGACTAAGGAAGAAGGGGATGAATACTGGGTAGGCAACTAGAAGTGTCTGTCACTTCCTAGCTGTGTGACCTTGAGTAGATAATTTACCCCTCCTAGGTCTCATGTTCCTCATCTGTAGAAGTGAAGGAAATTATCGCACCTACCACATAGGATTGGCACAAGGACTAAACATAAAGCGACTACAATATTACCTGGTACCCAATGCACAATAAATATTAACTGGTTATTATCTGGTTATCCTAGTCCAGTGCTTTTCCAAATTCCTCTCCTATTCTAACTTCCTCTTCATATCCAAAACTGAAACACAACTCATATTAGTTCTTTGTACCTGCTGATGCTCTAGCATGAATGAATTTTAATCATAAGACACCCCAATCAGACATATGTATTTTGTGCCTTTCCTTTCTAATCATGAAATGAAATTATGTGCTTGACATCAGGACACACCAAATATTCTGGGCAGAATTAGGGTTCAGGAATTGAGCTTCCATTCTCCTCCAAACGCAGGGTCTAAAGACAACCCCAATGCATATGTTTAGAGAGCCTCAAGAAATGAAGGAGACAGTAAAAAAAAAGAATGGTATCTCCCATGCAGAGGGATTCCAAAAAGAAAATGTAGATACTCTGCCCTCAAGAAGTTAGAGCATAACTCCTTCCTCCTTAAGCATGGGCTGTACACAGTGATTTCCTTCACTTCCTGCAGGATAGAAAGGCATTTGAGGGTGGATAGAGTAACCTTGAAGTAGAGAAACCTGATAAATACTATTTTTTTTTTAAGATTTTATTTATTTAGGGGCTCCTGGGTGGCTCAGTGGGTTAAAGCCTCTGCTTTCAGCTCAGGTCATGATCTCAGGGTCCTGGGATCGAGCCCCGCATCGGGCTCTCTGCTCAGCAGGGAGCCTGCTTCCCCCTCTCTCTCTGCCTGCCTCTCTGCCTACTTGTGATCTCTCTCTCTCTCTGTCAAATAAATAAATAAAATCTTTTTAAAAAATGGCTTTTAAAAAAAAAAAAGATTTTATTTATTTATTTGTCAGAGGGAGTGAAAGAGAGAGCATAAGCAGGCAGAGTGGCAGGCAGAGGCAGAGGGAGAAGCGGGCTCCTTGCTCAGCAGGGATGTGGGACTTGATCCCAGGACCCTGGGATCATGACCTGAGCTGAAGGCAGCTGCTTAACCAACTGAGCCACCCAGGCGTCCCAGAGAAACCCGATAAATACTAACTTAGCTAAACAATCAAGGTCAACATCAACAGTCATAAATGATGCTAATATTATGCACACTTAATATACAATAAAAATGTGGCAACCAGTCATACTTCCCAAACTTCCCATACTTCCCAAAATTAGGTAAACACTAAGAAAATCTGAATAAAGTATGGAGTTTAGTTAATATTGTATCAACACTGGTTAAGATGTAAATAATAGGGGAAACTGGATGTGAGTATATGGGAACTCTATGTACTATCTTCACAACTTTTCTACAAATCTAAAACTATCCTAAAAAAAAAAAGTTGTGGGACGCCTGGGTGGCTCAGTCAGTTAAGCGTCTGCCTGCGGCTTAGGTCACAATCCCAGGTCTTGGGGTCAAGTCCTGCATCGGGCTCCTTGCGTGGCAGGTAGTCTGCTTCTGTCTCTGCCTGCCACTCCCCCTGCTTATGCTCGCTCACTCTCTCTCTCCCTGACAAATAAATAAAATCTTTTTTAAAAAATTTAAAAAATTAAAAAATTAAAAACGAAGCTTATTTAAGAAAGGGGGGAAGGCGCCTAGGTGGCTCAGTTGATTGAGACTTTTGATTTCAACTCAGGTCCTGATCTCAGGGTTGTGGGATGGAGCCCTACATCAGGCTCTGTGCTCAGTGTGGAGTCTGAGATTCTCTCCCTCTCTCTCTGCCCTTCCCTTTCACTTTCTCTCGCTCATGCATGCTCTCTTTCTCAAATAAATAAATCTTAAAAAAAAAAAAGGTAAGATGCTCTACAGCCTGTACCCACCACTGCCCCCCCATACCCATTCTCAACCCAAAGGCAAGCTTAGAGATCCTAAAGATGAGGCCTACAGTTAATGAGAGAACAGAACTGATTTCTACCTCCCTGTAAACAAGAAGGCAGGCCACCTTCCTGCTTTGTGTCAGGCTCTTTCCACTTCCTCCCCAACCTTAATCCCCTCTATGCTCTGAAGCTACTAAACATATATTTGCATCTTGTACTTAATTGATAACATTCCTATCATACCTATCCTCCTTACTATAAATTCCCTAAAACACATCCCATGTTTTCCATTTCCGAAGTAGATCATCACTTCATCAGTGAAGCTTCTGTCTTAAGCCTGCAGGACAACTGAAGCTAATGTAACTGCTCTCTCCAGGTGAGGCAATGCCTTGAGCTTTGCACTTTTGGGTTCTCCCTCATCAACAGAGCACTTCACAAGGAGCCCTTAGAAAACTGCCCAAGATCTTATCTCACATTTTGGCAAATGTCTATAAACCAACTCAGAAGTTATTTTTCTTCTCATCTCCTAGAATCATCAAGTGTAAAGTTGGAAGCCTCATCCTTTCAATTAATAAAGCAAAAACCAAGGCTCAGAGAGATGCTATAAATTGCTAGAGGCTAAATAAAGCTAATTGAGAGAGACTTGATTAAAACCCAAGTGTTCAGAGGATTAGTTTCAAAGTACCACTGAAGGCAAAGCTGAAATGATCTAAGGGAAAACAGAGTATGTTGCCCTCAGAATATAATGTGCCAATGAAGTTAGAAGCACCAATGAATCGTGTCAAAATTTAACAAAAAGAAGAATAAAGAGATGCACGCTGGTTAACCTTGAACTACATGAAAAGCAAGAATGAGCTTTTCATTTGTAATGATAAATAAAAGGTAAATGTCACTACAAGACATGTTGAAATTCTGTATGGGACAAGGAATGCCAAATGAAGAACTCCACTCAGTCTTTGGGGGTCTTGTAAAATTGATGTATTTCTAAAAAATGCATGAACTCCAAAGCAAAGCAACTACATTAGATCATGAAATGCTGAAGATGCAGGTTTACCTCCTTCTTCTCCACCAACTGAAACCCCATAACTTCTCCCAAATGAAGAAAAATGTGGATTCAGCTAAGTGTCAGCTATTTTAACAATAACAAAAGTATACATAAATAAACACAAATAACTTTATAAGTATTCACTACATGCCTAGCCATGTTCTAAGGGTATTAGCTATACTAACTCATTTAATCCTCAAATTCTATCCAATAGGCTTTATTATTCGTCCCATTTTACAAATAAGGAATGGAAACACAGATAGGTTAAGTAACCTGTTCAAAGTCACACAGTTAGTGAGAAGTGAGCCAAAAAATGAACCATGACAGTTTGGTTCTTTTGCTAAAGTCCCCTTGATAGTCGTCATGGACTACTTTATATTCTTATTTATCTTCACTATAAAATGTATTAGCCTAGAAGACACGGATAAATTCCTAGAAACATACAACCTCCCAATAGAAGACACAGATAAATTCCTAGAAACATATGACCTCCCAAAACTGAAGCAGGAAGAAACAGAAGACTTGAACAGACTGATTACCAACAATGAAATTAAATCAGTAGTCAAAAAACTCCCAAGAAACAAAAGTCCAGGACCAGATGACTCCACAGGTAAATTCTACCAGTTAAAGAGGAGTTAATACCTATTCTTCTCAAACGGTTCCAAAAAAAAAAAAAACAGAAGAGGAAGGAAAGCCTCCAAATTCATTCTATGAGGGCAGCATTACCCTGATACCAAAACCAGATCAAGACAACTACAAAAAAAAAAAAAAAAAGAACTATAGGCCAATTGCTCTGATGAACCAAGATGCAAAAATCCTCAACAAAATATTAGCAAACCAAATCCACAATACATTAAAAAATATCATTCACTATAATCAAGTGCGATTTATTCCTGGGATGCAAGGATGTTTCAGTATTCACAAATCAATCAGTATGATACATCACATCCACAAGAGAAAGGATAAAAACCATATAATCATTTCAACAGATGCAGAAAAAGCGTTTGACAAATACAACATCCATTCATGATAAAAACCCTCAACAAAGTAGGTTTAGAGGGAACATACCTCAACATAATAAAGGCTATATATGAAAAACCCACACCTAACATCATACTTAATGGGGAAAAAACAGCTTTTCCCCTAAGTTTAGGAACAAGGCAAGGATGACCCCTCTCACCACTTTTATTCAACACAGTACTGGAAGTCCTAGACACAGAAGTCAGACAGCAAAAAGGAATAAAAGGCATCCAAATTGGTAAGGAAGAAATAAGACTTTCACTATTTGCATATGACATGATACTATATATAGAAAACCCTAAGACTCCACCAAAAATCTACTAGAACTGATCAATGAATTCAGTAAGGTCGCAGGATATAAAATCAAAACACAGGGATCTGCTGCATTTCTATACAGTTATAATAAAGTAGCAGAAAATTAAGAAAACAATTCTATTCACAATTACACCAGAAATAATAAAGTGTCTAGGTAAAAATCTAATGAAAGAGGTAAAAGACCTGTCCTCTGAGAACTATAAAACACTGATGAAAGAAATTGAAGACACAAACAAATGAAAAGTTATTCCATGCTCATGGACTAGAAGAACAAAAAATGTTAAATGTTCCTATTAGGGGCACATGAGTGGCTCACTGGGTTAAGCGTCTGACTCTTGATTCCAGCTCAGGTCATGATCGCAGGGTTGTGATCCAGCCCTGCAGCAGGCTGTGTGCTCAGTGGGGTAGCTGCTTGGGATTCTCTCTCTCCCTCTGCCCCTCCCCTCGCAATTGCAGGCTCTTGCTCTCTCTCCCTCAAATAAATAAAATTTAAAAGAATAAAAAAAAAAGTCCAGGGGTACCTGGGTGGCTCAGTCGGTTAAGTGTCTGCCTTTGGCTCAGGTCATGATCCCAGGGTCCTGGGATCGAACCCCACATCAGGCTCCCTGCTCAGCAGGGAGCCCACTTCTCCCTCTGTCTGCTCCCCCTGCTGTGTTCCCTCTCTCACTGTGTCTCTCTCTGTCAAATAAATAAATAAAATCTTTAAAAAAAAAAAAGTCCATATTACTCAAAGCAATCTGCAGATTTAATGCGATCCCCATCAAAATACCAAGAGCATTTTTCACAGAACTAGAACAAATGATCCTAAAATTTGTATAGAACCACAGGAAGTGCCCGAATAGCCAAAGCAAACTTAGAACAAAATTGGAGGTATCATAATCCCAGATTTCAATATACACCACCAAAGCTGTAGTAATCAAAACAGTATGGTACTGGCACAAAAAGAGACACAGATCAATGCAACAGAATAGAGAGCTCAGATATAAAGCCATGATTATACGGTCAATTAATCTACAACAAAGGAGGCAAGAATATGCAGTAGGAAAAAGACAGTCTCTTCAACAAATGGTGCTAGGGAAACTGGATGGCTATATGCAAAAAAGTGAAACTGGACCACTTTCTTATACAATACACAAAAAATAAACTCAAAATGGATTGAAGACCTAATGTAAGAACTAAAACCATAAAAATCCTAGAAGAGAGCACAATCAGTAATTTCTCTGACACTGGCCATACCATCATTTTTCTAGATATGTCTCCTAGGGTAAGGAAACAAAAGTAAATAAACCCACAAAAAACAAACAAAAAGCACTCCCCAAAAAAACTACTGGGACTACATCAAAATAAAAAGCTTCTGCACAGCAAAGAAACAATCAACAAAACTGAAAGGCAACCTACTGAATGGGAGAAGATATTTTCAAATGACCAATCCAATGTTAGCATCCAAAATATATAAAGAACTCCTAGGGCGCCTGGGTGGCTCAGTGGGTTAAAGCCTCTGCCTTCAGCTCAGGTCATGATCTCAGGGTCCTGGGATGGAGCCCTGCATCGGGCTCTCTGCTCAGCAGGGAGCCTGCTTCCCCCTCTCTCTTTGCCTGTCTCTCTGCCTACTTGTGATCTCTCTTTCTGTCAAATAAATAAATAAAATCTTTAAAAAAAAAAAAAAAAATTTTAGAACTCCTACAACTCAACACCAAAAAACAAAAATAATCCAATTAAAAATGGGCAGAAGACATGGATAAACATTTCTCCAAAGAAGATCTACAGAGGGCCTACAGACATATGAAAAGATGCTCAACATCACTAAATATCAGGGAAATGCATATCTAAATCACAATGAGATATCACCTCGCACCTATCAGAATGGCTAAACTCAACAACACAAGAAACAAGTGTTGGTGAGGAAGTAGAGAAAAAGGAACCCCCTGCACTATTGGTGGGAATGCAAACTGGTGCAGCCACTGTGGGAAACAGTATGAAGGTTGCTTAAAAAATTAAAAATAGAATTACCATATGATTCAGTAATTCCACTACTTAGGTATTCACCCAAAGGATACTAGAACACTAATTCAAAAAGATGCATGCACCCTAATATTTATAGCACCATTATTTACAACAGCCAAGATACGGAAGGAAGGAGCCCAAGTGTCCACCAACGATGACTGGATAAAGAAGATGTAATATATACATACAATGGAATATTATTCAGCCATCAAAAAGAATGAAATGTTGCCATTTGCAAGACATGGATGGAGCTAGAGAGTATAATGCCAAGTGAAGTCAGTCAGTCAGAGAGAGACAAATACCATATGATTTCACTCATGTGTGGAATTTAAGAAACCAAACAAGTAAACAAAGAAGACAGACCAAAAAAGACTCTTAAACATAGAGAACAACAAAAATAATAGTGAACAAACTAGTGGTTACCAGAGGGGAAGTGGGAGGGGGGCTAGGTGAAATAGGTGATGGGGATTAAGAAGTGCACAAGTCATGATGAGCACTGAGTAATGTATAGAATTGTCGAATCACTATACTGTACACCTGAAACTAATGTAACACTGCATTAATTATACTAGAATTATTTTTAAACAAAATAAAAATAAAGGGTATTAACCTTACCTTCCTTAATTCTTTTCTTCCATGTTCTTTTATTTATTTTTATTTTATTTTTTTTATTAACATATAATGTATTATTTGCCCCAGGGTACATGTCTGTGAGTCATCAGGCTTACACATTTCACAGCACTTACCATAGCAATACCCTCCCCCATGTCTATAACCCAACCACCCTATCCCTACCCCCCTACCCCCCAGCCACTCTGTTTGTTTTGTGAGTTTAGGAGTCTCTTATGGTTTGTATGACATGTTCTTTCAAAGCAGGGATCCTATTTTATAAATCTCTTTGTGTTCCCTGTATTTGCTATATCATTTTTCATATAATATGCTAAAGAGGATAACTAAACAGGTTTTTTTTTAAGATTTTATCTTTTTAATTGAGAGAGAGCGCGCACACAGTGGGAGGGGGAGGGGCAGAGGGCGAGAGAGAGGGATAAGCAGACTCCCTGCTGAGTGGGGATCCCCACACAGGGCTTGATCCCAGGACCCTGACATCATGAGGTGAGCCGAAGTCAGACACTAACCACTGAACAACTGAGCCACCCAGGCACCCCTAGACAGTTCTTAAAGAACTTGGTGAATGTAGAATCTTTAAACAACATAGAAATGTATCCATAGTTTCCAGGGGACTTAAATAAGTTTCTTCAACTTTTTAGACAACTGCAAACTGGGCCACATGACCTGGTATGTCCCATGAATCAACTCAAAAAAACTACAGTTTATGACTTGAAACACACAACAGAGGTAACTGAGGGGAGGCTGTTCCTACCACCTGTATTACTTTAGGCTAAGTCTTCTAACATTTCTGAGCTTCAATTTACTTGTCTTTATTTTTTTTATTTTAGATTTTATTTATTTGAGATAGAGCGAGAGTAAGCAAGTGAGAGAGAGGGGGGTGGGGGGAGCAGAGGGAGAGGAGAACCAGGCTCTGCACTGAGCAGGGAGCCGCATGCCGGGCTCAACCCCAGGACCCCGGGGACAGCGACCTGAGCCGAAGGCAGACGACTAACCGACTGAGCCACCCAGGTGCCCCTCAATTTACTTGTCTTTAAAATGGGAATAACGAAACACACCCTCTTCCCTCTCAGGTTACTCACAAGAATCAAGTTAAATGAGGCTGTGAAAGCCCTTCCTCAGCAGAAAAGCACCAAATAAATGTAAAGTATTTGTAAAATATAACAAGCAAAATGCAGGCATAAATGTGTGGAGCATTAATAGCAATTGACTTCTACTAGCAACCAGTGGGATAGCTTGCAAAAGCAGGGGGCTTTCAGGTCAAAAAGACATGGATTCAAGTCCCCATTCTATTATTTACTAGCTGATGGATCCTGGGCAAGTTGCTTAAATATTTCTGAGCCTGAATCTTTTCAATTATAAAATGGATAAAATAATACCGACCTCGCAGGGGATAAGAAACATCTGATTCACGGGGAACATGAATTTTATTGCCCTCATACTGACAATATTACTTATTTTCCTCAGAACACATGGAAGAAGTTATAGCAGTCCTTCCGGAGTTTACCATAAAGTCACCAACATACTGAGAGAATAAGTTTATTTAGTATTTTTTAAACCGTATTAATGCCTACCACTCCTGGTGGTAGGGGAGGTCCTAGAATCGTGTATTCCCTGCCCTTGAAGAAACAATATAAAAATGCTGAAGGTGAGCCAGAGGGTCTCAGACCCATTTGAGAGTCTGATGAAAGCTATGGTCTCTCTCCCCAAAGAAAGCTACAAAACTTTTAGGAAATATAGGAGATTAGGAAAATATCTTCATGATCTTGGGGTAGGAAAAGCATTCTTAACCAAGCGACACAGTAGGGGGAAGAGGGACACAAACTATAAAGAAAGATTCATAAATACACCTACATTAAAATTCAGAATTTCTACATCAAAAGAAACCATAAAGAAAATTTTTAAAAATAAGCCCGAGTGGACGAAGATATTTGCAACACTTGCAACCAACAAAACTTCAAATTCCTTTGTAAGAACTCCAGCAAATCAATAAAAAATGATAGACAAAAAGGGTGATATATTTATGCAATGAAAAAAAACTACAGCTGCATACAACAATATGGATAAAAAAGCATAATACTAAAGAATACAGACGGGATGGTTCCACTCATATGAAGTTTTAAAATAGGTAAAATAATAATACTGTATAGGGGTGCATATGCATACAGGTTAAGACTGTACAGAAAAGCAAGGAAATAATAATGGCAAAAGTCAAAAAAGTAGTTTCCTCAAGAGGAAAGAAGAGGCCATGACCTGGAGGGATCAGAGTCTGCTTCTAGGGAACTGACAATATTCTATTTCTTGATTTGGACACAGGTTACAAGAGTTTCACTTTATCATTTATAGGTTTTATACACGCTTCTGAATGTATATTGGAAAAATAAACACATCTTCCAACCACACCTATAGTTAGCAGGAAGAGAAGGAGTTCACAGACTCCCCCAGTCCATAAGCCCCAAATGTATGGTGTCAAGTTATGTGAGATCAAAGAAAAAGAAAATCTAGATTGTAAAATGGTGGGGGAAGAAGGAAGCAGTGAGAACCGGAGAAGTAAAAGATTAGAAAGACAGAAGATAAGCAAAAGAAACACTAAGCCTCTGGGTCAGTTCACACTCTCACTTGGGCAGAGAACAACATCTAACACAAACATTACTAACAAATGCCCAAGCTTGGTAAGGAATGCGATGGTGTCTAAAAAACATGTGAACTAACGAGCGGAAAGAGGAGCACAGCTTGTAAAGAAATGTGAACTATTAAATAATGTATCCCAAAAGAAAGAAGAGCAGTTGTTGCAAGTTTAACCCTCTGCCCACTCCATAATATTTCTGTCCCTCACCCCTTAATGGAAATAGGGCATATTACATGGTTAGAAACTGCAAACACCAATTTCTGAGTGAAAACGTCCACAATGTCATGTCCAGCAAAGTAATAACCATAGAACCTAGAAAAGCTTCTGCCAGCCTTGGAATAAACACACATATTGTAACTAAATGATGAACATATATCTGGATCATATCTAGTCTGACCTTCGATACTCTTCACACTACAGCCCACTGTAAGAGAAGGTGAAGTTTTTTGCTGAGGTTAACAGGAATCCAAGGCAGCCTACACTGTTTAAATCGGCAAATCAATGGACGTACATCCTGGTGAAGTTTTTTCATTCTATTCTTGAAAGAAATATTAATTCATATCCAGCAACTACCCATGATTTCATTACTCTGGATTATACTGAACAAAACTATCAATTACTTTCAAAACGACTGGTGTTCATGCAGAAAGACTTATTTTGATGAAAAGTCCTTGCAATGGGCATCGTTTTTAAGGTTCCAAGATCCTACCAACAGCATCAAATTGCCTATTTCTTTATGTTCCACTAAATTCTCTCTCTTCATCCCATTTTCTATCCCTCATTGGTTGCCCACAGACCTGTTATCTTCTCTTAATTCTCCAACTTTCCCTCAGGTTAAGGGAGCCACATAGAAAAGCTTCTCTATGACTTCTCTATGACTTGATGGAATGTTTACTATGGTCCATTTTCTAAAGAGGCTTTACTAACTCGTACTCATCTAAATCTTTATCACTTCTCTATCTCCCTCCTGTTGTCATCTCCCTAAGTTTGTTCTTCCCTCCAGTTTGCAGATACGTGGCTAATCTGGTTGGAAACAAAGGCCGGAGAATTTCCTCCCCATTATGTTTGATTGAAAAGCTGCCCCAGGAACAGAGAAGGGGTGTGGATCTACACTTACTCTTCCACTTAAGTTCTAAACTATTGATCCGAGCCGCCTTTGTTGCACCCAGAAACACAAGACCATAAAAGTAACTACAAGCCCAGAAATGAGTCTCGGTCCAAACGAATTGCCTTTTGGCATGCTATATCCTGGACTGGAAGGCTCACAAAATAACTCTAAAGTGCTATAGATGACTGGTGAGCTCGGGCGGTGGGGGGTTGGGCAGAATCAAGGGTCCGAAGTTCACGAGACATGAAACCAGACTTGACTATCAGCACGTGGTTCGACCTGGTAGCCGCCGAGAGGGCAAACCCATCGGGAGGGGTCGACCCCCGAGACTGCCAGACCCAGAGAATTCTTCACCGGCCTCTGACTCATCTAGAGATAAGTAATCACCCGGGCCGCCAAGTTCAAGCCAGCAGCTCCTAGATTTAGTGCATACGAAACATCTGGGGTTTCGGCTCTAAGATCACTAGGCAGGTACCGACCAGTCTGGATTTCCTGGAGGCTCGGCCCGAAAGTGAGGACGGGGATGGAAAAGCCACTCTCCCTGCGTCTCCCCGCGCAGAGTGAAAGATGCCGGTCCCAGCCGGGCGGGTGAGGCGGCCGCCGCGGTCCGGGGCAGGACCTGCGCGGCCCCGGGGCGCCCGGCCCTCGGTCCCCTCCTCCCCCGTAGCCCCTCGCGCTCCCCACGCCCCTCACCTGCGGCCGAGTGGCCCGAAAGCGCACGGCCCCGGGCGCGGCGCGGGCCCCCGAACTCGCGGCGCTCGCGCAGCTCTTCCTCCTCGTCCTCCCGCCGCCGGCCCTCAGCCATGGACGAGGCGCAGAGGCGCAGCCCCGGAACGGCGGGCAAGCCGTGGGCCTCCGCGCCGGGTCCTCAAGCACCGGACGCTCCACGCCAGCGCCCTCCGGCCTCAGGGAGGCGGCGGCGGCGGCTACCTCTGCGGACTCCACCTGCAGCCCGCGGGGGAGCGGCCTGGCTCGGGCCGGACCGGTTTCCCCGCCTCCTCGCGGCGCACCAGCGGCCTCCTTCTCCCCGCTTTCTGTCTCCCACTCTCTTCCCCCTTCCTCCTTCCCTTCCCCGCCCCGCAGTTGGAGCCGGGATGGGGCGGGTAGTGGCCAGGCCTCGCCTCCTGGGGGAGGGGTTACCGCCGCTGGGGCCGCCCCACAGCCCCACGCTCGAACTGCCCGCCCGACCAAAACAAACGTGTACAAAATAAATAAATGGGATAGGAAGCGGGGAAAGAGGAGGTGGCTTGGCCTCTTCCTGCCCTTTCACAACATTCCGGTGTCAACAGGAAACCCATTTGCTTGACACTTAAACAAAGGAGGAGGAGGGGGGAGGAGCAACCTTCCCTTGGCTGGACTTGGAGAGACCTGACGGCTGGGAGCCCTCAGCTTTGGGAACAAACGCGGAGTTTGGTCAAGCCCCTGGGCTGCACGCTTTTTTGCTTTTCCTCTCATATCACCCTTTTCAATGGAGTCTCGCCAGAACACAAGATTTTTAGGGCAGTGAAATGATTCTATATATTATAACGGTGAATACATGTCAGTATACATTTGTCCAAACTCATAGCATGTACAACATCCACGGAACCCCAATGTAAACTGTGGGCTTTGGGTGATTATGATGTGCTCCTCGATTGTAACAAATGGATCACTCTCTCCTGGATGTTGATAATGGGGGAGGCTGTGCAAGCGGTTATTTGTGCAATCTCAGTCTTCAGCTCAATTTTGCTGTGAACTAAAATATAAAGTCTAATTTTTAAAAATTGTTTTTATTCCAGTCTCGCTGGATTCTATTTAGGGTTAGGAAGTGGCCACAAGCCCTAGAAGAAAATGTGTTTAAGAGCCGTGTACCTGATTAATTGCAGAGAAGTGATTTGGCGCTGGAGCGAGAAACTAATTTGAAGCACTTAGCTATGAGACCTCCCCCTGTGAGCGTTTTTCAAAGGTGAAAAGAAGGTGTGAGAAAGTTATTATGTGTATCTGTATAGTACACATCTTAAGTTCAAGAGTTGCACATACACACGTTCTCACAGAGAGGGGCAGATCCTGGGATCTCACAGAAATACCCAAGTGGCAGGCAGGAACATTGCCTGGACATGAACCTGTAGGAGACTCCCTGGTGGAATGAACAGGCCTTTATCTTCAGCTTCGTGCTCTATTTCTGAGAGATTGTGAGAGTTCCTGATGTCAGCATGTGAGAGAAAAAGAAAGGGAGAAAAGGGTCACTGAAAATAGAATTGCCTGCTGTACCTGAGTGATGTTTCTTTCCCTTTTCAATAGTGGTTGTCGCTGCCTGAGAAAATCGTTCTGCTTTTAGGCAGATAAGAACCACAATTGATTTTGTGGAAATGAGGTCAAATTCACAAGTTAAAATTTTATTTTGCATAAGCAGTTAAATAAGTAGACATCTGGAGAATTTGAAATTAAACTAGGGGGAAAAAATGTTCTGGACCTGTTGGGTTGTTCTAAGTGCTTGGGTTCACTTTAAGTGAAAGCCTGTTTGTCACTTACCTTCAAGGATGAGGAATGACTTGAAGGCTCCCTACTCTGACAACCTCACAACTTCACTAAGCTGTTGGAGTCAGTCTCTGCTGTTATTCAGATTCTGAAGAGGCCTGAAGGTGCTCTGGATCTCCCATCCAGTCAGAGTTTTCAGAAACCACCTGCTTCCTTTGGAGTGCATGCTCAAGCCCACTTTACATTCAGCAAACATTTATGGGAACTATTGTGTCCCAAATACCACACTAAGTGCTATGGGGAGACTCAAAAGAGGGAAGGAAATATTTATTTTCAGGCCCTGTGGTAGGTATTTTTCATATAGGTTTTCCCATTTTATTTTTTTTTTCAATTTTTTAACATAAAATTTACTATCTTTTTTTTTTTAAGATTTTATTTATCTATTTGACAGAGAGATCACAAGTAGGCAGAGAGGCAGGCAGAGAGGGGGGAAAGCAGGCTCCCCGCTGAGCAGAGAGCTCCATGTGGGGCTCCATCCCAGGACCCTGAGATCATAACCTGAGCCGAAGGCAGAGGCTTTAACCCACTGAGCCACCCAGGCGCCGCCTAAAATTTACTATCTTAACCATTTTTTTTTCGGTAGGCTCCACACCCAACGTGGGGCTTGAACTTATGACCCTGAGATCAAGAGTTGCACGCTCTGCTGACTAAGCCAGTCAGGTACCCTGATTTTCTCATTTTAAATGAACAAAACGTACTCCCTGTTCTCCAAGGACAGAGAAAGATTTATCCAGTTTACCACAAAACAAGGCTATCTTTGGTAAATTTTATAATAGAGATATAACCTTGGAAAAAGGTGCCAAGATAATTCAATGGAGAAGGAATTATCTTTACAAATGGATATTCATATGCAAAAGAATGAATTTGAACCCCTACTTCATACCATATCAAAAATTAACTTAAACAGGATCATAGATCTAAATTTAAGACCTAGTGATAAGGAAAATCTGTGTTCTAAGATGGCCAACCGAATGAGCAAAGGAGTCGCAGCCCCTGTCCCAGGGCTCTTCCGGGTTCTTCTCACTGCTTTGCTTCCCCCACGTGCACCAAAAGTACCAAGTATGCAGAAGTAGAAGAGTATAAATTACCCCCTTTGTTTGTGCTCAGGGCTCAGACCTTTGGAGATCACTCTCCTCTGACCCCACCAATGTTAAACCTCTGATCCTCCAAGGTCTCCGAGTGCCACTTGGTTCTTCCATCATGATCCAGTCCAGGTTCCTTAATACTAGAACTATAAAGCTCCTCCAAGAAAACACAAGATTGTATCTCTGTGACCTTGGCTTAGGCAATCATTTCTTAGGGTGACATCAAAATGTATAAGAGACAAAACTAAAAATAAATTGGATCTCTCTAAAATTAAAAACTTCTGTGCCTCAAAGGACATCATTGAGAAACTAAGAAGACAACCATCAGAATGTGAGAAAATGTTTGAAGATTATATATAAGATAAGAGACTTGTATTCAGAATATATAAAGAACTTACAACTCAACAATTTTTTAAAAAATTAGCCCAACTTTAAAATGGGTATTCTCAGGCTGCCTGGGTGGCTCAGTCAGTTGAGCGGCCAGATCTTGTGGATCTCCGCTCAGGTCTTGATCTCATGGTTGTGAGTTCAAGCCCTGCATTGGGCTTCACACTGGCATGGAGCCTAGTTAAAATAAATAAATGGACATTCTTCAAAGAAGAAATGGCCAATAAGAACATGAAAGATGTTCAACATCTTTAGTCATTAGGGAAATATAAGTCAAAAATTATTGAAGCATCACTTCACACCTCCCAGGATGGCTAAGATAAAAATATAGACAATAATAAGTGTTGATAAGGATATGAAAAAATTACAACCCTCATACATAGCTGATGAGAGTGTAAAATGGTACAGCCACTTTGCAAAACAGTGTGGCAGTTCTTCAAAAAGCTAAACATAGGGTTACCATTTAATGCAGCCATTCTACTTGTAGGTGTATACCCAAAAGAAATGAAAACATGTCCTCACAAACATTTGCGCATGAATGTTCATAGCACAAAAGTGAATACAAATGTCCATCAATTGATGAAGAGATAAACAAAGTGTGGAATATCCGTTTAATACAATATTATTTAGCCATGTTAAGGAATGAGATGCTGCTACATGCTACAACTTAGATGAACCTTGAAAACATTACACTGAGTTAAAGAAATCAGACACAAAAGACTGCTATGATGTATGTATGATTCTGTTTATATAAAATGTCCAGAGTAGGTTAAGCTATAGAGACAGAAAGTAGATCAGGAGTGGCTAGCGGCAGAGGAGAATGGGAAATTGCAGCTAATAGGTACCGGATTTCTTTTTGAGGTTGTGATAATACTATAAAATCAGAGAGTGGCAAAGGTTGCGCAACTCTGTGAATGTACTGAGAGATGAATTTTATGGTATGTAAATTATATGTCAATAAGGCTGTTATTGAAATATTTATGTATAAATATACATATATAAATCACCATAAAAGCACAGATAACAAAGACCAGAGAGAGACTGCACTCTGAAGTCATCATATTAAAGTAGAGAAACTAGATGGGAGTTACAAGCAATAATAATTTAATCATATGAAAGAAAACCAAAGGTGTGGCCAACTAGCAACTAAATAAACATACCGAAACATCCTACCCACCCAAGTGACACAAGAGCCAAACCCATAGAAGGAAAATGTTAAGAAACTTGGAATGAAAATTTACAGACTAAGATAACAGGATTCACCATCAAAGCTTTAAGGTATTAAAAAAATTTTTGGAAGAGAGCCCCGATTATAAAAGAAATGTTCTTTGCTTCTCATTTTAGATATATAGCCTGTAATAAAATGGTATATTGAATAAAAGGCTACCAAAAAAAAGAATATTCTATATCAATACATATGTAGTATAACACTTGGCAAATAGATGACACAATAAGTATTTGTTTAATGACTAAATGAATAGAATTCCTTTTTTTCCTGCTGACTCACCAGAAGGCATGAGTCTCAAGTCCTTTAACTTAAATAAAAAGTAAATATTTGGAATTTAAAATGTATAGCTGAAAAAAAAATGTGTAGCTGAAGACCTCAAAAAAGAAAAAGCAAAGATGATATACAGTAGGTATACAGGAGTATACAGTATCTCCAAACTTTTATATCTTAAAATATCTGAACCCAATATGTCAGAATTTTAACATTTATTAAAGTAGGATGTTGGGTTCCTGAGTGTTAACTACATTATTCTCCACATATTCTTTGTGCTTTTAGATTTTCACTATATTAAAAGAATTAAAAAGCAAAAAGCACAGTATAGTTGACTGACATAGATATAATTTGAGTTTTCCAGTGGACTCCACTGTAGGGCATTCTCCCTGTGATGGAAGCTTGTTAAAAAGTCCCCATTTGTTGGAGCGCCTGGGTGGCTCAGTGGGTTAAAGCCTCTGCCTTCAGCTCAGGTCATGATCTCAGGGTCCTGGGATCGAGCCCCACATCAGGCTCTCTGCTTAGCGGGGAGCCTGTTTCCCCTCTCCCTCTGCCTGCCTCTCTGCCTACTTGTGATCTCTCTCTGTCAAATAAAGAAATAAAATCTTAAAATAAAAAAACTTTTTAAAGTCCCCATTTCTTTATGTCTCCCTCTTCCTGTACTTTATGACTTTGTATCTCCTCCAACAAGAGGTGGTTCCCTAACCCATGAGGTTGGGCTAGCTTTGGGATTTTGCTTTGGCCAAAAGAATATGGCCACACCTAGACCTTGGGAGGCCCGGCTTGCTTCAGCTTGTTCTTTGAAAGCCTTTTACCACCATGTGAGCAAGCCGACAAGAGCTGACTAGAGAATGAGACACTCTGAGGGAAAGACCACTTGTCCCAGTGGGAGCCACCTAGACCAGCCCATGGCCAATGACCCCTACACTTGGGAGAGAAGCCAGTCTCGATCGGCAGAGCTGCTCACCCACCACAGCTGACTACAGACACATAAGTGACCTGGCTGGGTCCAGAACTGTTGCCCAGCTGACCTGTAAGCCCATGAGCAGTAAGAAATGCTTAATGTTTCATGTTACTGAGGTTTTGTGGTGCTTTGTTATGCTGCATGTGCTGATTTGGGAACCCCTGCAATCAGCCACTGAAAATGAATTAGAGGTGCGAAAACTGGATTAGAGAGGAACACCTGTGAAAAGAACAGGGGAGACAGAAGTACCAGACAACGGGAAGCATCCTATCGCTCTGCAGACCTGACAAAGCCTCTGCTAGTCCAGGAGTGTAAATGGCTAGACCCTCGCTCAGTCGCTGGCTGAGGCTGCTTGAAAGCCGGGGCAGACACTGAAGAAGCCACCAATGAGGGGCTGTCCTCTTACCACTCCTTCGTACCTGGGCAGCAAGAGCTTCCTTGAAGGACGTGGCATCTGTCCGTGTCTGCCATCGTTCGGTCCTTGCAGCATGCAAATCTACTGGTCCGCACGCATCCAGAGAGCAGCCCACGGTAAGCTCGTATCACTGCACTGGGTTTTAGGGCCTGCACTAGCTAGCTGTCCTAGCCTCTCTTCTCCACTTTCCACCCTAAATTCCCCTCATGCCCTCAGCTACCACCTCTACTGCTGTTGGTGGCTTACCTGGTGGTATGACCCAAACTTTCATTATCAGGGTGTCTTAGCCCCTAGCAATCATATCCTTCTCAGGCTGGGGTTGCTCTACTTGACTGCTCACAATTACAATTGGTCAAAGGAGAACCAAGAACCAAGAAGGTCACCAAGAACCACGAAGGTGACCAAGTGGGTCGTCTGAGTTCCGAACATATGCCTCTCTGTTCCCGTTGTGTAGAATTAGCCTTACCTCCCGTTGTTGATTGGAGTTAATTATCTCAGCCAAGATGGTCACTATTCTCACCTACTGGTCCCTGGCCACGAGGGGCTCGAAGTGCCCAGATGGCAGCCAAGGTTTGTAATTCAACTGAGCCTCGCTGTATCCTCTGGTGAAAGCCTGGCTCTATCGACAACCGGAACCTCTAACCCTGTAGACCCCAAGAAGCATAACTCAGTAGATCACTGGGAGTGACGTAAGTGAGGCCACTCCTGCTTCTGCCCCCTCATTTCCAGATCCACATACCCTTTTGATTGGAGACACAGCACCATGAAAAGAAAGATCTCTGGTCTAATGTGTGTACTGCATTCTGGAGGGTTAAGCCCCCTCTTCACAGGGGATTGGCTCCAAGGTTGCACTTCAGCAATGGCCTCTTCCCTCACGGGAATACATATACACATACACATGCACATACATATCTATGTATGAAACCAGAGGTAAGAAGTGTAATGTAGAATAGCTTTTTAAAATAAGTACCATTGCATCCATCAAAAACAAATCCATAAAGCATGTGAACATAAAATCCAAATCTCTCAAAGTCACATTCATGGAACAAGCGATTATTATTAGTCCCTCTCTTCCAATAAAAACGAAGCCTATATTGCAAAATCAAGACCGGGGCTCTCAGGAGCCATAGCTTCAGGTTCAAAACATAATAAAATTCATTTCCTGACAGAAGGACATTTTTATTCAAACTCTTGACACTTCTGAAAAAGAGAAATGTTAGTGGTTTATGTGCAGTGACCTAGAGCTTCTAGTATTCTTTGGCCAAGTCAAATTTTAATCCTTTTCCTTTGCCACTTCTTTCTCTTTATTCCTGCCTACATCTTAACTTTTCAAAAATTTTCTTCTTTCCCTCCTCCCTCCTTCTTTCTTTCAGTTTGTCCATATCTCTTTCACTGTATTTCTCCTTGGCACTCTCTTCGGTTTACTTAACTGCCACATGCCTCAGTTTCCTCATCTGTAAAATAGGGATAATAATAATGGCTCTCTCACAAGGGAGTTGTGGAGATTAAAAGGAATTAATATATCAGTTTGTTGGGGTTGCCATAATAAACTACCACCAACTGAGTGGCTCAAACAACAGACATTTATTGTCTCACCGTTCTGGAGTCCGGAAGTCCAAGATGAATGTGTTGGGAGGGCCATAACTTGGCTGAAGGTTCTAGGGAACAATCTGTTCCAAGCCTCTCCCCTTGCCTCAGATAGTGCCTTGGCTTATGACTGCATAACTCCAGTCTTCACATGGTGGTCTCCCTGTGGACATTTCCCTATGTCCACATTTCTTCTTTTTATAAGGACCCCAGTCTTATTGGATTAGAGGCTCACCCTCCACCAATATGACCTCATCTTAATTATATCTGCAGCTACTCTATGTCCAAATAAGGTCACATTCCGAGGTAGTGGGACTTTAACACAGGAATTGGGGTGGGGGAGTGACACAATTAAACTCATATATGTAAAGAACTTAGAACAGTTTCTGGCACATAAAAGGTACTATGTGAATATTTGCTATTTATTGAGGCCATACTATGTGTGGAGCACTGTGCTAGGTACAGCAGACACCATTCTATTCCTCAAGGAGCTCATAGTTTGATAAGATCCAAGGTAGAGATGACATAGGGTGACTATCATCCCAGTTTGCTTATCAATGATTGGGGGCTGGAGGATGGAAGGGGGTTCGTGGAACAAAGGATGTTCAGTGCAAACACCCGGAAAGTCCAGGGCAAATCAGGCCAAGTCATTCACTCTGGAGGTGAGCAAGATGAGAGGATATAGGATCTGAGAGTGAAGTAAGAGAGGTATAGTGGCAGGAACTGCTTGTTTCCCCCAAAATATGTCATCTCCTTGGCATTTGGTCATCAAGAATAAAGACTACATTCTCCAGTGTCCTGTGACACTAGGCATGGCCATGTGATTAAATTCTGGCCAATGGGAAATGGTGTGTACAACTTTGGAGAAATGTTTTCAAAGGAAGAGGCATGCCCTTCTTCACCTCTTTCTTCTATTGGCTAGAATTTGAGTATAATGTTGAAATTGGAGCAGCCATCTTTAACCACAAGATAGAAGCCAAATATTAACAAACTAGGAGACTAGACCTCTGGTGATTATGGAGAAGGCATACCTATCAGACCTCATACATCTAGACTTCATTTATATGGGAAATAAACTACTTTTTAATGCTATGATTATTTTGGGTTTTCTGTCACACAGTTAATATAATTCAATATAATACACATATTAACCTCTGTCTTAGACAGTCGTAAGAGGAGCTAAGAGGGAAAGAGTTCTACATGGAAAAAAGGTCATATTTCATATCTGATAAAGGGTTAGTATTCAAAATATAAAACCGAACACTGCCAAAAACAAATAATCCAGTTAAAAATGGGCAAAAGACATGAATAGACATTTTTCCAAAGAAGACATACAGATGGTCAGCAGACACATGAAAAGATGCTCAACATCGCTCATCATCAGGGAAATGCAAATTAAAGCTACAATGAAATATCATCTAACACCTGTCAGGATGGCTAAAAGTAACAACACAGGTAACAACAGGTATTGGTGAGGATGTGGAGAAAGGGGAACCCTCTTACACTGTTGGTGGGAATGCACACTGGTTTGGCCTCTCTGGAAAACAGTATGGAGGTTCTTCAAAAAGTTAAAAATAGAACTACCCTATGATCCAGCAATTGCACTACTAGGTATTTACCCACAGGACAAAAAAATACTGATTTGAAGGGATACATGCACCCCAATGTTTATAGCAGCATTATCAACAATAGCCAAATTATGGAAAGAACCCAAATATCCATTGACTGATGAATGGATAAAGAGGTGGTACATATATACAATGGAATATTGCTCAGCCATCAAAAAGAATGAAATCTTGTCATTTGCGGTGACATGGATGAAGTAAAAAGTAATATGCTAGGGTGCCTGGATGGTTCAGTTCATTAAGTGTCTGCCTTTGGCTCAGGTCATGATCCCAGGGTCCTGGGATCAAGTCCCAAGTCAGGCTCCCTGCTCAGTGCAGAGTCTGCTTCTCCCTCTGTCCCTCCCCCTAACTCACATGTGAGCGCTCTCTTTCTCTCAAAAATAAATAAATAAAATCTTAAAAAAAAAAAAAAAAGTAGTATGCTAAGTGAAATAAGTCAGTCAGAGAAAAATATCATATGATTTCACTTGTATGTGGAATTTAAGAAACAAAACAGATAAACATATGGGGGAAAAAGAGGCAAACCAGGAAACAGACTCTTAACTATAAAGAACAAACTGAGGATTGCTGGAGGGGGAGGTGGGTTGGGGGGATGGGTGAAATAGGTGTTGGGGATTAAGGAGGGCATTGTAGTGATGAGCCCTGGGTGTTGTACATAAGGGATGAATCAATAAATTCTCCGGAAACTAATATTACATTGTATGTTAACTAACTAATATTACATATGTATGAATTTAAATAAAAACAAGGAAAAAAGAGAAAAAAGGTCATATTTAAAGGTTTGCAAGCAAGAGAGTCTGGAATAACTTCAGATTTCATAAGAGTGGACTAAATAATCAGGAAAAGACCGCTCCATTATATAATACCCCTACAATTCTGTTCCCAATTCTAATGTGTGGGAGTTTTCTTATACCACCAAGCGGCTATTGGACAGTACCTGGGTGCCCTATAATACAACTCAATTCTGGCACTATCTACTAAGGAATAGCATCAGACTGGAGGTTCCAGTGACTTCTCTTCAGGTTTAATTAATTTGCTAGAGCAGCCATACTTGCTTATGGAATAGGTTAGATTGAACTCAGAGAAACCTTTTCCTTACTAGATGACCCATTTATTAAAAAAGGATTTAACTCAGGAACAGCCAGCTGGAAGAGATGCATAGAACAGGGTATGGGGAAAGGGCATGGAGCTTACACGTCCTCTCTGATCATGTCGGTCTCTCCAAGTCTCCATGTGTTCATCAACCTGGAAGATCTCCAAACCCAGTTCTTTGGTTTTTTGTGGAAGCTTCACTGCAAAGAGATGATTGCTTAAATCACTGACCATTGGCAACTAATTTAACCTCCAGCTCTTCTCCCCTCCCTGGACGTCAGTGACAAAACCCCCTAATCACATGGTTGGCTTCACTGGCGACCAACCCTTATCTTTTCGGGTCATCCAAAAGACACCTAATTAACATAACAAAAGACAACTTTTCCTCTCTCTTCGCAGGAAATTCCAAAGGTTTTAGGGGCTCTTTGCCAGAAGGAAGGAAATGAAATCTATATTTCTTATCATAAATTATAATATCATTCCCCTAATAAAGTAAGGGAAATCTCCAAGGGCTAAAAATGTAGACGGAACTATAACCAGAGTGTTAATAATAGCTGACACACAGACAGTCCTATTCTAAGTGTTTCAAATATATCTTAATTCACTTAATCCTAACAACCTTATGAGGTAGATACTGTTTTGTTAAAAAGAAACAACAGGTCCAAAATGGAGTCACTTGTACTAACCCCCATGCTAAGTCTTGTGTGAACCAAGAGTTAATACCTAACCTAATTGCAGTTTCAGTCTCTCCCATGAATATCTTAACCAGTCAGTCTGGAATTCCTGGTCAGTACTACTGAGGCAATCTACCTGATAGACTCCTTCCGTTCCCTAAAAGAAAGTGACCTTGCCTGAAAATGATCCACTCTTCTTCACCTTCTGCATATAAAAGCCTCCCATTTTTGGGCACCTGGGTGGCTCAGTCATTAAGTGTCTGCCTTTGGCTCAGGTCATGATCCCAGGGTCCTGGGATTGAGCCCCACATCAGGCTCCCTGCTAGGCAGGAAGCCTGCTTCTTCCTCTCTCACTCCCCTGCTTGTGTTCCTGCTCTCGCTCTCTCTCTGTCAAATAAATAAATAAAATCTTAAAAAAAAAAAAAAAAAAACCTTCCAATTTTGTAGCAAGTCCACAGAGCTCCTTTCTACTTGTTAGATGGAATGCTGCCCAATTCATAAATCATTGAAATGGGTCTGTTAGATCTTTAAATTCACACAGTTGAATTTTTTTAAAACAGATTTGGTGGTGGAGATGGAAACCAAAGTAAACTTCTTGTAGCATTCAGAGACAATGAGAAACAGGAATGGTACCCACAAATCCTTTTGAGTTCTGTCTTTCCCGCTGTTTCCGTGGGCCATGAGTAAGCTTCTCTCAGTTCCGAGTTCCTTTGTCTTTGCATCAAGCTCTTGATCTAATTGACTTTCTGGTCAGTTCCACACAGAAAACTGCTGGTAGTTCAGGTTGCAATTGTCATGTAAATGATGGAAACCCTTAGCCCTTGAATCTGTCCCAAGATCCAGGTGGGAAACGCTGGAGGGAGTTCACAGTTCTCCATTTATGTGGAGCTCCCAGGTCCACAGTCCCCATTTGTTGAGGTATGCCTGTTCAATCCTTCCCCTGTTCCAACTTCCAAGGTGGAAATTGATATCGCACAATGGGGTCTTCTGTCGGCGAGAATGCATTAACATCTCTTGGTTACTGCCGATATATTAAGGTGCACGTTTGTCTTCTTTTGTGTAGATAAAGGCTATTGCTAGTGGGAATCTTGAAGCAGCAACAAAATTGGCAGGCACAAACCAAGCATTTAAAAGCTGTGAGAGTGCTTGCCACCTAACCTGAATACTCCTGTGTTGGGATAAGTCGGCTATGGATGTTAGATTGATACTGGGTCATTTACCAACCTTGAGAAAATTTCCATGCAGTGAGGTATACTGTAGAACATCACACAGTTTCCACCCCAGTGCCATATCCTTACCAGGTATTATATTCAAGAGACCAAATGGCTTAGAAAGATAGATAGATAGATAGATAGATAGATAGATAGATAGATAGATAAATAGATAGAGCCTTAAACTCCAAAGAATCAAGTGTGCCACCTTCCTGCACACCTGGTTATTTTATGTCTAAGAACTATATGGTCCCCAAAGCTATAAATATCTACAAAAGTGGCAAAATTGTACTAAAAACAATATAGAATTACAATGGCCATTATGGGGAATGTTCCAATTAGACAAGATCATTCATATAAGAAGTGCAATGGAAAGCAAGTGTTCCCTAATTAAATGAACAGAATGGGATACCTATTTTAATCAGTACGCAGAAGTTTCAAAAAGACTTTATGATTCCAAAATAGCTTCATGGAAATACTTGTTACAAAAGGCTAATGAAGGGGTGCCTGGGTGGCTCAGTCAGCTAAGCATCTGCCTTTGGCTCAGATCATGATCCTGGGGTCCTGGGATCAAGCCCGGAGTCTGGCTCTCTGCTTGGCGGGGAGCCTCCTTCTCCCTCTACCCACCCCCTGCTCATGCTCTCTCTCTCACTATCTCTCTCTCTCAAATAAATAAAATCTTACCAAAAAAAAAAAAAGCTAATGAAAAATTAAAGACACGAGGTACCTAAAACAAGATGGTAAGACTGACGTGACTCCTACTGAATTCCTCTATCTTTCTTTACCTGAATACTCATATTTTATTAACTCTTTGTCTGAATTGACTTTCCACTCTGAAAAGGCTATTAAACAGCTACTTTTAATAATAAAACTACTTGAGGTTATAGGCGATCCTCCTCAGATATTTTTAACTCCTTGGTCAAATACCAAACGAAGGGCTATGGTTAAAGAATCTCCTAAGCCCAGGGAGGATCCCCAAAAGTTTTCTGAAGAATTTAGAGTTATTATCAGGGCCTATGACCCTGGGCTGTCAGATCTTTATCAGCTTCTGTACATGCTAGGAGGACCTGGTGGAGCCCAGAAATGGATGCAGGAGACAGGATGGTATAACCCAGAGCACG
>CM052899.1:64302336-64339180 GCA_028534135.1 Potos flavus | reverse complement strand
CCTGTGGCATTCCAGGTTCCATACAATAAATGAGATCACCCAATGCGCTCTAGCTGCTCTGTTTGTAAATGGATTATCTCCCGAGATTAGTGGATTGATAAAAAAGCAGAAAATAGGATGGGAGGTTACCAGTTTGAGTGAACTTGTGACACAGTTGAGTACTTTGAAAGGACTTTGGAACAAGACTAAAGTCCACCAAGCTACTGGTCTTACAGATAGAATGGCTCCAACACTATGCACTTAAAATAACACTAGGACCCCTCTCATTGCACATATCTAAGGGCCTACCATCAAAATGATGGCCTAAGGGTCAATATTTTATTTGCAATCAACTGGGACACTGGGGAATAAAGAGTCTCCAAGACTCCTACACAAATTCTTCAACATCAACTCAAATGACATAACTCTGTAGTCAAAAGCTGATAATCAGAAGTTGCTTTAAGTTGCAACCCAAATCTTTGAGGCATTAAAAGAAACTGTCCTTACCTTATAAATCTTTACAAAACATTTTTCTTTCTTAGAAAAACAACTTAGATTCAAGTTCTTTTATTACTAGTGAGTTTTGTACTGATTCATGGCAGGGTCCTGGGATCAAGCCCTGCATGGGGCTTCCTGCTCTGCGGGGAGCCTGTTTCTCCCTCTCCCACTCCCCTTGCTTGTGTTCCCTCTCTCTCTCTGTCAAATAAATAAATAAAATCTTTAAAGATTTTTAAATTTTTAAATAAAAATTTAATTTTTAATTTAAAAAATAAAATAATTTTTTATTTGACACACAGAGAGAGAGAGAGATCACAAGTAGGCAGAGAGGCAGGCAGAGAAAGAGGAGGAAGCAGGCTCCCTGCTCAGCAGCCCGATGCGGGGCTCGATTCCAGGACCCTGAGATCGTGACCTGAGCTGAAGGCAGAGGTTTTAACCCACTGAGCCACCCAGGTGCCCTAATAAATAAAATCTTTTTTTAAAAAACCCAAAAAAGCCCCAAAAAGCAACCAGAATAAAACTGCCTTGTGGTCTATAGGACCTTAAAATTTTACTGGCCTCCATGATTGCTACCTTTCCAGGCCTGACTCACAGATTCCAATGGGAATTAGCAGGAGGCATTCATGATTCAGGATTGGCTTCCTTCG
The DNA here is from genome assembly GCA_028534135.1 of Potos flavus. Classification (NCBI taxonomy): domain Eukaryota; kingdom Metazoa; phylum Chordata; class Mammalia; order Carnivora; family Procyonidae; genus Potos; species Potos flavus. The sequence continues at coordinate 64,338,056 of CM052899.1, read as the reverse complement.
TCAGGGCCCTACTTCCCTGGTCAGTAGTGACTACAAATGCGACTATGGTCAGGAATTTCTCCTTAACTCTCAAAATATTAGAGAGTCTGCTACTAAAACAGTAGTTGTCCAACAAAAATCCTTTGACTCTCTGGCCAAAATTCCTTGATAATAGGATAGCCCTTGATTATCTTTTAGTTAAGCAAGATGTCTGCGCTCTGGCCAACATCACCTGCCACACCTGGATTAATACTTAGGGAGAAAGTTGAAACTCAGTTACATAAGATCACTGAGCAAATCACTTGGCTTAAAAAGGTGTCTCCTTCAATGGGGTCTTTCTTTGACGTATTTGATTTTGATCGATTTGGGTCTTAGGGACCATGGCTTGAAGCGTACTCCAGACATTGGGAATTATCCTGCTTGTAATAATCATAGAAATCTCCCTGGTGCATTGTATTCTCTTAAGACCTTCAAATATATGTTTGCAGCCACTAATCACCAAGCAAATGATCTCCCTAAGACTGAAACATCAGAAAAGGAACAAAGAGAATGACTAAGTTAAAAGTTGTGAACCAGAAGGCATGGCCTGTGAATGTCACAGTGATTCACCCAAAACATCACAACATATGGATACTACACACAGGATCAACAAAGATGCTGAGAACCTCAGTGATAGCTAAGAGTGGTGCTAATGCCTTAAATTTTGACCACATCTCTCAGTTAAGCTGAGAGTCTGATCAAAAGGGGGTAATTGTTAAAAAGGACAGGCAAGCCCCAAATGGAGTAACTGTGCTAAACCCCATGTCAGCAAACGAAGACTTAATGTGTAACCTAAAGGACCTGTCCCAGGAATGTAATCTTAACCAGTCCATCTGGAATTTCCTGGTCAGGACTAGTGAGTTAATCCACCTGATAGACCCTTTTGTCCCTTAAGGAAGTTCACCTTACCTAAAACAATCCACTCTCTTTCCCCTTCTGCCTATAAAAGCTTTCTGTTTTGTACTGTGCCTTGAACTCCTTCTTATTTGTTCGACAGGGTGCTGCCTAATTCATGGATCATTGAATAAAGTCAGTTTGATCTTTAAATTTACTCAGTTGAATTTTGTTTTTAACGTTTGTATCCTCATTTTACAGATAAGGAAGCTACGTCACATAGAGATTAAAGAAGATATAAGGTATATGGTACAAGGTACATGGATGTCCATGAATGTACCAGATGTACCAGGATGTACCAGAATCCTAGAAGAGAAAAGAAAAAACACTCAAGGAAAGGCAACTTGTGAAAAGATAATGACTGACGATTATCCAGAATTATAAAAATCATGAATCTTCACATTAACGAAGTACACCAAATCCCAAGTAGATCTCTAAAACAATACTAATACAAAAAAAATAATAGCTAACATTTATTGAGTACTTAAGAGTTAGGGACTATTCTAAGTGAATTATATAAATTATATCATTAACCTTGACAACAACCTTATAAGATAGTCCCTGCCATTATCCCCAGTTTGCAGATTAGAAAACTGAGACAGAGAGGTCAAGTAACCTTAAGATTACAGAGCCTGCAAATGGTTGAAGCCAGGATTGAAACTCAACTATTTGATTTCAAAAAGAATACACCTTTCACACCAAGAAGAGAAAAAGTTTTAATATTACTTTATGCCCTACATCTTAATGATCGATCGTACATCTTTTTTTTTTTTTTTTTTTTTGATCGATCGTACATCTTAACAGTCTATGCCCTTACTACAAAGTGTGGTCCATGGACTAGTGGCATCGGCATGACATGACACCATGCTTAAATATAGAATATCAACTCTACTCTAGACCTACTGAATCAGAAACTGAGTTTTAATATGATTCCCAGGTGATTCACACACAAAGCTTGAGAAGCACTCTTCAGGGTATTCACAAGCCCAATCCTCTTACAATATACTAATAAAAATGTCTAACTTTAACCCTTTGATGCAATTGCTTGTATTTTCTGGTATTTTACTGCAAACTACCTCAGAGCAGAGACTGTGTCTACCTTGACTATGACTGTGCTCTTAGTATCTGACATCAAGCTGGTCACATAGTACATTCTCTATCACCAGTTTGGTTAGATAAGTAAATAAATACTGGCAAAAGATGGATTTTTTTTTTTTATGGGAATAAGAAAATGTGGTATTGAAAGGATCTGTTTCTTTGCTTTTGTCTAAGTTATATTTTAAAAATACATCAAATTAGTTGATATTGGTAATGTTCTTGAATTGTTCTGCGTTGAAATTCAATGCTATTTCTTCTGTTATATTAAAGTCAATGCTAAACATATTATTAAAATAATTAGGCAGAAATTAATTCTCACTTCTCCCCCCAGAAGAGTATGAATAGCATTCAGCCCTTTCAGTTTGATGATATGATGATATATGATGATTTTGGGGCACGTGGGTGGCTCAGTCAGTTAAACATCTGCCTTCAGCTCCAGTCATGATCCCAAGGTCTTGGGATCCTGGGATCAAGTCCCACATCAGGCCCCCTGATCAGCAGGGAGTCTGCTTCTCCTGCTCCTTCTGCCCCCGCCCTGTGCTTGTGCTCATGCACTCTCTCTTTCAAATAAATAAAATCTTTTAAAAAAATAAAGTATATGATGATTTCAAGAGTATAATAGAAATGAAAGGTAAATTTTCTTATTTCTACTTCTCAAATAAAGAAGCCATATGATGATAAAAAGAAATGCCCCCACATGTAAACATTCCAACCATCTAGAGGAGAAAGCAGATGGGTTTTCTGTGAAGACTTGGGCTCAGTCAATTTCATTTCCTGAAGATGCTCTTCAAATTGGTGTTTATTTGCAAAACACATTATGTATGGAATTTTGAATTACTGTGCTTCCCTCTAATTTTGCTTTCGGAAGACAAACATTTTGGCTTTTCTTTGCTTATGTTGGATCTCCGTAGCAATTGTCAGAACTCTTTCTCAGCAACAAACCTACCACATTGACCTCAGCAAGACCAAAAATGTCTTACACAGAGCTTGTCTTATTTTGTACACTCCAAAGGGAATGCCCCACTTCAGCAGTTCTTAGAGCTAAATATCATGAGCAAATTAGTGGGACTGACTATTTTATGAACTTCAGTACTTGGAAGCCCTTCATAGCCTATGACTAGCCTCTACTGCCCACTGCCCCCCTCTCCACCCTCTGTGTTTCAATCACTCTCAACTTGTCACTGTCCCCAGTACACCCTTCTCTTTAATGTCTCTACCTCAGGACATGATGTTACTTGTTTATTTATTTGAGAGAGAGAGTGAAAGAGAGAGAGAACAAGAGCATGCATGAGCGGGGGCGGGGGGGGCAGGTTGAGCAGAGAGGGAGAAGCAAACTCCCCCCTGAGCAGGGAGCCTGATGCAGGGCTCAATCCCAGGACTCTGGGGTCATGACCTGAGCTAAAGGACGATGCTTAACCGACTGAGCCACCCAGGCGCCCCTCAGATTTATTTTTTCACTCTGTGATTTTGAGCAAGTTAATTAACTACTCTGAACCAATTATCGATCAGAAAAATAAGGAATAGCAATATAAAGGGGTTAGGGCTGTTTTTAGAACTAAGTGAAATAATGGTAATAGTTAACATTTAATGAGCACTTATTATGTGGCATTATTATGCCAAGTGCCTGTATTATTTGAATTAATTTTTAAAAGATTTTATTTATTCATTTGAGAGAGAGTGAGCAAGAGAGAGAGCATGAGCAGGGGGAAGAGCAGAGGGAGAAGCAGACTCCCCACTGAGCAGGGACCCTGAGGTGGGGCTCAATCCCAGGACCCCAAGATCATGACCTGAGCTGAAGGCAGACACTTAACCAACTGAGCCACTCAGGCGTCCCTTGAATTAATTTTTTGTATCAGCAGGATACTTACCCTTTCAGTAGCCCTTTCTGTATTGTGAAATGATGGCTCTTTTAAATGTAACTGTCTTATGCACTAAATTGTTAGCTCCTCAAAGATTAGGACACTATCTTCTTATTGCTCTTGAAATCAAGCACACATCGTGCCTGACACAAAGCAGGAGCCCAGTGAATATCCGTTTAATGGATTGATAGTATGGCATTGTTGATAGTTCAGCTGTTTCTACACTGTCACCTTTCTTCTCCAAGTCTCAGGTATTCATCTACTAAAAATCCTACCTTGCAGAGTTATTTTCAATAATAATAATGTGCCACAAAAAGACACGGAGAAAACCTAAATGCATATTGCTAAGCAAAAATAGCCAATCTGAGAAGACTACATAATCCACGATTCCAATTTTACGACATTCTAGAAAAGGCAAAATTATGGAGGCAGTAAAAAGATCAGGGGTTTACAGGGGTTCCAGGGAGGGAGAGAGGGAGGGAGGATGATTAAGTGGAATATGGTGAATTTTTAGGGCAGTGAAATTATTACGGATGATACAAAGGTATCCCTCCTTCTGCCTCTCACCCCGCTCTTGTGCTCTCTCTCTCTCTCAAATACATGAATAAAATCCTTTAAAATTTTTTTAAAGACATTACTTATTTATTTGTCAGAGAGAGCACAAGCAGGGGAAGTGGCAGGCAGAGGGAGAAACAGACTCCCCACAGAGCAAGAAGCCTGATGCAGGACTTGATCCCAGGACCCTGGGATCATGACCTTAGCTGAAGGCAGATGCTTAACCGACTGAGCCACCCAGGTGCCCCAAAGAGATGCTTTTGGATACAATGTGACATGCATAGGTATGCACAGAGGAAGCACATCTAATTCAGCCTGGGAAGGACAGGTGGCTAGGGTGGGGCAGTCTTACTAGAGGAAGTTATGCCTGAATTGAGTCAGAAATAAGCAGATATCAACCAGACAAGGAAGAGAGGAGTATGTAAGAAGAGACCTCCACACAAGATCAAAATACAAAGGAGTGAACACAGTATTCAGGGAATTGTAAGTAGTTGAATATTGCTGTGGGCAAGAGAAAAAAGGCTGTCGGGAACCCAGGTAAAGCTGACAAGGCAAGGAGAGGTAAAATTAAAAAGAGCCTTTGTGTGTCGTGCTAAGGGATCCATTGAGGGGGCAACAGGGATCCCCAGAAGGATGTTAAGCAACAAAGAAACCAGGTAGCCAGGAGGAAGATTGAGAAGGCCCAGTCTTGTAGACTCAGCTCCTTCTCCTTATCACGCCCTCAGTCCCCATGCAGCGCTGCTCCTACCACTTAGACAGTTTGTTTTCCTGGAAAGGATCTAGGTGCTGGCAGCAGGTGAAGATTTGAAATTGAAGATTTTGACAGCCAAATGGAGATCATGCAGTGCATGAAACGGAAGCAGAGAAAATGGATGTTTTCTCAGGCTGCTCATGACCCATTGAGGCTGCTTTTCTACGACACAGACACTTTCCACTTCAATCTACTGCTCATTGGCTCAGTCTTCAGGATATCATCTTCAGGATACTAAAATCCCAGGAGAAGAAGTAATTGAAATATTTAAGGAATACCACTATCATTGCTTTTTTTCTCGGATATTTTATCAACCACTACATGTGGTTAATATAAAAACTGAGCAGCAGGGCACCTGGCTGTCTCCTTCGGAAGAGAATGTAACTCTTGCTCTCAGGGATGTGAGTTCAAACCCCATGCTGGGTGTAGAGATTACTTAAATAAATAAATAAAGGCTTAAAAGAAAAGAAAAACTCAACAACCAAGCAGCAAGCAGAAGCCCAGATGTGTAGGAAAAAGGCATAAAGGCAAGACTAGATGATCCCAAAGATAAGCTGAACAGAATTTCTAGCCCATAGTCTGGCTTCAGCTTCCATGAAGTGTATAAAAGGCATTTCTGGAGAAATCAGTGGGCAAGGTCTTGAGTGAGACCTGGGAAATGTGCAGCTTAATAAATTGGGACCATTGGCAGGTGACTGACGTATAGGACATCTGGCAAGACTCTGGTGGGGTTGGGGGTGGGGCAGAGGGCTATTCTTCATTTTTTGCTTCTAAGTTCACCAAAGCTCATTTTTAGTTCGGGAGTAGGTCAAAGCAGAAAACTTCTGTGAAGTTTAATGAGTGTCCTCAACCTCTCTGGGCAGTAGGTCATAGTGGGGTGGGTGGATAGGTGGGTAGAACAGAAACCCCATCAAAACGTGGGTAAGTCAAAGCAAATATAAACAACAATCTGGATCAGGCTCTCAGGCATTCTAGTATCAGATTTTAAAAAGTGGTAATAATGGCAGTTGACATCTTAACGATAACCTCTTTCAATGTATCTTCTCTCTTGCGTTACAGTGGTCCCATTTGTAGTTGTTGCCTTCTATATCTGGTATACAGCTAATGCACCATCATCTTGAGGACTCCACCTATCTCCTTACTTGGGTATAGTTTCCTATAATCCATACCTTCTTCTTTCTTGGTTTATACTCTTTTTCTCTTTTTGATTTAGCATGTCCTCCCTTCCTTAGCTTCTTAAGAAAGGGTGCATGGAAGGTAAGGTTTTTGAGAATTTATGTATATTTTTTTCTTTCTTTTTTCTTTTCTTTTTTTACAAGCACAAAGCAGTATATTAAAGCAAAAGTACACTGTCAAGATGTGAGAGCTGGCAGGTTCCACAAGGTGGAACCAGCCCCTTTATTCTTGATGGACAGTTTGTCTGGGTATAGAATTCTAAGTAGGAAATAATTTTCCTTCAGCATTTGGAGGCATTGTTCTATTGTTCTCAGAATTCAGCATTCACCATTGCTGTTAAGAAGTCTGAAGTCATTCTGATTCCTTCTCCTTTGTATATGGTTCTTCTGTTCAAAAGTTTGGAGAATTTGCTTTTGTGTTTGGTGTTCTGAAATTTCACGATGATATTGTTGGCATGTGTCTGTTGCCATTCATTGAGCTGGGTCCTTGGTGGACCTCTTCAATCTGTCAATTTAGGTCCTTCACTTATCTTTCATGTTAGAGGATTTCCTCCTCTGGTAATCCTAGTTACCACTCATATTTAAGGATGGGATAGCAAAAAGCGGATTAAAAGTTCTGTGCTTTGTGGAAGACCTATTGACCATGAACATTGCTTAAAGGTAATTCAAGTAGGCTCTTTGTTGGGGAATTCTACCCTCACCCCATCCCACTCCATAGCACTATTTTTAGGGATTTTTCCCCCTTTGGGCTAGTCATGTTCCTTAGAGAAGTCTTCCCCATCTTATGTTCGAAAGGTAAGGCTTGATTTCCAGCATATGAAGAATTGGGAGAGGTTGTGAGCATTTAGTATGCCTATGTTAATTAATTTCTGTTTTCTTATTAGAGACTCTAGGTCACAGAGCTATTGATAAGAAGTGGTACACCTCCACTTCAGTTAAGGGAGGGGGAGGGGCTGTCACCAAGTGCAAAAATTCAGGGAAGAGGATATAAAAGTGGTACTACTTTGCAAGCAGCTTCCAACCTCCAAGTGAGACAGGAAACTAAAGGGACCATAGGAAAAAATGCTTTTTTTTTTTTTTAAGATTTTATTTATTTATTTGACAGAGAGAGAGATCACAAGTAGGCAGAGAGGCAGGCAGAGAAAGAGGGGGAAGCAGGCTCCCTGCTGAGCAGAGAGCCTGATGCGGGGCTCAATCCCAGGACCCTGAGATCATGACCTGAGCCAAAGGCAGAGGCTTAACCCACTGAGCCACCCAGGCACCCCGAAAAAATGCTTTTTTTCGGTCATTTTCTCCCTTCTCTTTTTTGCTAGGACATACACCTCCCCCTTACATATGCCTTATAGAGCAGATAATATATGTGCTCCTTGTAAAGGTCAAGGATTTCATGATTTCTTTGGAGTCTTCCTGCACAATAGATAGCATCTAAAGAGTGACTGGGCAGAGTCATCATGAATGTGTTTTTGAAGACCACTGATGCATCAAGACCCCTGGTTCTAGGGCATAAGCGACTTATGGAGGACACCTAAACACTCATCTTTGTACCTGGATTACTGAGAAGATACATGAGCCAAACCAGAATCCTCAATAAAAGTCCCAGGCCCCAAGTAAAGAGAAGACTTCCTCTTCTTTCCTTCTGAAGTCTCCCAATGCTCTGTCTGTATCTGCATTCTCTCTATATTTTCAATGGTTTCTTTTTTTTTTTTTTTTAAGATTAAAAAAAAAAAATTTTTAAGTAACCTCTACACCCAATGTGGGGCTTGAATTTACAATCCTGAGATCAAGATCATGCTCTACGGACTGAGCTAGCCAGGTGCCCCTCTTTCTATGTCTTCGGTAAACTGCTGTCACTTCCTCTCTGTTCATGTTTCATTTCTATCCTGCATGAAGTGAAGGACCCTCTTGGCTGGTCCTGTGGGACCTCCTCTGGGTCCTCCAATCCAGGCAGCCTGCATCACAACCATTTTCCTTATTTTTGTCCTCCTACATCTTCACTCCATATCCAGAGGATTTTGCAATGCCACTAAGTTAGCATTTGGTTTTGTAAGGTCTGCCAAGCCCTTTATCACTGCTTTCTAGCTTCCAAAATTCTGTTGCTATTATTTCTTCTCCCTTTCTTCCCATCCTTACGAGTTTTAGTGGAGTTCTGGAAGGAGTTAGATTAGATATGTCTGTTCAATCTATCATTTCTACCTGGAATTGACTGTCAAACATCCTAAAAAACTAAGATTCATTTGTCTAACAAATATTGAATGCCTACAATATTTTGGGCACTTTGATAAATGTTGGAGATGAACTATTATTTATCTTCCATCATGATGATTGATGCTCTAAGGTAATGGTTTGAGAAGAAAAGATCCCTTTCTTTGCCCTGTAGTCAGAATTTTATTTTATGATGATTACTCTATGCTGGGTTTACTTGGTCAGTTTCATAACTGATTCTGATTTTTAAAAAATATTTTATTTATTTATTTATTTGAGAGAGAGAGAGAGAGAGAGAGCGTGCTTGCATGCACAAAAGAGGGAGCAGCAGAGGGAGCAGCAGAGGGAGAGGGAGGGGAAACCAAGGAGGCTCCACACCAAGCACGGAGCCCGAGGCAGAGCTGATCCCACAACCCCAAGATCTCGACCTTAGCCAAAACTAAGAGTCTAATGCTTAACCAATTGAGCCACCCAGGCACACCCTGTAACTGATTTTGATTTGAAACTACATCTAGAATCCTTGGATCATTTGTGATGTCATTCACCCATTCCCCCTCCCCCACCCTAGCTTTCTTTCTGAGTGTCTATAGAGTAATTTCCCTAATGCTTAGTTGCAATACTGTATGTGGTGTCAGGGCTGATTTGCCTTAAAGACCAAAGTTCATCCTGAATACTGCCTGGGCAAAGATCAGGTGCCTCAGGTGCTGATTGAAGGACGAGAATGCAGTTGTCTTAACAGAATCCTTACATACCCTTGATTGTGTCTCTGTTCCTGGTGGAAATTTATTGTAAATCTTGTCTTCAAAGTTTGGCAGTAGGCTTTGATGATTACAATGGTAGAAGGATGCTAGGAGGGAGTCATGACATTTATCGAGTGCCTACTATGTGCAGGCAGTGGCCTTGGTACTTCGCATTTAGTAACTCATTTAATTTAATGTTATTCCATAATAAATCAATGAGTATGGCACTATTCTGGAACAAAGCAAATTAATGCAAACACTTGTCATTCTCTTTTTAGTCTCCTTGCTCAGACTTACTACTCCTGTTCTATATTTCTGTGTTCTATTTTACAAAATCTCTTGAAACTAGACATATTTACACAAATCACATGCCTATGAGGGTGTGGATATGTTGATAATCTTAGTCCACCTCATTTTTCTATTTCCAAGAGATGAACTGCTTACATCTAGCAGCCCAGCCCAGTGCTTTGACGGCAGGTTGAGGTCCCATTAGGACCAATCCTCATGGGCTCAACAGGTACCTGCTGTTTTTGCCTGACGTTCCTGAGTCTACACATGAAAGATTTTATTTGAGAAAACTTTCTTCGGGCCCCCAAACTTTGTCCTGGCACTTTGTTTTAATGGATCATGTCATTTGATATTTCTGGCCCTGCTTACTGATAAGAGTCTAGGATGAATTGGAAAAGAAAGAAAATGGTCTCCACTTGTTACTGGTATCTTATATTGACAAGGAACTGGGAGATCTCTAGACTTCTTAATCTTGTGCCTTGAGTTAGGAAAGTGACATATTTAGGACAGCTATAGTAATAATGATATCAACAATAACACCTTATTTTTGCATAGTATTCAGAGTTCACAAAGCATTGTTACATGCACAGTTCTTCTAAATAGCTTTGAATTTGATTTTCTCTAATTTATTACTGTGTGATTCATAGATTACTTTGTAAATGTATTATTAACTAACACAATAAACATGTTCTATCTACCAGCAATTTTCTAATCTCAATTTAAAGGGATAATTTTTATACCTTTATATTCCCCATCCTCCCTCTTCCCACTATAATAACACCTGAAAAAATCTGTAGAACAAGGAACTGTAGCAAACAAGCTCTTTGAACCTTAAAAGCAACACCTTAAAACAGAATCTCAAAAAATCTCAGGGAGGGAAGAGATGCTGAAGGTCAGCAGATTTAACCTCTGTCTAATCCTGTTCTACATTAAAATATCCTCCCCTAGGGGAGGGCTTTGTTCTCTCCAGAAAACATTTTGCATTTTCTAGATAGAGGATTGCTTCTGGGGCCAGAGAGCAATTTTCTGCAGGAGGTGGGAGAATAAGAAGCAGTGGATGAGTTGGAAAAAGAGGAGAGAAGGTTGAGAAACAGGAACTGCCTTAGGGAGAGAAGACAGAAGGCGCTGACCCTCACCAGCAGCCTAGCACAGTTGGCATTGTGGGATACACGGAAGGAAAAAAAAATAGACTTCATCCTTAAGGAGTTTACCTTAGGGTGCAGGAGGAAGAACCTTTGACATGAAGCAGTTAAATGCAGGGTGTGCCAATGACTCACCTCTTGAACTCTGAGAAATTGACTAATAAAGGCAAATATGATGACACTGGATGCAAATACTTTTAAGGGACCAAACAACTAAAAGGTTAGGTATGATTTGTCTAGAGCAGAACTGGAGATTTCACTTAGCTAAGCAAGGAATTTGCTAACCAGTCAGGGGAAGTTGCAAGTTAAGACCCCAAAAGTAAGTCAAATATAAGACTCCTAATCCCATTTGAAGGAGACACTCGAATTCAGCATGCAGAGAAGTTCCCAGCTGGGGAGAGAGCCTCATAGGGGCCTGGAAGTTCTGTACCCAGAACTGCCCACTGCCCTTTGCTGTGAGTCCACTCTTCACAACAACCCTCTGCATCATACTTGGTGTTGAAGGTGCATCTCTGATGAGGGAACAGAAGGCAAGCTGAGGACAAAGCAGAAGCTAACACCCCACAATGCCCACCCCCCATGGGATATATGACATTCCTCAGTCATTCCTGGATGCCCTAAAGGAAAGGAAAAACAAATAGTTAACTTATAGAGATCACAATCCTGCAAGACATGAGTCTCCCTCAGTTTACAAATGTCTTAGTGATCCACAAGAGCAAAGTATTTCTATCAATAACCTAGCTTCCAGAAGGAAATGCAGAAACAATTAAATGTCCTTATAATCTGCTGCCCATTGACAGATACTCGAAGCGGGCAGAATGTAATGTTCCTCCAGGAACTCTCAACCACCTTCACGTCAATACCTTGCTAGAGGGAAACACAACCTTAACTTGACAATGGCAAGACCTTGGGAATCCTGGGAGTCTTCTTTAACATATGAAAATCCCTTTGAAACCTTCCCTTTTCCTTAGCTCCCCCAACTCCATAGTATATAATCAGCCACCACTCACAACCCCCGGGGCAGCAGCTCTTTCTGCCCATAGGTCCTGTCCCCGGGCTTCAATAAACCACCATTTTGCACCAAAGACTCTCAAGAATTCTTTCTTGGTCATCAGCTCCAGACTCCACCCCGCTGAACCTCACCTATATTCCAAAACCACATCATCTCCTCTATGAAGTTCCCCTAAACATGGTCCCCCACCTTCCAGGTAGAGTTAACCACTCCTTTTTCTCGTTTCCCAAAACTAGATTTGTGTCTTGGGAGGTGTTGAGCCAAAAGATGCAACCAAGCCAAAGAATGGGAAAAGGAAGGGTTTTACTTGCAGCAAGTAAAGGAGGACACCAGGGATCTTTCCAAAGCAGTGTCTCCCCAGTAGCAAAATCAGGGAAGTTCTAAGCTAAGGGTGCATATGTAATCATGAAGGAGCTCGTACAATGGGGAATGCAGCATGGAATTGGAGCAAAGTTCCTCTTAAGACAACTCAGTCCAGATCAAAGTCACCAGGGCTGGCAAGAGTCAACACCATCAATCTGAGTAAGGGACAGGTGGGGCTAGGTAGGGAGAGATAGATCAGGGGCCATGGGATCAGGCTCACAAAATTCAAAATGTGGGAGATGAAAGGAAACCAGAGATAAGGGAAAAAACCAGAACATCCTGTCCTACGTGTCAGACGGGGGTCTTGTTATAACAGCTGCTTGTGACCAACCAAGATTACGGGACCCTAAAAAAGAAGTAAGCCATTGAAAGTGTTATCACTAGTCCTTACTCGGAGGGGGTTATCAATAGAGATGTTAAAAAGATTTAAGGTCCCTGGTTAGCTTTCTATAAAAGACCATCCCTAAAAGCCCTCAGTGGCAACCCTGTCGGGATTCTTCTCACTCCTGAGAGCTTTTTCTGTGTCCTTGTTTAATAAACTTCCATTGCTTTACTCACTCTCCTTTGTCCACGAAATTCATTCTTCAACTCCATGCGACAAGAACCTCGCTCTCCTGCATCAAATTCTCTGGCTCCTGTGGGCCTGGTATCTGAGTGCTCAAAGGGGTTTCGATCCTGCAGAGATAACTCAAGAGTGTGCATCAGGTCAGTCTTCACTTTTGAGTATGATTAGGTTCTCTCCTGACAGGCCAGGAGAAGAAAATAAAGAATAAAGAAATAGTGGCTGCTTGTTCTTCCATTCTTTCCCAAGATGGCTGGGGGCCCAAAATGACTTTTCTTATGTGGAGAAAGCTATGTCTGTCTTTGTTTTTCGGGGTACCCCTAACTCTTTTTGCTCACGAGAGCCTCCCTTGAGATCATTCATTTCTCATTCTTGAGGGGTCACGGGGAGAGGTCAGTCTTCTGTAACTGCTTCCTGCTGAGATTGGGTGTTGTGGTCTCCGTAGCTAAAGAAGTGAAATTCTTCTCCTGCTGCTCAAGCTAGATAAGCTTTTATTATCCCCTGGAGTGTTCCTTAAAAGTTCTTTAAAGAACAATTTGAAGTTGAATTTGTTACAATCAGGAAGTGACAAAGTTTACTAGGAGTTTAGAGATGCAGGGGCCAAATAGTAAGAGTACATCATTCCCAGTACTTCAGGGCAAGTTACATTTGACGACTCAGGAATTTAACTCTCCCTGGTTAACTGGATTTTCTGAAGAGGAGCTTGAGAGCTAACACCAGTTCACAGCTGTAGTCTGTTTGGTCTCCTTTGTTGCCTGAGAGGGGTTCAGCTGTCTTTTTTTACTCTGGAATGGTGGATCCAAGCTGTTATTCCCTGCAAGGTAAAGGAAGAGAGGGTGGTTAAGGACACTAAACAAGGCCCATTCCATAAAGGCTGTAGTTGATCTGAGGGGGTACCTGTTTTCCACGTCTTTAGTACACCTAGTCTTCTGATTCATAGGGATGACTCTTTATTTCTGTGGGGACTGGAAAGCTTAGGTTGGCATGGTGGCTCGGTCCAATCACAGCTTTCCCTACCTGTATTGTATGTGTAATAGTGTTTTCTGTTTCCACGTCTACTTCAGGCCCCACTCATGGGCCTGAAATAGACATGGAAATAGATCACACATCCCAGGAAAGGATTCCCAGGCATACATCATTTCAAAAGGACTGAGTTTGACTTTCCTTTGGGGGCTGCCCTCATGTGGGTTAAAGCTGTGGGCAGCAGCTTTAGCCATTTTCCTATGATTCTTGGCATAATTTGGCCAATGTCTTTTTTAAGGTCTGGTTAGCTGGCTCTGTTTTTCCTGAAGACTGGGGCCTCCAGAGAGCATGCATTTTTGGTTTCCATTTTATACCTAAGGAGTGAGCAACTTTTACCATCACTTTGAAGGTAAAGTCTGGTCCATTGTCACTTTGAACTGTTCAGGATAGCCCAAAACTAGGATTAATATTCTATAGAAGGGGTTTAAGTACTTCTGTTTTTTTCTATTTTGCAATGAAAAGATTCAGTCCAGCCAGTGAAAGAATTAACTAGGACCAGGAGATCCGGAGATTCTTTTTTTTTTTTAAAGATCGTATTTATTTATTTGAGAGAGAATGTTAGCAGGGAGAGGGGTAGAGGGAAAGAATCTCTAGCAGAGTCCTTGCTGAGTGCGGAGTTCAACACGGGGCTCGATCCCCATGACGACCTGAGCCAGAACCAAGAGTCTGACACTCAACTGGCTGAGCCACCCAGGTGCCCCAGGGCCGGGAGATTCTTGAAGCTGTCTGATGCAGGAGGCATCACAGTAAAAATCTATTTGTCAGTCCTCCCCCAGTTGGGTGCCCCCAGGTTAAACAGCCCTTCTTAGTGGTGGGGCAGAAGACCTGCTGTTAGCTTTGTTGTTGTTGTTGTTTTTTTGGCAATATGCACATTAGCTCATGACTTTTTCAATTAGGTGTCTTAAGCTGGGTGTGCTAATTATTCTCATCAGCCAGTTGTACATCGTCTCTTTTCCATCATGAGTGGAGTCACGGGGGCTCTTACAAATCGCCCATCCCAGACTTAGAGGCACCCATATTTTGCTGGCCTTATTGATCAGCCAGTCTTTTGAGATTGCAATCCTCTTATAGCCCTATGACCTCTCATAGGTCCTCAGGGGGGGTAGTCTAGTCTAAATCTACACAGAGAACCGAGGGAATCAGCGGGAATTCTAAGGCTTCCCTCTCTCAGGATGCACTTTTGGCAGCTGTGTCTGCCAGCCTCTTGCCTTTGGCCTCTCCATTTTCTCCCTTTTGGTGTCCCCTCAGTGAATCACAAATATTTCCTTGTGTTTGTGGATGGCTTCTAAGAGCCAGAGAATCTCTTTGCTATGTTTGATTTCTTTGCTAGCAGCTGAGAGTAAATCTCACTCCTTCCAGAAAGCCCCATGAGTGTGTAATACCGAGAAGGCATACTTTGAATCAATGTATATCATAACAGCCTTCCCTTCCCCTTGCTCTAAGGCTCGGGTGGGCCTTCTGAGTTGAAATTCCTGGGGACAGGCTTTTGGCTACTATCTCTTAATGCAGGGAGACCATAGCCTATCCAGCCTTATGTTTGCCTCTCTCCATAAATCTGCTTTCCCCACAAACCATACTTAATCAGTATTAGGTGAAAGTTCACTTTTTAGGCCTTTTCTACTGGAATATACCACATCAATTGTTTTATTACAGTTAATAGGCAAGTGGCCCCTGAGAGGATGGCAGCAAAGTGACAGGATTCAAAGCTCGATATGACTTTTTTTTTTTAAAGATTTTTATTAATCAGGTAATCAATTGTTTCTTACATAGGGATGCCCTTAACCATCTTCACATGAGGTAATGTTTTATTTTTATTTATTTTAAAGATTTTATTTATTTATTTGACAGAGAGGAGAGAGATCACAAGTAGGCAGAGAGGCAGGTGGGGGGGGGAGCAGGAAGCAGGCTCCCCGCTGAGCAGAGAGCCTGACGCGTGGCTCGATCTCAGAACCCTGAGATCATGACCTGAGCCAAAGGCAGATGCTTAACGACTGAGCCACCCAGGCGCCCCTTGATATGACTTGATAAGCGGGCCTGGGGTATCTAGCGTCAGGGCTTGAAATTGGCCTAGTTTGCCATCTGTTAGCTAATTATGGCCTTTTGCATTCAGAATTTGTCTCACTTGATGAGGAGGTCATACAGTTAAAGCCTGCCCCATAGTAAGTTTTTCTGCCCCTTGTATCAGTAAGCAAGTAGCTGCCACTGCTCGCAGGCATGGGGGCCATCTAACTGTTTTGAAAAGTCTGTTATGACTCTCCTCAAATGTCCCCACATTTGAGTGAGGACTCTCAAGGCTAGTCCCTGCCTCTCATGGATGCATGTATGGTTCAAAAGGCTTTGAGAGGTCAGGAGGGCCCAAAGCAGCGGTGCTAAGTAGTAGTTCTTTTAGTTTTTAAGAGTCTTGACCAGGGATGTCTAGGTGGTTCAGTCAGTTAATTGTCTGCCTTTGGCTCAGGTCATGATCCCAGGGTCCTGGGATTGAGTCCCACATTGGGTTCCTTGCTCAGCGGGGAGTCTGCTTCTCCTTCTGCCTGCCGCTCCCCTGCTTGTGCACTCTCTCTCTGACGTATAAATAAATAAAATCTTTAAAAATAAATAAAACGAATAAAATAAAAGTCTTGACCATTTTGGCCGTCCTACTTAAAAGGGTCTGTTTCCAGTCTCTGCAATTATTCATGAAGGGGCTTTACAATCAGACCAAATTTGGGAATCTATATCTGGCAAAATCACACTATTCCCCCCAAAACCCCTCACTGCTTTTGAGTGCTGGTATATGGCTTGCTTTCTGTCCTTTCTGTCTCTCCTCTGTCCTTCAGAGATCAAGCATCCTAAGTCTCTGAACTCTGTCTTAGATATCTGGGCTTTTTTTTTTTAAGATTTTTACTTATTTATTTGACAGAGAGAGAGAGAAAGAGATCACAAGTAGGCAGAGAGGCAGGCAGAGAGAGAGGGGAAAGCAGGCTTCCCGCCAAGTAGAGAGCCTGATGTAGGGCTCGATCCCATGACCCTGAGATCATGACCTGAGCCGAAGGCAGAGGCTTTAACCCACTGAGCCACCCAGGCGCCCCTTTTTTTGAGACTTTATATCCCTTTTCTGCTAGAAAGTTTAGAACCTCTATCGTATTTTGATCTGAGCCCTCTTTCGTTGGGCTGGCTATAAGAATATCATCAACATATTGGGGGATTGTCCCCCTTTCTAGGTGTAGTCTTGCCAAATCTTGACTCAAAACCTCTCCAAACTAGTGGGAGAGCTTTTAAACCCTTGGGGCAGAACAGTCTAGCAATGCTGCTTTTTTTTTTTTTTTTAAGATTTTATTTATTTTTTTGTCAGAGAGAGTGAAAAAAGCACACAAGAGGAGGAGTGGCAGGCAGAGTAAGAAGCAGGCTCCCCACTGAGCAAGGGGCCCCATGTGGGACTCAATCCCAGGACCTTGAGATCATGACTGAGCTGAAGACAGATGCTTAACCAACTGAGCCACCCAGGTGTCCCAATACTGCTCCTTTTGATACAAGTGGAGATCTTTCCGTTCAAAAGCAAATGGTTCTTTTGAGCCCTGGTCTAGGGGTATAGAGAAAAAAGCATCTTCAAGGTCCAGGATGATATAAAACCTGTTATCGCTCAGGAGGCAAATGAGCAGAGTATAGGGGTTTGGGACCAAGAATGGATATCCTGTGTAGCCTCACTTATTGCCCTAGGACTTTGGATGAATCAATATTCTTCTGTTCCTGGTTTTGTTTTGTTTTTTTTAAATAGGTAATTTTGGGGTGTTATAGGGAGATTGGCAGGGTCTTATCAAGCCTTGGCTTAGCAATCTATTACAAGTTCTATTTCCTTCTTGCCTTCAGTCTAAGGAGGTATTGTTTTACTTTTGGCCAGCAATTCATTGAATTTCTTAAAACCTTTACAGGTTGGGCATTCACGACTCCGCATATTTTCCCTCCCACCTAAACTGATCAAGTCTGTGGGCAGGAATAGGTTCCAGGACGGGAGGATCCTGAGTAAGGAGTGCCACAGGTGTAGCCCTCTGTGATTTGGGCACATTTATCTCAACTCTACATTGGTTTCGATGTATATAGTGCCTCCCAACTTGACCAGCAGATTTTTCCCTAACAGAGGGATCAGGCATTCTGGAACATACAAGTCATGTTTTAAAGTTTTTTGAACCTATTTCACAGGTCAGAGGCTCAAAAAATTTTCTTGTATTTCCCGTTCCTGACACCGCCTTGATGTTGCATTCTCTCTTGGAGAGGGGGCGCTTTTGGGTACTCAACACTGAGAATGTAGCACCGGTATCCAGCAAAAATTCAGTTGGCTCTCCCACTTTATCTGAGGTGACCCAGGGCTCCTCGGGGGCCATAGGAATGGTGCTTTGAGGAGCCAACTGGGGAGCTCCCAGGCCCTGTCAATATTCTTCTTCAGTCACCAGGAATTGAAAGAAGAGGGTTTAGCTTGGGTCTTTCCTTTCTGGGACAGTCAGGTTATCCCCTCTTTCAATGTCCCTCTTTTTTACAGTATGCACAATGGTTGAGTCCCAGCTTTGCTGGTGGCTTGCGTGTCCCACATTGGGAGTAGGGGACACTCAATCATGGTGTCTTCTTATTTTCCTCTCCTGGGTCACCTGGGCTGATCTGCAGTGCCACTGCCCAGAGGGCAGCTTATTTCTTCATCTTCCTGTCTTCTTTTCATTCCTCTGCCACATCCCGGTTTTTGAAGACCCCGAAGGCCACCTCAACCAGTTAGGAGGTAGAAGTGTTAGGTCCTACTGCAATCTTGAAATTTGTGGTAAATATCTGGAGCGCTCTAAGATAAGAGATAGGTGTTTACTACCGTAGCATTTCCTGGGTCCTTAGAGACCAGGGTGGTATATTGCCTAAGGCATTAACTAACTCTTTCCAAAAAGGCAGAGGGATTTTCATCCTTTCTTTGTTGTATGTTTCTTACCTTGCCTCAGTTAACTGGTCGAGGCACTGGAGACTTCATACCTTTGAGGAGCAGGTACTTGTAATGTTCCAGCTTTTCCCCATCCCCCCAGGCATCCGGGTCCCCGTGAGGGTCAGTGGTTGGTGCTGACTGCTCAGCAGATCTCCAAATAACACCATCTGGGTGGGTGGCATGCTCCTTGTCTGCTTCCTCCCTAGCTTTGAGCAAGGCAAATTGCCTTCTCTTCCCCTATAAGTAGGGTAGTTAATTGGCTTTGAATGTCTCGCTAAATGGGGTTATGGTTTATAAAAATACTGTTCATCAGGTTAACAAACCCTCCGGGTCGACTCTGAGTCCTTGAATATTTTGCTTCCAATTGTGCAGGGTAGGAGGTAGAGAAGGGTAGGTACATGCATAATGATCAAATTTCCTTCTGGGACCTGCCTCAGAGGGCATACATTCTGAGTCTCACAAGAATGACCACTCCTAGTACTGATGGGGCTGAGCACTGTGAGTTCATCATTAGGTTCTCCTTTTCCTGAGTAAGATGAAGGTGCTTTAGATGGATCAGGAGAGTAAACAGGGAGTGGATCTAGCAGTGACTTGGGATCTGGAGGACTTGCAGGTGGGGCTGAGGGCTGGAGACTTGTTCCAAATCCCGAGGCAAAGGGAGCTCTAACGGATCTTCAAGGGGTTCCTCCCAAACAGGGAGCATGATCTTATTCCCTGGGCTAGATAGTTGAATATACTTAAGCCCATATTTCTTCTGCAATTCTTTACTTTGGCAGAGGGCCATAAAGCATTGTACATAAGGGATCTCATCCCATTTTTCTTCCTTCCTACAAAGTAGGTTTAATTGGAGTGTGGTGTTATAATTTAATAAAACATTTTCTGGCCATTTTTCCTGGTCGTCTAGCACGTACTGTGGCCAAGCAGTATTACAAGAGAAAACAAGTTGTTTCTTCTTCACTGGGGTATCTCCAAAATGTTTCTAATGACTCAGGATGCACCTTAAGGGATACGAAGGGGATTGACGTCCAAATCCCCATATCCTTAGATCTCTGTTAAAGATTTGTCTCTAACTACCAAGACGTCTGCAGTAAGGGTTTGTAGAGACACAGGTTTGGCTATTCTTAGCTCGCTGAAAATTTACTTCTCTAGAGAGTTGGTAAATAAGCTCTTCCAATTGATAATTTCGAAGTGCACATTCAGGTTGCTCAAGTATACCGAGCCGGCACCTCTCTATAGACAATTTCTAGATAGATCATCTCCAGAACTTGAGATTTATCTCATCGAGACCTCCAAGGATCAGGCATCCCTGATCAGCTTCCAGGACTTGGGAAGACAAGGATGTCTTACAATCCCTCAGATTCTCCAAATGTACCAAACCAGAGAGCTGTGCAGATCCTGAGCCCTTCCTTTACCCACTTGATAGGGGTAGAGCCCTAAAGTCAATTTGTGGGGTAATTGCCACTCACGTTTCTGAAGGGACCCTCTAATTAAAATGTCTGGAGTGGCCGCTGAGACTGTTCGGTGAGTCTAGATGCACAGATCCGACAAATCAGGCTCCAGGAGGGATTCTCTTTAACGACCTTCCCTGCAGGTTTCCTAACAACAAAGACAAGTTCGCACAGCTGAACTCCCACCCACTGCGATGCCTGTGGGAGCTGGAGAAACTCAAAGGGGTTAGGCAAGAGGTCCCATTTGGGTTGCCAGATTTGTTACCCAAAACTGGGTTCACCTCTTGGTAGGTGTTGAGCCAAAAGAAACAACCATGCTAAAGAATGGGAAAAGGAAGGGTTTACTTGTAATAAGAAAAGGAGAACACCAGGAATCTTTCCCAAAGCAGTGTCTCCCCAACAACAAAATCGGGAAAGTTTTAAGCTAAGGGTTTATGTATATTCATGAAGGAGCTTGTGCAATGGGGAATAAGGCATGGAATTGGGGCAAAGTTCCTCTTAAGGTGACTTAGTCCAGATCAAAGTCACCAGGGCTGGCAAGGGTCAGCGTCATCAATTCTCTGGCTCCTGTGGTCCTGGTATCTGAGTGTTCAAAGGGGTTTCTATCCTGCAGAGATAACTCAACAGTGTGCATCAGGTCAGTCTTCATGCTTGACTATGATTAGGTTCTCTCCTTGCCTGATAGTGGCTGCTTGTTCTTCCATTCTTTCCCAAGATGCCTGGGGGCCCAAAATGACTTCTCTTATGTCGAGAAAGCTATGTTTGTCTTTGTTTTATGAGGGACTCCTAACTTTCTACTTATACCTGTCCCCACATTGTTGTGTACATACCTCCATTATGGGCCAATAGTACCACCCACTATTTGTAGCGCTCAATCTACACAAGTCTCTCTTACCACATTGGAAGATGAGGAGCCATTCTTTGACATTTTTGTGTTCTCAGTGCCTCCGTCCAGTGGGTGGCACTCAGCAGATGCTCTGCCAATATTTGAGTGACAGAATGAGTGAGTGAATGAATGAATGGATAAAGATTGAATAAATGAAAGGGTACGTGCAGACTTAACATGAACAAAGACTTCAAGTCAACAGAGGGTGGCCAGGAAACAATGGCAAGAATGACCTGCATGGAGCATGGATGGGAAGAGCCAAAATAAAAGGGTCTAATAGAGTTAGGCCAGTTATGAAGGGCCTTGAGTGGCAAGAAACACTCACCTGTTTATTCATTTCATTCGACAAAAATGTGCTGTAAACTCTTTTGGGTAGTGTGGGTAATATAAAGCTACGGTCTCTAGCCTAAGGGATGACACACTTGAGGGGGAAAGGATGCCCTCCCACGAGCTACACTGAAAGGCAGGCAGGGCAAGAGTGGTCAGAGAGCCATAATGAAGGAGCCTAGGAGTTCAGGGATCAATACGTCACTTCCGTTTGTGCTGATGGAAAGCATCTGAGC
This sequence comes from Potos flavus, assembly GCA_028534135.1. Lineage (NCBI taxonomy): Eukaryota > Metazoa > Chordata > Mammalia > Carnivora > Procyonidae > Potos > Potos flavus. The sequence continues at coordinate 64,316,544 of CM052899.1, read as the reverse complement.
TGGCCTTCAGGGTACGAGGGCCAGCAGAAGGCAGGGCATCAGCAAGCAAAGATGGGACTATGCAGGCATGGAGAGGGAGCCAAAAATGGCACCCCAGGGCTGAAGCAAATTAGGAGACAAGCATAAGGTGGAAGATGAAGATGTAAGGAGAGGTTGGATGAGGGTATGTAGGGCATTGGTTAGGCTAAGGCACTTACAGTCGAGCCAGAGGAGCTGAGGAATGTGCGGGGACTTGCTGCGTGTTAGGGTAGGGCTAATTACCACGAGTGTCGAGAACTGTCAGCCCAGCCCTGGATAAAAAGCCGAGGCAAATCTTTCTGACAGGCCTAACTGAGGTTTTGAAATTTTTTTACTCTATAATTAAGTGTCAAATGCTGAGATCGTTTCTGAGGTTTACACATTGTGTATGGTATGTGCTGGAAGGCTGGTTTGTACAAGCATGCCCTCGATGCCCCTGTTAATCACTATCTTGAGAATATAGATATCCTGTCCTCCCCCTATATTCGCATCAAGCAGGGAATGTAGAAAACACATCTTATTCAACATTGGATGTCAGGGGCTCCAAGGGTGGTCAAGCCAGAGCATTTCCTTGGTAACGAAGAATGTCTGGATGGCAAGCCCCAATCTCCTTGGAACGCTGGCCATTCAAGGAGGGAAAAGGCTCCAGAGAGTTGCGAGGCTAGTTACACCATGAGAGCTTGCTGCATGTACGTCCCAGCTGCGGATGCTTTGTCTGGTCTGCTACTCCTGGACTCCTCGGATGTAAGTTCCCCAACAAAACCATGTCTCCCTTGCTGTCACTGGGTCTTTTCTCTGGTCTCATTTCTTTGGTCCTGTCAGCCGCCATTGGCTGAGAGTCCGCCAGGGTGCAGCTCCACAATTGGTGAGCGAGCCAGGAGGCCGGAGAAACTTACAAGCACCGAGTTGTCAGAAAGGGAAAAAGCGAAATCTGCGGGGGGACATCCTGAGTTGACCACCAACCTTTGTGTGAGGAGGGATGGCTCATGCAAGCCATCTTAAGAAAGAGGCATCTGAGGGACACCTGGGTGGCTCAGTCGGTTGAGCGTCTGATCCTTGGCTTTGGCTCAGGTCATGATCTCAGTGTGGTAAGATCGAGTTCCCACACAGCCTTGTGGTCAGCGAGGCGTCTGCTTGAGATTCTCTGCCTCTCCCTCTCCCTCTGCGCCTCCCCCTGCTCTCTCTCTCTCTCATGCAAGTAAATAAATAAATAAATAAGATCTAAAAGAAGGAGGAGGAGGAGGAGGAGGAGATGGAGGAGGAGGAGGAGAAGGAGGACAAGGAGAAGAAGGAGAAGAAGGAGGAGGAGAAGGAGGAGAGAGAGGCATCTGAGGGGGAAATTCCGACTTGGTCATTGAAGTCCCTGTGGGGAGGGATGGCCTGTATGTCAGATACTCGTGGACCAATGCATAAGGATGGGATGCCCTGAAAACACTAATCTATCTAATGCACTTGTTGGAGGAACCGTGCTCTGTGGCAAGGAAGGGAAGCACATGGTAGCCGCAGTGGGCTGGCCTCTACCATGGGTAGTTCGGCTGGCCACCAAGGCTCATGTCTAGAAGTTGAAGGATGAGCTGAGATTAGAAAAGGACATGAAAAGATCCCCTAGCCTGATGACTTTGGAGCTGGTAGGCTAGATAGGAGAACAAGATAATTTCGGGGATTTAGCATGCTGTATTGCAAAGCTAGGAGGGCATAAGATGCCACGGGTTAAGATCTCAGCACTTGTAAAAAAGCCTGATTAGGACACTAAGAGGTGGAAGCTCTAAAAGCGATGAAAAATATTGTGGTGATTGATGAGAAAACAGATGAAAATGCCCTATGTTTTCTAACCCCTAATAAAAAGAATAATTTTAAATGCAATCTCTCCCAAAACTCCTATGAGAAAACTTGCATTCTTTCTCTGTCCCTTGAAGTTGTAAATCTTATCATTTTTTAAGATATAAATATCCCAGGAAATAACCAAACAGTGTCCATAGAGATTGAAGGGATAAAAGGAGAGGGGAAGGCTCTTTATAACACAGAATCCTAGAAATGATAAGGAAAACAGCTGTGTGTGTAGGGAAGGTAGGAGATGTGTAAAAAAGGTATGAAGAATGAGAAGACATGTTTCTTAAGGAAAAATAAGTAAATTTGCCCTGAAATGAGACTAGTTATTTAGAGAGGGAAAATCCTTGTTTAGGATAAAATCTAAATGAAAAAGAAAGTTGTAGAACTTCATGAAGGGAAATCTTTGGAAAACAATTTGATGCATGGTCAGGACTGACTAAACTTGGAATACAAACACATTTTAAAAGTACATTGGTATAAGATTGGGATTAGATTTTTCTCTCTGTTAAAAAGACAACGTTTTCTTGACTTATGGGTCCATGCTTGATAAGAAATTGTAAACAAAGTTGTTTTTTTCAATTTTCCCAGAAAAATAAAGTTTCTATTTTGCCTTTACCAGGTTTATATGAAACTCTCATCAGATCTTTATCATGGCCATTTTTAAGTTTATTATTATTATTATTATTATTTTAAAGATTGTATTTATTCATTTGGTAGAGAGGGAGACCATAAGCAGGGTGAGGGGCACAGGGAGAGGGAGAAGCAGACTTCCTGCTGATCAGGGAGTCCAATGTGGGGCTCAATGAGGGGCTCCATCCCAGGACTCTGAGATCATGACCTGAGCTGAAGGCAGACCCTTGACCAACTGAGCCACCCAGGAGTCCCTTTTATTATTTAGAGTTACTGTTTTACTCTGATGCTTTGGCAAAAAAAATGTTCCTACAAAAGTGCTTCATATTCCAGGAGATTCATGGAAAAGACTGACAATTGCAGGTTTATGATAACAAAGATGAATTTGTCTTCATGCAGGAGGGACAATGATAAGTCCTTCAAGTGCTCTCCCAAGGCTACCTGCAGAGCCCCACAATATGTCATGGGATGGTAGCTGGGGACCTCTCCCTGTTCTCCTCCCCACATCAGTGAGGTGGGCCCATGGCACTGAAGATACAATGTTAACATGAGAAGACTGCCTTTGCTGCAGGGCATCTTGCAGGCTTTGCCAGAGCATCTACAAGGGAGAGGATGGACAATGAACCCATAGAAAATTCAGGGCCCTGGCTTACCAGTCAAGTATTGGGGGTTATCTGGTCAGGTAAGACAAAATTGTTCCGCGGCAGTCGCTGATAAAATACAGGTATATCCCTGCCCCATCACCCCAAAGCAGCTGCAAACTTTCCTCAGGCTCTTAGGGTATTGGCATCCTTTTTTCCCTTACCTGGTTTAAGTGCCTTGGCCCTTCATAGACTAGTAGAAAAGGGAGACCATGGGACTGGTCCTCAAAGGAAAGCAAAGATTTGAACAAGACAAGAGAGCTGTTAAACAGATCCAAGCCTTAGGCGTTCTTGTAGAGGGATAACCAGGTGAATTGGAGGCAGCCAGTTACCAACAAGGGTTTGGATGGGGCTGTGGCAATGTCACAGTTATGGAAAGGAGCTGAGATGTGACATAGTGTTTTAGAACAACAGCTGTGTGTTACTTACTGTGCCTTACAGCAAGTAGAAGGCGTAACTAAAGGGATCCTGGTAACTGGTCCTACTCAGCATCCTACAGCGGGATGGCTAAAGGATACATTCCAAAAGCCCAAGTCAGGCAGCGCCCAGACCCCAGCTATAGCGAAATGGCGTGCTTACTGCAACAACGTGGGACTTGACAAGCAGCCCCCTTAGTGGGGAGCTGCACTCCGTTCTTGGCCCTGTAACTTATGTTACTGCAGAAGAACAGCCATTAACTGAGGCAACAGAACCACCCCAGCTGCCATCCTTTGAGCAGGAAGGAGACAGACCCATCCCTGAGCATGCCTGGGACACTGATGGCTCAGCATGGGGCAAACCCTGTACCTGGATGGCCACTGCCATCCAACCCTTATCTGGAAATATCTGGATAGACCGGCACTGGACATAGAGATCAACGGGCTGAGCTTCGAGCAGTGTGAATGGTGCTGCTCTATGAGCCTGACCCCCTTGTTATATGCACAGAGAGCTAGACAGTCTACAACTAGTTGACCACGTGGCTTCTCCGGTGGGAGGTCCAGGACTGGATGGTGGCGGGGCACCCACTCTGGGACAATGGCATGTAGAAGGACGTACTCCAGTGCATACAAGATACGAACATCACTGTTTACCATATAGATGCACACACGGCACGCGCCCCACCTGGTAAGCAACAGGCTCACGAGTTGGTCCACCTCTGCTTCCTGGAAGATTTGATGAGAGAAGACATCACAACCTACTTACACAAGAAGATGGAACACAGAGGACAACAGACCTTGTGGGCCATTGCTAATAACTGGGGCTTACTGAGGTGTTACAAAGACATTGTTACCATCTGTTAACAATGCTCTACTGTGCCCAGGAATAGCCATGATCGCTGTCGAGTGACACTGGACAGATAACAAGGGAGTGGCACCGAATTTAGAGATGGCAGACTGCCTGCATCGATCCCCTGCCCCTCTCTGACGGCTGCTGTTATACTTTGATGTGTATGGACATACTTATTCAGGACTCCTGCAAGCCAACCCCAGTAAGTATGCTACACAGAAGGCCATCAACCTTGGTCTAGAATAGTTGTGTGCTGCCTATGGGATGCTCACTGACATTGACAGGGACCAAGGCTCTCACTTTACAGGACATGAATTGCAAAAGTGGGCCAACACTCAAGACACCATTGGCATTTCCATCTACCATGCAATCCCACTGCACCTGGACTGAGAGTATGTGTGAATGGACTGTTGAAACAATTGGGACAAGAAATCCAATCACTGGCCTTTTGCACAAGCTGCCTGTTAATAGGACATTAAATGAACAGGTACATTCCAATCAGTCCAGTGCTTGTACTCTACTCCCTCCAGGACCTGATGTCCCCCTTAGAATACAAGTGGACAGCATGCAGGAAGGATGTTTTCTGCTATAGGTAGAGGAACAAAGTAACCTTTTATTGTCCTTGCCACAAGATCCATCTACCAGGGAACATATAATTAGATGGCCTTGGAAATGGCAAAGAAGTCCACGATGGGGACTAGGAATAGAACAGGACCCACCCATCCCCCATTTTTTCACCCCACTACACTTGGAAATTCTTCTACTCTCCTTGCTCCTACCTGGACTGACATGTTCCCCAGGTATCCAGGCTCCTCCTCCCAAAAGACATAAAGAGGAAAAATTTCCAGTTGATATGAGAGCAGATAAATAAGACTCTGCCAGTAGAATATGCCATTTGGGATGGCTTGGGATGATTAACTGCAACCCAGGTACAAGCTATGGGAGTAGCCCCATCATGCACAGAGTGGCAAAACAGGACCACAAATGCTACAGGTCATAATGTGGGGGTGGATAGCCACACAACAATGCAGTCACACTATGCTTATTACTATAAGGAGACAAAGCTGCCTTCCTTTCTCCATGGGGATGGCTATGGGCATGGGGTACCCATAGCTAGCTCTACTTACTCTATAACCAAACTCACACTGCACCTGGGGGCACCCCTACCTACCAGGCTATCTAACCGCCTGCTTGCAGGACAAATCTATCAATTGGGATGTGCTCAGGCCCTGACGTAGAACCCAAAGAATATCTTGGTGATTCTATTCCCTCTCCATTTTCTCCCCTTTTGCAGCCACCATCAGTGTAGATGGCAAGGGGAGGCCCTAGCCAAACACACGGCTGCCACCTTTAACTCCACCTGTAAGGCCATCACCCTCCTTACTGAGGAGAGTTCCCAAATAAGACAGGTAGTTCTGCAAAATAGAGTGGCTCTTGACATGTTACTCACAGCACAAGGAGGGACATGTACACTCATCAAGACAGAATGCTGCGTGTATATACTGGCTATTCCTACAACATTTCCCAAGCCAGAGCTGTTTAAAAACACACATTAATGTATCAGTTCCCTGACTACCGACACTGTTAAGTCACTTGCTCAGTTAAATCACTTGCCTTCTTTCTGGCAAAATGTTTTCTATAGTTTCTTAACCATTTGTATTTTCTTATTATTTGGATGCAGTGGCTTGTACTGTTGCTGTGGGATTTGGTTGCAATGCACCTTTCCATACTGGCCCCAGGGATACCACACAAGAGGGGTATGTAGAATTACCTACATACAGGCCATTCAGGGTATACCAGTATGGAGAGTATGATATGTGCTGGAAGGCTGGTTTGTACAAGCACACCCTGAATGCCCCATTAACCACTATCTTGAGAATATACAGATCCCATCCTTCCTCTATATTTTCATCAAGTAGGATATATAGAAAAAAAAACATACTGTTCAGTGTTCAAGGTCAGGGGCTTCAGTGGCGGCCAAACTGTAGGATCTCTTTGATAATGAAGAATGTTTGGGGACACCTGGCTGGCTCAGTTGGTAGAGCATGAGAGTCTTGATCTCAGGGTTGTGAATTTGAGCTCCATATTAGGTGTAGAGGTTACTGAAAAAATAAACAAACAACAACAATAAAACAACGACAACAAAAAAAGAATGTCTGGATAGCAGGCCTTGATCTCCTTGGAACGCTGGATAAGCAAAGAGGAAAAAGGCTCCAGATAGTTGCTAGGCTAGTTGCTACATGATAAAACTTGTTGCATGTAGAGCCCAGCAGCAAATACTTTGTCTAGTCTGCTGCTCCCGGACTTCCTGTGCATAAGCTTCTCCAATAAAGCTATGTCTCACTTGCTGCCTCTGGGTCATTTCTTTGGTCTTTCTGGGCCATCATCCATCCTTGGCTTAGAGTCTGCAGGGGTGTGGCCACATAGCTGGTAACCCATTCTTCACATGCTACCCTTTCATTGCACCAGATACTGTCATTATCATTGCTTAATGTTCTAAGGCAGACCTCAGCTAAGACAGATAACCACAGACTGGGAACATGGTAGGTTCTTCCTCTCCTAGTTATAATATTCTTGATCATGGGATCCATGAAGTTGCTAGCAAAAGTACTATGGAAAGTCTTAAATTTAAACTTTTTTTTTGATGTTATGTTAGTCACCATACAGTACATCATTAGTTTTTTATGTAGCGTTCCATGATTCAAAAATATGGAATGTTTCATGAATTCGCGTGTCATCCTTACACAAGCACCATGCTAATCTTCTCTGTATCATTCCAATTTTTAGTTCATATGCTGCTGAAGCGAGTATGTGTCTTAAAGTTTTGAAGCCTTCAATTACTGCTGGCCATGTATGGCTGTATTCAACTATGGGAAAAATATTTAATTTTCTACAGTGTTGGAACAGAACCCAGGTGTATTTTTTAGGATTCTATTGGTTATAAGTGACAGAATGCCAAAAGCAGCTTAGTCAAGCATTAGATTTATTGGATATATACTGGAGTAGCTCACAGAGCTGAAAAGAAAAGAGGCAGAATCAGTAAAAGATTCTGAGAAGGTGGCAGAGTAGGAAACACCAGGAATCTGTCTCCCCATTCAGAAAATAACTGTGTTGGTAAGATCTGTCTGATGTAACTATTTTGGAACTCTGGAGTCTATTGAAGGCTTGAAGGCTTGGAGGCTTGGTGGTAAACTGTGGTCGCTTTCAGCTTGTAGCACACAGGCAGGTACCTATCCTCCACCTCCACTCCCATGGCAGGCAGCTGTGCATGTGTTTTTGGAGCAGTTTGTACATGGCTTATGGGAGCCAGGTGGGCAAAAAAAAAAAAAAAAAAAAAAGATCTGTGCTCTAATTGCTGATGCTGCTTCTGATCTTAGAAATATAGACAAAGAGGCAGGCAGCCGTTGTTGTTGGACCTCCCCTCATTGTTATAAGCTCCTCTCACTCTTACTGAAGTGACTTCTAAGGAATTTAAAGGGCTGGTGCCCTGCCCTCTTTCATTTTTCTTTTCTTTCTTCTTTTTTTCTCTTTTAGGAGCTAGACATTAAAGACTAGAACATTCAAAAACAACAACTTGTGTGAAAGAAATTTGAAAGCCAGTCCACATGCCCAGGAAAGGGTATAGGCTCAGAAAAGACCTGAGAAGACTTTAAATTTACACCTCAGGCTGATCCTTGGCACAGAGATAGCCTACAACAATCAAAAAAACAGCAAACCCTGAGGAAGAAAGAGAATTTGATTTCCTGAGTTAACACATTATTGATTCAAAGGTCCAATTTTCAACAACAAAAAAATCACAAGGCATACTAAGAAACAGAGAAGTATGACCCATTTAAAGGAAAGAAATAAATCAACAGAAATTGTTCCTGAAAAAGACCTGATGGCATATCCATGAGACAAAGACTTCAAAACAACTGTTGTAAAGATGCTCAAAGAACTAAAAAAAAAAAGGTATAGAGAAAGTTAAGAAAAGGATGTATTAACAGAATGGAAATAAAATAAAGAGACAGAAAACCTAAAAAGAAACCAAAAAGAAATTCTGTAATGGAAAAGTACAATAACTAAAATTTAAAAATTCACTAGAGGCATTCAAAGGCAGATTTGAGCAGGCAGAAGAATCAGTGAACTTGAAGATAGGGCAATGGAAATTACTGTGTCTGAGGAACAGAAAGAAAAAGATTGAGAAAAATGAATAGATCCTAAAGGACCTGCAGGACCCCATCAAACAGATCAATGTACACATTATGAGAGTCCCGGAAAGAGAGAGGGGGAGGGACGCCTGGGTGGCTCAGTCGGTTAAGCGTCTGCCTTGGCTCAGGTCATGATCCCAGGGTCCTGGGATCAAGTCCCGCATCAGGCTCCTTGCTCGGCAGGGAGCCTGCTTCTCCCTCTGCCTCTGCCTGCCACTCTGCCTGCTTGTGCTCTCTCTCTCACTCTCTCTGACAAATAAATAAATAAATAAAAATCTTAAAAAAAAAAAGGGGGGGGAAGTTTTGAGAGAGAAAAAGGGGAGAGAGAATATTTGAAGAAATAATAACTGAAAACTTCCCAAATTTGATGAAAGACATGAACATAAACATCTAAGAAACTTAATGAACTCCAAGATGAACTCAAAAAGACTTACACCAACACAAATTAAACCGAACTTTTCCAAGACAGAGACAAAGAAAATCTTGAAAGCAGCAAGAAAAGTTGTTACTCACATATAAGGGATCCTCAGTAAGATTATCAGCAGATTTCTCATTAGAAACTTTGGAGAAGGGGTACCTGATGGCTCAGTTGGTTAAACAGCCAGCTCTTGGTTTTGTCTCAGGTCATGATCTCAGGGTTGTGAGACTGAGCCCTGTGTCAGGATCTGCACTCAGCAGGGGATCTGCTTGAGATTCTCTCTCCCTCTCCCTCTGCCCCCCAACTCATGTGCGTGCATGCACACATGTGTGCTCTTTCTCACTCTCTTTCAAATTAGTAAATATATCTTAAAAAAACAAACAAACAAAAAGAACTTTGGAAGCTAGAAGGTAGTAAGCTGATATATTCAAAGTGCTAAAAGGAAAAAATGTCAACCATGATTCCTATATCTGGTAAAACCACCCTTCAAAAGTGACAGAGAAATTAACACATTCCCAGGCAAACAAAACCTGAGGGAAATAATTACCATTAGACCTGCCCTGCGAAAAATGCTAAAGGGAGTCCCATAGGTTGAAATGAAAGGACACTAGACAGCAATGTGAAGCTGTACGAAGAAGTAAAGAGCTCAGTAAAGATAAATACATTATAAAAGTTAGCATAATTTTAACAATAGTTTTTAATTTCACTTTTTGTTATCTTTGTGATTTAAGAGGTTAACAGACACAATAAAATTATTAGCCTAAAAACTAGTATTATTATAATTTTAGTTTCTAACTTCATATTTTCTTTCTACATAATTGAAGAGACGAATGCCTTTATTTATTTATTTACTTCTTTTTGAAGATTTTGTTTATTTATTTGAGAGAGAGAGTGAGCGAGAGAGAGAGAGCACAAATCAGGTGAGGAGCAGAAGGAGAAGTAGGCTCCCTGCTGTGCAGGGAGCCCGATATGGGGCTTGATCCCAGGACACTGAGATCATGACCTGAGCTGAAGGCAGATGCTTAATCAACTGAGCTACCAAGGTACCCTGAGACTAACGCATTTAAAAGAATTATTAATTTATGTTTTGGGGAACACAATGTATAAAGATGTAATTTTGTGACATCAGTAACTAAAAGGGTGGGGATGAAACTGTAAAGGAGCAGAATTTTTTGTATGTTGTTGAAGTTAAGCTGACAAAAATTCAAATTAGAGTGTTCTAATTTTAGGATGTTATGTAATCCTCAAGGTAACCACAAAGAAAACTGCTATAGAACACACATAAAATGAAATGAAGGAAGAATTGAAATATTACGCTACAAAAAATAAGCACAAAAGAAAAAAAGTAATGTAGGAAATGAGGGACAAAAAAACCCAATAAGATGAAAACAAAGAGCAAAATTATGTAAGTTCCTTTTCAGTAATTATTTTACATGTAAATGGATTAAGTTTTCCAATCAAGACAACGATTGAGAGATTAATAAAACATAATCAGTAAAACGAACTAACCAAACAAATAAACATATGTATGATCAATTGTATGTTATCTACAAGAGCTACAAGAGACTGACTTTAGGAGAAAATATTTGTAAATCATATACCTAATAAAGAATTAATATCCAGAATTCCTCCAATTTAACAAATATAACAAAAAAGAAATAACGATTCAAAAATGACAAACAACTTGAATAGACACTTCGTCAAAAAAGATATACAAATGGCCAAAAAGCACATGGAAAGATGTTCAACATCACTAATCGTTAGGGAAATGCAAAGCAAACTACAGCAAGAAAGCATCTCACACCTGTTAGGCTGACTATAAAAAAAACCCGAGGAAATAACAGCGTTGCAAGGATGTGGAGAAATTATAATCCTTGTGCACTAATAGTTGGTGGGAATTTAAAAGGGTACCACTGCTGTGGAAAACAGTATGGTGGTTCCTCAAAAAATTAGAAATAGAATTACCATTTAATCCAGCAATTCCACTATTGAGTATATACCCAAAAGAATTGAAAGCAGGGTTTCAAAGAGTATTTGTATACCCATGTTCACAGCAACATTACTCAGAGTGGCCTAAAGGTGGAAGTAACCTAAGTGTCCTTCAACAGATGACTGGATAAGCAAAATATGGTATATACATTCAACGGAATATTATTCACACTTAAAAAGGAAATTCTGACATATGTACAACATGGATAAACCTTGAGGACATTATGCTAAGTGAAAGAAGCCAGTCACAAAAAGACAAATACTGTCTAATTTCCAATTATAAGAAGCATATAGAGGGGTGCCTGGGTGGCTCAGTCATTAAGTGTCTGCCTTCAGCTCAGGTCATGATCCCAAGGTCCCGGGATCGAGCCCTGCATTGGGCTCCCTGCTCAGTGGGAAGCCTGATTCTCCCTCTCCCACTCCCCCTGCTTGTGCTTCCTCTCTCGCTGTCTCTTTCTCTGTCAAATAGTAAATACATAAAAATCTTAAAAATAAAAGTGAAAAACTTGTTATAAAAAAAAGAGAAGTATATAGAGTAGTCAAAAATGATGGAGACAGAAAATAGAATGATGCTTGCCCAAGGCTGGGAGGCAGGAAGGAATGGGGAGGTGTTTCATGGGCATAGAATTTTAGTTCTACAAGATGAAAAGAGTTTGGAGGTGGATAGTAGTGATGGTAGCACGACATTATGATGGTGCTTAATACCAGTGACTTGTACACTTAAAAATGGTTAAGATGGCGAATTTTATGTTACGTGTATTTTACCACAATAGAAACAATTTGGGAAAAAAAAAAGGAATGAATTACTGACACATGCTACAACATGGATGAACTTGAAAACATGCCAAGTAAAATAAACCGGTCACAAAAGAATAAATATTATATGATTCCACTTACATGAAGTACTTAAGTAGTCAAATTCATAGAGACAGAAAGTGGAATAGAGGCTACCCAGGCACAGGGGGAGAGGTGGGACTGGGGAGTTAGTTGTTTGATGGGTACAGAGTTTCAGTTGGAGAAGATGAAAAAGTTCTGGATGTGGATGGTGGTGATGATTGCACAACAGTGTGAATGTACTTAATACCATTCAAAAGTACACCTAAAAACTTTATGTATGTATGTCTTATTCACACACAAAAGTTCACCACTCTCTAGATGTGAGTCCACTAGCAGCTCCAAACTAAGAGACTTACTTAGGTCATCTTCTGCTCCCAGATTATGGGAGAGAGGGGAAGACCCTGCTAGAGAATCTTACTCCTTTGAGTGACTGTTAGGTACCTCTGGTATCCTCACAAGACAGCCCTTGCCTTGGTTGGGGAGGCAGACCTGAAAATAATTTTATTTTATTCTATTTTTTAAAATTTTTTGTATACTTAGGTTGTACAACAGAATTTTTATTTATTTATTTATTTATCTATTTATTTATTTATAAAGATTTTATTTATTTATTTGATAGAGAGACGCTACAAGTAGGCAGAGAGGCAAGCAGAGAGAGAGGGGGAAGCAGGCTCCCTGCCGAGCAGAGAGTCCAATGCGGGGCTCAATCCCAGGACCCTGAGATCATGACTCGAGCCAAAGGCAGAGGCTTTAACCCACTGAGCCACCCAGGTGCTCCTGAGAATAATTTTAAACTAGTGTGAGAGAAGAGTAAAAATGTCTGGAAAAGGGGGAGGAGCAAGGTGGCAGAGGAGTAGGAGACTGAGATATCATCAGATCCCAGAAGTTCAGCTAGTTATCAAACCATTCTGAACACATACAAACTCAACAGGAGATCGAAGAGAAGAAGAGCAGCAATTCTAGGAACAGAAAAGTGACCACTTACTGGAAGGTAGGACATGCAAAGAAGTGAATCCGAGGCGATATACGGGAAGATAGGTCGCAGAGGGAGGGGCCGGCTCCCGGCAAGCGGTAGAGCAGCAGAATAGAAAATCGGAACTTTTAGAAGTCTGCTCCACTGAGGGACCTCGCTCCAGAGGCTAAGTGGGGGGTGGAGCCCTTGCGGGGACAGTGTGGTCTCAGGACACACGGGGTCACAAAAAGACCGGGGGTGTCTGAGTGCAGCAGAGCTCCCAGGTATTGGAGTGGGGAAGCCAGCTTCACAGATGGAGCCGAGGAGTGAGCTCCTACTCGGGCTTATCTTAAACCGTGATCCAAGGTAAAGTCAGGCCATTGCTCTTCGACCAGGGAACCTGCAAGTAGCAGATCCGGAGAGACCACCTCCTTCCTCCTCTGGGGTGAGTGGCGTGGGAGTGTGCCACAGATTCTGCTGGGTTTGGAGACTCCAAACGGGGCTGTGCACCAGAGATAGAAACACTTAGTCACATGCTGGGTGAGCACGGAGTGCTGCCGGAGACCAGGGAGACGGCAGTGATTGACTGTTCTTCTCTGAGGGTGAACTGAGGAGGGGGTCCCTGAACTCTCGGCTCCTCTGGGTCAGAGATTGGGAGGCCGCCATTTTCATTCTCCTCCTCCAAAGCTGTACGGAAAGCGCTCAGGGAACAAAAGCTCCCAAAGAGTGAACTGGAGCAGATTACTTAGCCTGGCCCCTGGCAAGTGTGGTGCAATTCCGCCTTGGGCAAAGACATTTGAGAATCACTGCAACAGGCCCCTCCCCCAGAAATTCAGCAAGAACATCCAGCCAAGACCAAGTTCACCTATCCATGAGAACTGCAAAATTCCAGAGCTAGGAATGCAGCACATGGAATTCATGGCTTTTCCCCCATGATTCTTTAGTCTTTTGAAGTTAAATTTTTTATTTTTGTTTTGTTTTATTTGACAGAGAGAGAGAGAGACAGCAAGAGAGGGAACACAAGCAGGGGGAGTAGGAGAGGAAGAAGCAGACCTCCTGATGAGAAGGGAGCCTGATGCGGGGCTCGATCCCAGGACCCTGGGATCATGACCTGAGCCAAAGGCAGACACTTAACAATTGAGCCACCCAGGTGCCCCTCAAAGTTAAATTTTTTAAATTTTATTTTTTTCTTATTCTATTTTTAAAATTTTTCCTCTTTCCTATTTTAACCTTTTTACACTATTTTATCTTATCAACACCTTTTTAAAACTCTTTTTATTAATCACAACTTAGGGTTTCAGCTAAATTTTGTATGTAAACGTCAATGATACCTAATTTCTCCTTTAGTAATAATTTTTAAAACATAGGACTTAATAAAAAAATCCACATTAACAGTTTAAATGACAACCTTGTTTAATGAGTCATTTTAATTGTAAT
>CM052899.1:64256747-64301836 GCA_028534135.1 Potos flavus | reverse complement strand
TGGGGGGGTGGGGGGGTGGAGCCCTCGCAGGGACAGTGTGGTTTCAGGACCTGTGGGGTGGCAGAAAGACCAGGGGTGTCTGAGGGTGGCAGAGCTCTCAGGTATCTAAGTGGGGAAGCTGACTGCAGAGACGGAGCCGAGAAGCAGGCTATCAGCTCAGGCTTACCTTACACTGTGATCTGAGGCACAGTCGGGCCACTGCTCTTTGAGAAGGGACCCCACAAGGGTCAGATCCAGAGAGACCCCCTCCTTCCTCCTCCGGGAGGAGCGGCGCGGTAGCTCGCGGCAGGAATCTGCTGGGTTTGGAGACTCCAAACGGCCATGCGCCAGGGACAGAGACGCTTGGTCACAGGCCAGGTGAGCTCGGAGCGCGGCCGGAGACCAGGGAGATGGGAGTGACTGACTGCTTTTCTCTGAGGGTACACTGAGGAGTGAGGCCCTGAGCTCTTGGCTCCTACTGGCCGGAGACTGGGAGGCCGCCATTTTCATTCCCCTCCTCCAAAGCTGTACGGAAAGCATTCAGGGAACAAAAGCTCCTGAGAGCAAACCCGAGCAGATTATTTAGCCCGGACCTTGGCAAGGGCGGTGCAATTCCGCCTCGGCCAAAGACATTTGAGAATCACTGCAACAGGCCTCTCCCCAGAAGATCAGCAAGAACCTTCAGCCAAGTCCAAGTTCACTGATTAATAAGAACTGCGGAACTCCAGAGTCAGGAAAAAGCAACACATAGAATTCATTGCTTCCCCCCCCCCCATGATCCTTTAATCTTTCAGAGTTAAATTTTTAAAATTTTATTCTTTTCTTATTTTATTTTTTATTTTATTTTTCCTCTTTTCTATTTTAAACATTTTTTAACTAGTATCTTATCAATACCTTTTTAAAAATCTTTTCTAGGGGCACCTGGGTGGCTCAGTGGGTTGAAGCCTCAGCCTTCAGCTCAGGTCGTGATCTCAGGGTCCTGGGATCAAGCCCCGCATCCGGCTCTCTGCTCAGCGGGGAGCCTGCTTCCCCCTCTCTCTCTGCCTGCCTCTCTGCGTACTTGTGATCCCTCTCTCTCTGTCAAATAAATAAATAAAATCTTTAAAAAAAAAAAAAGAAGAGATGCTTGACATTATTTCAATATTCTTAAATTTGAGACTTGTTCCTTGGCTTTACATGTAGTATATCCTGGAGAATGTGCCATGTGTACTTGGAAAGAATGTGTATTCTATTGCCTTTAGATGAAATGTTCTGTAGCTATTAAGTCTAAGTGGTCTAATGTGTTATTTAAGGTTGATGTTTCCCTATTGATTTTCTGTTGGATGATCTATACATTGATGAAACCAGGGTGCTAAAGTTCTCTGCTAATATTGAATTACTGTCTGTTGTTCCCTTTATGTGTATTTATATTTGCTTTATATTTATATTTGCTCCTGTCAGATGCATAAATATTCACAAAAGTTATATACTCTTGTTTGATTAATCCCTTTATCACAATTTACTGTCTTTGTCTCTTATTATAGCCTTTGTTTTAAAGTATGTTTTGTCTGACTGAAGTATAGCTGCCCCAGATTTCTTTTGGTTTCCATTTGCATAGAATATCTTTTTCTATCCCTTCACTTTCAGTCTGTGTGTGCCCTTACATCTGAAATGAGCCTCTTTCAGGATATAAATAAACTGGTTTTGTTTTTTTATTCATTCAGGCATTCTATGTCTTCTGATTGGAAAATTTAGTCCATTTACATTTGAAGTAGTTATTAATAGGTACGTACTTATTGCTATTTTGTTACTTGTTTTTTGGCTGTTTTGTAGTTCCTTTATTTTCTTACTTTGTAATTTGAGATTTTCTGCAGTGGTATGCTTAGATTCCTTCGCCATTATCTTTTATCTACTGTAGATTTTTGCTTTGTGATTACCATGATGCTTACATACAACCACTTATTTTTATAAATCTCTTTTAAGTAGATGAATTTAAATTTAGATGAGTCCTAAAGGTCTATGTTCCCGTACCCTGTTTTATGTTTTTAAGGTCACATTTTTTTTTATCTTTTTATCTCATATATCCCTTATTTAATTATTGTAAATATATTTTTACTACTTTTGCCTTTTATTTTTATTTATTTTTTTATTTTTTAAAGATCTTATTTATTTATTTATTTGAGAGAGAGAGGGAGAGCATGAGAGTGAGAGTGCACAATCAGGGAGAGCAGCAGGCAGAGGGAGAGAGAGAAGCAGGCTCCCTGAGGAGCAGGGATCCTGATTACACGGTTCAATCCCAGGACCCTGGGATCATGACCTGAGCAGAAGCCAGATGCTTAACCAACTGAGCCACCCAGGAGACCCTACTTTTGCCTTTTAATCTTCATACTAGCTTATAAGTGATGATCCACAACCTTAACAGTGTTAGATTATTCTGAATTTTCATATATTTACCTTTACCAGTGAGAGTTATATCTTCACATATTTTCCTTTTACTAATTAGGACCCTTTAGTTTCAGCTTAAAGAAATCCTTTAAACATTTCTTAGAAGGCCCATCTAGTGGTGATGAATTCCTTTAGTTTTTACTGTCTGGAAAACTGTATCTCCTTTAATTCTGAATGACAACTTTGCTGCGTTGCTTATTCTTGATTGTAAGTTTTTTTCTGTCAGCTCTTTAAATATATCGTGCTGCTCCCTTTTCTACAAAGTTTCTGCTGAAAAATGTGCAGTCATAATGTGGTTCCCTTGTATATAATAAGGTGTTTTTCTCTTGCTGCTTTTAAGATTCTCTCCTCGTTTTTGACATTTGACATTTTTAAAATTAGTTTTTTTTTTTTTTTAAGATTTTATTTATTTATTTGACAGAGAGAAAGAGAGATCACAAATAGGCAGAGAGGCAGGCAGAGAGAGAGGGGGAAGCAGGCTCCCCGCTGAGCAGAGAGCCCGATGTGGGGCTCGATCCCAGGACCCTGAGATCATGACCTGAACCCAAGGCAGAGGCTTTAACCCACTGAGCCATCCAGGCGCCCCTAAAATTAGGTTTTTAATTTTAATTCCAGTATAGTTAACATACACTGTTATATTGGTTTCAGGTGTGTGACATAGCGATTCAACAATTTGATACATTACTCAGTGCTCTTCATGATAAGTGTACTCTTTAATCCCCACCCCCTATTTCACTCATCCCCCCTGCCCACTACCCCTCTGGTAACCATCAGTTTGTTCTCTATAATTAAGAGTCTGTTTCTTGGTTTGTGTCTCTTTCTTCCTTTGCTTGTTTGTTTTCTTTTTTAAATTCCACATATAAACGAAATCATATGGCATTTGTCTCTCTCTGACTTATTTTGCTTAGCATTATAATCTAGCTCCATCCATGTTGCAAATGGTAAGATTTCATTCTCTTTTATGGCTGAATAATATTCCATTGTATATATATATACCAATACCACATCTTCTTTATCATCAGTTGATGGCCATAAGGGCTGCTTCCATAATTTGGTTATTGTCAATAATGCTTCAATAAACATAGGGGCACATGTATCCCTTTGAATTAGTGTTTATATTTTGGGGGGTAATTACTCAGTAATGCAATTACTAGATCATAGAATAGCTCTATCTTTAAACTTTTTGAGAGGGAGAGAGAGAGAGAGCACAAGCAGGAGAAGGGGCAGAGGCAGAAAGAGAAGCAGGCTCCCTACTAAGTAGGGAGCCTGATTGGGGGTGGGGGCCTGATCACGGGACCCCAGGATCATGACCTGAACCAAAGGCAGATGCTCAACTGACTGAGCCACCCAGGTGCTCCCTGCATCTTTATTGAATTAACTGATCAGTTCTGGTACATTTTTGGTGGAATCTTTAGGGTTTTCTACATAGTATCATGTCATCCACAAATAATGAAAGTTTTACTTATTCCTTAGCAATTTGGATGCTTTTTATTTCCTTTTGTTGTCTGATCACTGTGGCTAGGAATTCTAATTTGAATAAAAGTGGTGAGAGCGGACATCGTTGTCTATTCCTGACCTTATGGGAAAAGCTCCCAGTTTTTCCCTATTAAGTATGAGGTTAGCTGTGGGTTTTTCATATATGGCCTTTATTATTTTGAGGCATGTTCCCTCTAGACCATCATGAATGGATGTTATACTTTGTTGAATGCTTTTCCCTCATCTATTGAAATCATCATGTGGTTTTTATCTTTTCTCTAATTGATGTGATATATCATGCTGATTGTTTGCAAATATTGAACTACCCTTGCATCCCAGGAATAAATCCCAGTTTATTGTGGTGGATGATTTTTTTGATGTATTGTTGGATTTAGTCTGCTAGTATTTTGTTGAGAATTTTTACATCTATGTTCATCAGAGATATTGACCTGTAGCTCTCTTTTTTGGTAGTGTTTTATCTGGTTTTGGTTTTAGGGGATGCTATTGGCCTCACTCCGAGATGAGTTACTCATTCTCTCTCCTCTTGGCCCTGGCATTTTTCAAACTGCTGGTTCTATGCTGTATCTGTGGGCTGCTGGGCTTTGTCTTTAAGGTTGGGGACTCAGCTTCCTAATGCCCTCCATCTCTCCCAGAGACAAACGCATAGATTTAAAAAATTTCAGGCTTCAAGTCCTGCTTGTTGTAAGAACTCATGACATTTGGCCCCTCTCACTTTTAGAGTCAACTGTTATGGGGATTCATCCTCCCTGTGCAGCCTCCACAGTGTGAAAGTCTATTTTTCACCCTTTTCCATACCACCAGCTCCTTTCCCACCATGGACAGCCAGGGTCCATTTTGCTCCCAAACTGCATCTTCACCCTTCCTACCCTCTTCAATATAGCCTCTTCTTTATCTTTAGTCTTTGGATCATTTTCTAGATTATTTACACTGATGTGAGTGTTATCTAGTTGTATCTGTGGGATGAGGTAAGCTTAGGGTTCTCCTATTCTGCCATCCTCCCATCTTCTAACTTTTGACATTTTAGTTATAATATGTTTTGGCGTGGATTTATTTTTGGGGGGGGGTCATCCTATTTGAGACTCTGGGATTCCTGGATCTGAATGTCTGTTTCACTCTCTAGGTTAGGGAAGTTTTCAACCATTATTTTTCAAACAGGTTTTCTGCCCTATTTTGTCTCTTCTCCTTCTGAGACTCCTATAATGCAAATGTTGTCTCATGATTTCCCAGGCTATCTTCAGTTTTTTTTTAACTCTTTCTTTTTGTTGCCTGATGAGGTGTGAGTTCCACTGCCTTCTATTCAAGCTTACTGATCCTTTCTTCTGCTTCATCTAATTTGCTGTTGAATCCCTCCAGTGCATTTTCCAGTTTGGTTATTGTATTTTTCAGCTCCGTGACTTCTTTTTGGTAGTTCTATATTTTCTACCTTTGTTAAAATTTTTACCATGTTCACTCATTTTTTACCTATATGTTCAATGGACTCTTCATGACCATTATTTTGAACTCTTTATCAAATAAATTACTTATCTCTGTTTCCTTAAGGACTTTTTTTGGAGGTTTTATCTTGTTCTTCTGTTCAGAACACATTCCTCTGTGTGCTCATTTTTTTTTTTCTTTTTTCTTTTTTTGACTCTGTGTTGATTTCTATGTACTAGATAAAACAACCACCTCTCCCAGCCTTGGAGTAGTGACCTTGTGTAGGAGATGAAATTTATCGTTTAAACTTACCTTGCCCTAGGTTGTCTCTCAAAACTTTGTGGTTACACAAGCAGCCAATTTTATTTTTAGTGGCTCCCGTAGTTGAAGGTATGCCAAGAATTGTCAGTTTCCCAATCAGGGAGGATTTCAATCAGCACCTAGATTTAGGCCATTTGGAAGTCAGGCCTTCAGGGAGCAGCTTTTATTTTTTATTTTTATTATTTTTTAAAGATTTTATTTATTTATTTATTTGACAGAGAGAGGGAGATCACAAGTAGAGGCAGGCAGAGAAAGGGGGGGGGGAGAGCAGGCTCCCTGCTGAGGAGAGAGCCCAATGCAGGGCTCGATCCCAGGACCCTGAGATCATGACCTGAGCCAAAGTCAGAGGCTTTAACCCACTGAGCCACCCAGGCGCCCTGAGGGAGCAGCTTTTAAAGTATGCAAACATATATAGTCCTATGAAACTGCAAGCATTAAGTCCTACTGGTTTTTCGAACCATGTGATCTAGAGGTGTCCACTGAGGACAGCTACAAAAATTGAGGTACTAGAGGAGGTACTTTCTCCTTTCCAGGAGATATTGGTGAGTTAGAGTGAGGTAGAAGGAGAGTGCAGATGGTACATGCTAGCCTCTGTCCCCAGACAGTACCCTAGTAGGTTCCTTGATATGTGTTAAATTAGATGCCTACACTTCAGACTGGTGTTTAAGATAATCAAATAAGCATTGTTTGCATAAAGTCTGGGCTCCTCTAAATTGACTGCCTCTGCACTGGTCCCTGTGTTGGGTGAGTTTGAGTGTGTGAGCTCTTTAAAAACTGTTTCTTGGTAGCTTTGCTGGTCTCGTGGACATGAGCCCTATTGTTTTTCAAAGTTAGGCATTTTGGGGGTCTACCCCTCAGGCACAGGTGTTGGACATTGGTGTGACCAATGTGGAATTCAAACCCTTAGCTCTTCAGGGAGAAGCTCCAGGTTTTGATGGTCCTCCTGATTTTGCATCCATGTGTCAGCAGTAGGGTTTGATGAGATTGTCTCAGCCTTTCCTACCCACTTTAACGTGGGTTTTTCTCCCCCTCATTTGTCTGATATGTAGGATTTGCTCAGCTAGTTTGTGTTTTTTGTTTTTGTTTTTTTTCCCCAGATGAAATTGTTCCATATATAGCTGTTGATGTGGTGTATTCATGGCAGGAGGTGAGGTCAGGATCTTCCTATACTACCATCTTAAGCTAGAACTTTCAAGTACCATTATATTAGAAGTTTCTAGGCAGTCCCATCTAAAGTTAATTCCCTTTAAAAATTTCCTATAACTCTAATCATGTTATACCTTTTCTATAGTGATTAACATAGACAGGTTATTTTCTTTTCTGGATTACTGTGGTGAGATGATGTTACATTCATTTTTATGGCTCTCTCTAGGACTAATAGCAGGTTTTGCAGTTTGATAGTTTTTTTGTTTTTTTTTAAGATTTTATTTATTTGAGAGAGTGAGAGAGAGCATGAGAGGGGAGAGGGTCAGAGGGAGAAGCAGACTCCCCGCTGAGCTAGGAGCCCAATGTGGGACTCAATCCTGGGATTTTAAGATCATGACCTGAGCTGAAGGCAGTCATTTAACCAACTGAGCCACCCAGGTACCCCAGAGTTTGGTACATTATTGTACAGTAATGTGTGTACAATATTGAAGGGAAGGAAGAAAATAAGTGTATATGTATATACACACATCTGGTGTATTCCTTATCCTTAAGGTATGTATATTTACTTACATAAATATATTTGCAGTAATGTTATATGCATTAAACCAAAGACTTCTGGTTCTAGATAAGATCGTGAACTGAGCATGACTGCTGGGTCCTTCTCATGCACAACCATTCTGGAGATGTCAGAAAGGAGATATCTATAAAAATCTAGAATCTAAGGAAAAATTTCAACCTAATGATGGACACCAACCAAAAATCTATAACAAACATCACACTTAGCAATATTTTAGATGCTGTATTACTTAGGAATGTGTTTCCTATGTGTAAAACCCCTGCAAAACAACAGTGGTAAACAGACAATGGATTGGCTTTTCCTCACAGCAGGAGGTCCAGAGGTGGGCAGTGCAGCTCCGGCACATGTCCTCACAAAGCTTTACTGTTTAGGCCCCTTCTAGCTTTCTGATCATCATCTCACACATCGAGCTTTTTTCCCACTTCATCCTCTCAAGGTGGCTTTTGCTTCTTAGGTAACGGTGATCTAGGCAGGAAAAAGGGAGTGGAGAGAAGGGCACAGAGATGTGGAACCTAGCCAGCTGGGCTTTCTGAAAGCTCACATAGGGACATTGTCTAATATCCTAATTGGCTTGACTGTTACATGACCACCTTTAGTTGCAAGGACAACTGCACTTCTGCCTCTATAAACAAGATTGGGTTCTGGTAGAAAGGAAAAAATAGAGACTTGGAATTGGGTAGATGATTAGTAGCATCTGTTTTGTATTCTGTTTAGGTTTGAGAACATCATGATCTCCACTGTGACCACTACCTTTCAAGTTAGTAGTTGATGTCTTGGCTATTGTAAAACGACAACAATGGATGAGACTATAATCTGTCGGTTCTGCTAAAATCTACAAAAACTATATCTAGCTTATTAAATCACTTATTAACCAATACTAGGTAGCTTACTGAAATTGGCAACAGATACATATTTGGAAACTAACTAGGAACTGTACCCAAAATATACTGCAGATCTGCTGTAGTGGAGATGCCGCTGTTACCACTATTCAGAGAGACATTGCAGTGTGACTGCCAACTCTACCAATGTGAGCACTGGGTAGTAGCACAAGAATCTCTGCCACAACCTGATCTGCTTCCTCTCTTTCAGAATGACTCTGCAAGACTCTGCTTTCTTCTTTACTTCATTAATATCCCTTTCAAAATCTGTGTTCTATCTGTACAAGAGTCTGACAAAAGCAAGTTTCTGTCCTTTATTATGGGAGTTGGGGACCTGAAGGGAGAGAAGTATCTGGTAATGCCCAGGGAGGATGTTTAGAGATGCTGGATGACTGGAAGGAATGGTGAATATATTACAACATAGTATAACATGTCATTTTCAGATGTTCATAATTTATATAAATCCTCTTCAAATTCAACCAACCTTTAGAACCAAAGAGTCCAGCAAGACAATCAGATGCATAATCAATATATAAAAATAAATTTTATACCTCCATACCAACAATGACCATTTAGAAATTTTAATAGAAAATATTTTAATTGCAACAAAACCATATGATTTACAGAAATTGAGCTATTAAAGAATACAAAAAATAATTATTTAAAAATTGTACAACTCCATTAAAGGATATTTTTAAAATACCTGAATAAATGAAGCAAAGTATCCTAGTAGATGAGACATTTTGAAGATTTAATTCCTCAAAAATTAATATATGAATGCACTATAATTAAAAAGAATCCCAGAAGGATTTTTGGAGGTAAATCAATAAAGTGATTTTAAAATATATTTGGTGAATATCTAACAGCAATTTTGAAAAACAAGCCAAAGCAATTGAAACAGTGTCACAGGATCAAATCTTTAAGCCAAGAGAGCAGGGTAGAAAGTCAAGAAACAGATCCGTGAATATATGGGAATTTGCTATAGAGAAACAAAATCAATAAAGAAATATTGGATTATTTAGTAAGTGCTACTGAGAAAATTAGCTCACTATAAGGAGAAAAATACAATCAAATCCCTCTCTTATCTAAAAATAAACTCCAAATGTATTATAAAAGATGAAATATAAAATTGAAGAAGAAAATATAGGAGAATATCAGGAAAGGAAAAGATTTCTTTAATAAGAGTTCCAGACTGAGTCCTCCAGGTAATAGATACTAAGAGATTTGCATCTGGGGGAGAGTTTTGGAGCGTGGTCTTAGACTCAACACCTATGGAGGAGCCAAGGAAGCAGGATCCTGCTGAGTGAGAAGCTGGACTGTGGTGGTCTTAGCTTGATCCCATAGGGAACTCCAGACCTGGGACAGTTCTTCTGATTTGGACTGAGTGGACCCCACCTCTATTCCTTGCGTGGACCAGTCACTGTCCCCAGGAAGTAGGCATGACCTTGAGTGAGATAGCTAGTCAGGGGCAATGCCAGAGTTCCTCACCTTTTCCTCTTGGCAATTCTGAATAATGCTGCTATGAACGTGAGTGTGTACATATCTCTTCAAGATCCTGCTTTTAATTCTTTTGGCTCTCTATGAGAAGTGAGATTGCTGGATCAGATGGTAATTATATTTTTAACTTTTTTGAGGAAGTAGCTGTACCAATTTGCATTCCCACCAGCAGTGCACAGGGATTCCCCTTTCTCTCCACGTCCTCACCAGCACTTATTTTTGGCTTGTGGTGTGTGTGTGTGTGTGTGTGTGTGTGTGTGCCTTTTGTTTTGTTTTTGGTAGTAGGTGTCTTAATGTGTGTGAGGGGGTATCTTGTAGTTTTGATTTGTGTTTTTTAATACAACTAGCTTTTTTATTTTTTTAAAGATTTTATTTATTTATTTGACAGAGAGAGACACAGTGAGAGAGGGAACACAAGCAGGGGGAGTGGGAGAGGGAGAAGCAGGCTCTCTGCTGAGCGGGGAGCCCGATGTGGGGCTCCGTCCCAGAATCCTGGGATCATGACGTGAGCTGAAGGCAGACGCTTAACGACTGAGCCACCCAGGTGCCCCAATACAACTAGTTTTTTAAAAGTAAAATTTATTGTCTTATAATCATAAAAGCAATACATACTCACTGTAGAAAATTGGGAAAACAGAAAATTATAATGAAGAAAATATTTCTCAGAGTCCTGGTACTTCAAGATAATCAGTGTTAATGCTTTGGTTTGTGTTTTTCAATCTTTTATCTGTCCATATTTACGCATGGGTGATGCTAGCCCGTACTGCCCCTTTCGGCAATTCAGGAAGAGGCATCCTGTTTTCTAGACGAGTGCAGCCCTGTACCAGGGTGGGCAGTGTGATAAGCACGGCACAGCGAGATATCAGATCTCACGTGCCCCAAGGACAGGCAGCCTGTGCAGTAAACAACTTGTAAAATCATATGTTGTAGTCCTGAATGTACACATGGGTTTTATTTCATATTTTTTTTATGAAACTGAGATCATACTATGTGGTAGACTATGTTGGGATAGAACATAATTTATTTTAGTTTATTCTCATTTGATAAATTGTTTCCAGAATTTTGATATTGTAAATTCTTGCTGGTATGGTAATACTTGTAAATAAATAAATATTCGCTTTTAGAATTATTTCCTTATGATAAATTCCTAAAAATTGTCTTGAAAATGAAATCTGAGTGCTTATGATGTGCACTACACTGTGCTCAGAGAGATACATAGTCCTTATCATAAACGAATGATGTGAAGGTACTATGATTCTCTCTTTTTAGAGAGAAAACTGAGGCACAAAGAGAAATGAAGTGACTTAGTTACTTGATCCCGGTCACACGGCTGGGAAGCAGTAGAGTTGGGATTTGAACACACTTCTGTCAGCTGCATCTGCTTCCTTCCTTCCTTCTGTAGGCTTCGCACCCAGGGTGGAGACCAAGGAGGGGCTTGAACTCCTGACAGTGAGATGGAGATCTGAACCAAGATCAAGAACTGGATGCTTAACTGACTGAGCCACCCAGGCACTCTCAATGTGCTTATTTCTAACTTCTGCCTAATTAATCATTTTAACTTCTAAAGTAGTAGAGTTCAAATCAATGGCTGTTTACTGGATCCATCATGTTAAAAATGCATTGCTTCAAACTAGAACTCTTTTCTATATTGCCAGTGGGAGTGTAAATTGCTATAACTACCTTGGAAAACTTTGGCAGTATCCACAAAATCTCATTATATACATAGCCTATTATCCCCCAAGAGAATGTGACACTTGCTTATGGCAGAAAACATGGAAATAGAGAAAAGAACAAAGAGAATAAAAAAGAGTCATCCTAATATAGACAGAACAAGTAACATTTTAAGGAGAATCCTACTTTAATAACTTTTTTTTTCTCAAAAATTGTTTTGTAGTAGGCTTATTTTATATAATGATGTGAACACATTTTCATTTAATAGTCATCAATATTTAAAAATATCTGCCTATAATATTAAAATATGGCTTCACCATAATATCTAGTGCTTATCATAATTCCGTCTTGTTGGATACTTAGGAAATTTCTTTTCACTACATTTAAGTGATGCTGTGATAGACATTCTTATACATAAAGTTTTGGCAAATATTTGAATACTAGAATAAATTCCCAGAAGCAAAATTTCTGGCTTGAAAAGTATAAACATTTTGAATATTTAGATATACACATTTCTAAAAATTACACTAACTTCTTTCAGCATGATATGATACTGTCCAACATCCAACAATATTATTTTTATAATTTTTCTAATCTTTCCAAATGTATAAATAAAAAATAATTCTTATTCTAGCTGTAATTGGTAGAGCTGGACTTTTAAAATACACTGGCCATTTGTGTTTTCTCAAATTTTATTTTTTAGAATTCTCTGTTCTTTCAACTTTTTCTACTGTTACATCTCATTTGAAATAATTTTTTATAAAGGAGTAGCAACAAAAATTCTTTCCTTATTACATATGCTGTATTTTTTTCTGCTTTGTTACCAACTTTTCATATTACAAACTCTTTTCCCAAACTAGTAAACTCTGATACTTTAGTTTGTCTCCTTGAGGAAGTAGAACTCAGGAGAACCTACTAGCACATGGATTGTATTAGACACCTTTGTTGGATTTCATTTCTTATGTTTTTTTTTCTCCAATGACTATTATGTTCTATCTTTTTTAATTGAAATAAATTGAAATAGAATATCATATTAGTTTCAGGCATATAACATAGTGATTTGACGTTTGTATATATTGTGAAATAATCACAATAGGTCTGGTTATCATCTATCACCAGACAAAGTTAATACAATATTATTGATTGTATTTCCCCTGCTGTACAATACTTTCCTATGACTTATTTATTTTATAACTGGATGTTTGTACTTCTTGTTTCCTTTCATCCATTTTGTCCCCTACCTCTATGCCCTGCTCCTCTGGCAACCATCAGTCTGTTGTCTGTATCCATGAGTCTGATTTTTTATTTTTTTAGATTTTATTTATTTTAGAGAGAGAACACAAGTGGGGAGGGGTGGAGGGGGAGGGAGAAAGAGTCTGAAGCAGACTCTGCACTGAGCACGGAGCCCAATACTGAGTTCGATCCCACCACCGTGAGATCATGACCTGAGCTGAAACCAAGAGCCAGAGGCTTAACCAACTGAGCCATCCAGGTGCCCTTGTTTTGTTTTTTAAAATTCCACACGTGGGGTGCCTGGGTGGCTCAGTGGGTTAAAGCCTCTGCCTTTGGCTCAGGTCATGATCTCAGGGTCCTGGGATGGAGCCCTGCATCAGGCTCTCTGCTCAGCGGGGAGCCTGCTTCCCCCTCTCTTTCTGCCTGCCTCTCTGCCTACTTGTGATCTCTCTCTCTGTCAAACAAATAAATAAAATCTTAAAAAAAAATAAAATTCCACATATAAGTGAAATCATATAGTATTTGCATTTTGCTAACTTATTTCACATAGTATAATACTCTCAAGCTTCATCCGTGTTGTCTTGCAAATGGCAAGATTGTATTCTTTTTTATGGCTGAGTAATAGTCCATTGTTTTTATATTTTTATTTCATGTCCTTTCTTTCCTATTTTCTTTTCCCTTTCCTTTCCTTCCCTTTCGGTAAGACTGGTTTCCTCTAAAACAATGACTCTGTTTCATCCCCAGATGGCATAGTGGATACGTATGAAATTCCTAATTTTAGAGAGGGAATTAACATTCTTAGCTGCTTGCCGTTTATCAGGTACTGTGCTAGACACTTGACTGCATTAGTTCATGTTATCCTTAAAACAATCCTAATGAAGCAGCTATTTTCTTCATTTATAAACTGAAGGAATCGAGGATTAATCAAATTATGTGTCCCTTCCTGTCTTCCCTTTGGCCTTCTTGAGAGTTTTTTTTTTTTTTTTTTTTTTTAAAGACTTTATTTATTTATTTAACAGAGAGAGAGATCACAAGCAGGTAGAGAGGCAGGCAGAGAGAGAGGGAAGCAGGCTCCCTGCTGAGCAGAAAGCCCGATGCAGGGCTCGATCCCAGGACCCTGAGATCATGACCTGAGCCGAAGGCAGAGGCTTAACCCACTGAGCCACCCAGGTGCCCCTTCCCTTTGGCCTTCTTGATTTTTACCCCCAACCTGCTTTTTCAGAAGTCTTCTCTTTTGCTCCCGCAATTTCATCCTTCCAGCTGCTCAGGCCAAAAACCTCAGAGTCTTCTTGTTTTCTTTCCTTCGTACTTCACATTCAATCTGTGAGGAGTCCCTGTCAGTTTATCTCCTCCATCCCTATCTCCCGGGTAAAAGTCACCATCCTCTTGCTCTTGGATTATTTCAATAGCCTTCTAATTGGTCTCTGCTACCCACTACTGTCTATACTCAACCTAGCAGTCGAAGAGGTGCTATGTGTCGGAAGATGTGACTTTTCTACCCTAAAGCCTCCAATGACTCCCAACTCACTCAGAGTAAAAGCCTCACCTGAACTGTACCACCCTACCCCCACCCCCACCTCTTCCCTGTCTTTACCTTCTCCATCCTGCCACTCTGGTCTCTTGGCTGTTCCTAGCGCACTCAGGCATATTCCTGCCTCAGGGCTTTTGTACTTGCTGTGCTTTCTGCCTTGAAAGTTACCTGTCCGGATATCTTGCTCCTTAACCTCCTTCAGGCCTTTGCTCAGTGTCACCTCCTCTAGAGGTGTTCCTGGATCATCTTATTTAAAAGAGCACCTGTCCTACTACTTTTGTCTCCTCCCTGCCTAATTTTTCTCCCCTAGCATTTCTAATCATTTGGCAGTCCACACGTTTATCATCTGTCTTTCCCATCTGGAAGGTAAGCTCCATTAGGGCTAGAATTTTTATG
The DNA here is from genome assembly GCA_028534135.1 of Potos flavus. Taxonomy (NCBI): domain Eukaryota; kingdom Metazoa; phylum Chordata; class Mammalia; order Carnivora; family Procyonidae; genus Potos; species Potos flavus. The sequence goes on along the minus strand of CM052899.1, from coordinate 64,287,273 downwards.
TGTTGCTCCTCCCCTGTGACCCCGACACCTAGAAGAATGCCTAGCATGCCAAAAGCACTAAATAGTGGTTGAGTAAGTAAAGGATTCCCCCACATTGCAATCATGAGAGCAGGCCAAGGGGACCTGCTGTGCAGAACTTCCTCTTTTCCAGTTTCTATCTCTGCTTGTCCTTGCCCCACTTTTACTTAAGAGACAGTTGTCTGCTCTTGTTACAGGTGGTGAATCCTGAGAAGAATCGCAGCCCTCGTTCCTGCTGCCCTCCAGGGAGCACAGCAGTGGTGGTAGACAGCCTTAGAAGGAAGTGTGAAATTCCTATCATCCCATTACCATGGTTGCAAGAGAGAACTTGAAACTAGATATACCTGATTTTGGTGATCTCCGGATGCGATTCATTGAGAATGACGAGAGGAAGATGCTTCCTCCAAAGGAGTTTGGTAAGGTGCCAGCAGGATGCTGCTGAGGTGGAAAATATCTCCACATCCGCCTTTGTAAGCCCTGGTGTGGCCCAACCTGCTCAGGTTTGGGCTTACCTCAAGTTTCAACCACGTCAACCACAGGGCTCGGAAAATGCCAAGAAGGCCTCTACCGAAGAATTTGATTCCTCCTCCTGGATTTAAAGTCCAGAAAGCAAAGCATTGACAATGCTGCCCAAGCACGCAGGGGTGTGGGATGGAGGAATGGGGAGGAAAGGCGGCCCTTCCCAGTTTGGCAATGGGCACAGACCCAAGTGTCTGATGAAGGGCAGCTGGCAAAGGAGGGGCCAGGCTGTCTAGGGTGGAGGTCTGGGCTCTGGGAAGGCTGTTGAGACCCGGGCAAAGCCAAAGACCAACCCTTCTTCCCACCACGCCCCGCCCCAAACCGGTGGTGGGGGTGGGGGTGGGGGTGGGGAATGGATTCTGAACCTGCTGTCCCATTTTCTGGGGAGTCCTGAGTTGGGGATGGTTCCTTTTTGCTGTAGAACTGTCCAAATTAAGAAGCCATCATTTTTGGGGGGGGGGGTTTGACTGTGAACGTGTGCCACGCACACGTATACTCACAAATAACTGCAACGACATTGGCTCATCTTAAAAACAAAAACAACACCTGCTTTCTCTCCTCACCAAGCCACCTTCCCCCGCGCCGCCCGCTCCCCCAAACCCTGATACATTAAGTGTGCCCAGGGCAAATCTCCCCCTGCCCACTTCAGTAGAATATGCCGGTAGAATAACAGGCGAACGGTCCCATCACTTGATTCAGCTCTCTTGGGACAGTATTAGCATTTTATAAAATTCAAACCTCAGGGACAAAACGAAAGGTTTCAGTGAAAGAAACTGGAGTGGGGAGTGGGAGCCTCTGGCCGCCGTCAGACCTCTGGAAAGAGAGAAATCGAAAACGTCCGTGACGGGCGGAGTCGCGACTTCCTCCACTCCGCAGGACCCGAGAGACGAGCCCTCTGGCCGGTTCTTAAGTGCTGATTTATTTTCTCGTTTGGTTAGGGAGTGTGGGCGCGGCTGTGCGTGAAGCGATGCAGTTGCGGCCAAACACAAGCCCCCAAAGGCTGGGTGTCCTTCACGCCGCCCGGGTTCAGTTTCTGTGGAAAGTTTCCCTCCGAAGCTCCTCCCCCTTCACCCTGGAAACCAGCGCCGGGCGGCCCCGCGGCGGAGCCCGAGCCCCCGCGCACCTGGCGGCCGCGCGTCCCCAAGGCAGGGGCGGGGGCGGGGCTGGCGGCGGCCGGGGCGGGGCCGGGCCGCGCGCTCCCCGGGGCCGCCGCGCAGGTTGGGCCCCGCCCGCCCGGCTCGCCCCGCCTGCGCTCCCGAGGGCAGAGTTGGGAGGGGGGAGTGGTGCGGAGCTCCGGAGCCGCGCGGCTCAGCCACCCGCTGACGCACCGTCGAAAAGTTGCGCTCCAACCTTCTCCCTCCTCCTACTTTCTTCCTAGGGCCTGGCTGTTTGTGGAGTTGGAGCCGGGCGGGGAGGAGCCGGCTCCCCACACCACCCGGTGCCCGGCGCGGGTGGCGGCTCGGGGGCCCGCGTCCCCAGGACGGCCGCACGAACTTTCCCGGCTGTTTGGGGATACTTGTCCGGAGAGTCCCGCACTTTGAGGGAGGAGGAGCCGGGTCTGCGGGCAGGTACGTGGCATCCTGCTCTGAGCTTTGCGCTTGAGGGATTCTTTTATTTTAGGGGCTTAAGGGAGGGGGGAGAGCAGACGGGTCCTTTCCTTGCATTCCCCCCGACTGGGCTGGAGGGGCAGGTATTGGGATGGGGGTTTCGCTGGGAATACCCCAAACAAGATTGCTGCGTGGGGTCGCAGCACGGCGGGGAGGAGGTGGCCGCCGGAGCTTCGGGAGCGGGCGTTACTCGGTGACTGACCCCAGGGGAGAGAGAGCCGGTTTGTTTTGACGGAGAAAGATGTCATCGGAACTCTCCACCTCGTTCCTTGGCCCCTGAGGCCAGAGAGCGGGGGTCCTACGGGAGGAACGGGCAGAGGCGGAGAGATCTAGGGCTCAGTTTTTCTTTCCAAGCCACCTCGCCCTTACGCAGGAGACGGAGGTGGTGCCACTCTGAGGTTTGCAGTACTCTCCTGGTGGAAGGACGGACTCGTTGGGTGGCTGTTGCTCAATTTCATAAAGTCTCTAATGAAACCGCGTTCAAGTCCTGGTGGTTGTTATTGATGGTGTGCCTGCGTGTCTGTCCGTCTCTCCCCCGCCCAGACTCCAACAAAGCTTCCCTGTTAACCCTGTTTCTGCTGGGGAATGGAACTAGCTGCCGTCCTAGTTCAAGCCCGGCCAGAGAGAGGTGTTGGTAGCAGGTGTAGTCTTGTTTGCTTGGAACTTTGGAAATCACGTGAGCTTTGTTTCACCCACCTGGATCCCATCGATTCTTAACTGCTCTAGCTTCCACCATTCAGCGAGTGCTGTAGGCTCCGCCATCCGGTGACGGGGAAATATCCCCGTTGGAGGAAGGAGCCCCCAACAGGGGAGAGACAGCCCGGAGAAGTGGTAGTAATCCTACCGATTGGGCCCACCCGCAGGCTTCTCTGGAAGGGCTCTGCTACCAAATTCATCTTATTAGGAAGTCATCTGCTCTCTGTTAATAGCCACAGCAGCCCTGATGAAATTATGTAGGTCATTGAAAAATAATTCCTGCTCAATCACCTTTATCCTGTTGATTAATGAGAGAAAAGATTTCCTCTCCTTAATGTACCATGCCTGCCTGACCTCAGGTTCACTTGTACACCTGGCACTAGACAGGCTGTTGTCCCTGCCCAAACCTAGCATACCCCAGCTGAAGTCTACATTTGGACAACATTAGTTCACCTCTGGACAGATATTATGCAGGAGATCGAGTCCATAAATTTTAATGCTGCATACTTGTCGGTTTTAGATAACTTTTCAGATAATTAAAAGCTGGTTTCTTTTAGCTGCAGTTAATCCCTTTGTACAGAGCTCATAAGAATTGTGCCGGTGCTTGTCTTGAAATGCATTAAGTTTGGGGTCCCATTTTTCGTTTGTCCTATTGCTTTCCGAACAGGATTAAATTGTATCTGGTGGGTGAAAAGGGCAAAAGAAACGGAGCTTCAGTGAACTGGATTCAGAGACAGGTTTAGAGTGGTCTCATAGTTTAGGCCCAGCTGCCCAGCTGGCTTCCTTCTTGCCTCTATGCAGAGGTACTATAGGTTGTATTGCTTGTAATGTAGGCCTTTGAAGACTAGAAATCAAAGGACCATTTGGAGTAATCGTCACTGGACAGTTCTGCATGATAATATCCCAAGTTTGGCTCTGAACACTTTCTCTACAAAGTTCATAGGGAGCCAATAGGTAATGTCTGCGAGTCAAAAAGCAGATGTGCAAATAAATTATGTAGAAATAGGGAGGTACAAATGAGAAGAAACAAAGAGTTGCCTGAGGAGTGACTTTTGAAATTTTGTTCTTGTATTATTTAAAATAAAATTTTGATAAGGAAGCTTCCTCTTCCTGCAAATATAAAACAAAATTGCTTTCTCAGATCCATTCTTAGGTACTTGATCTTTATTCTGTGTACACATATTTCATAGGGCAATCCATGGGCCCTTTGAAGAATTGGGCACTCAGATTCTGGCCTTGGAACACAATTTCTGTCTACTGCACTCCCTGTGTCAGCAACTTCCAGCTCTTAGCCTCAGTAGAGGAACGGTGCTCACGAGTGACCAGTAATGTCAGGGATTTCATTTATAGGAATCTGATCTCTTAGTAAAGACAAATACTGAAAGTAACCTGTCTGTAGTGCTTCATGATCAGCAAAGTGCTTTGATAGGTACTGTATTTGTGCTTTGTGATTTAACTGCTTTGTAGTGAGTGCTGTTATATTTAGACTGCATAGGAAAATGGATAAGATTCAGAGAAAGTAAGGAACTTTTAGGTACATACTTCTGTCAACCTTTTAAAAGGAAAAGGCTTAAAAAAAGGAAAAGGTAAGCAATTCAACCAGCAAAATTGAGTTTATTCAGGAGTGGCAGAGGAATTGAAGTTCAGGACGGGCAAATGATGGTGAACCATAGACAAGTTGGGAGAACAAAGGAGGAGAGTGTCCTTTTATAGAGGAAAGGAGGAAGTTGGGAGGGGTTTGTTTTGAACAAAAGTTCTTTGGAGGAAAAATGAGAGTTCTAAGTGGTGGTGGCTTCTCACTGGCTGCAGGTGAGGGCAGCTTGCTGTTGCTGGACTGAGAGGAAATCTTCCTTCTGGATTGTGCGGGCTGTGACCACGAGTGGTATGGGTGTCAGAGCCCTCCTTTCATGGCTTCCCAACTCCAATTTTGAGTTAGGTTTCTTTAACGCATTTTCACATTTCCCCCTTTTGGTCAAGATCTTTCTTTAAGAGCATCACTGATCGAGAGTTGGGTCATCTGTTCCTTATTAGAAACATTTCTGTCCCTTGATGTGTGGAAGGACCTTTCCTGGGTGTCATGTCCCATGTCAAGTGAAGTGCCCAGATTGGAAACTGTTGAGGCCACATTTGAGTAACAAGGGAAAGCTCTCAGGCATTTCCCATCTAAAGACTGTATCTTATCAAGGTTGTAAGCATTGAAGATAATCTTGCATTGAGTCAGCATCACTTTACTAGGTATGTTGTTTCTACGAAGGTTTACAGGCACCAGGTACAAAGCTTAAAGATGATTATATAAAATAAGATGAGAGGAGCAGAGTAATGACCCCAGTTTGTATAATAGTCCTAAACCAAGAGCCTAAAGCTGAAGATAATTAGCCAAAGAGATCAAAAGACCACGGATCGTCAGGTGGAATTTGTTGTAGCCAATATGCTTGTTCCTTAATTGTATATATTTGGGTTTCTGTTTCTCTAGAGGAATTTATTCATGTGCGTCAGGTGCTTGCTATCACATTTGTTCACTGGTGTGAGTACCTACAGCAGGGATAATGCCCTTCCAATAGAGCAGATCCAGAGTCCTATGTATTTGCCTCTATTGGGAGTTCCCGGTTAAGGCAGTGGTGAAGATTTAATGGAGAAGACCAATGAGAGGCTTCAGATTTATTGTGGTTGTGCACAGAGACAGAAATTCTAGTAAGCATTGGCCTCCAGTCTGCCAGCTGCTTAAACATTCACAGGCCCGTGGAGAGGCCTGTTCGCCACAAAGGTAAAATCAGGTGGTGCCTATAGGATTCCTGCTAGGGTTTGATTATTCATAGTGCTGTTAATTGGGGTTATTCAGTTGATACTTTCAAGCCAAGGGTCAGTGGTGTTTGAGGAATAGTTAGGGAGAAATCCTCTTGTTCTGTGGACTTTGTTCTCGAAGGCCATATAGAGAAGGGTTGTTCTGCTAGGGCAAGCGGACCTAAGGTAGTAGTGAGAATGGGCAGTCATATGAGTACAATGAGTTGTATTGAGAGTTACTTCAGGGGAGAGATCAAAGCAAGGTACAGGAAAACCTGACAGATCATCCCGAGAGGGGCAGCTAGAGTTAGTGGTTGCAGTGGAGATGAAGGAGAAGATTGTGAGGAAGACTACAGGGTCAGGACTATATGCGCAGATCCAGCAGAATCTGAACAATCAGAAATGTTTCCCCCTTTTGTGAGGAATTGGGAAATGTGAAGGTGGGCATTGTCTGTCCAGGATAGAGAAGGAGAAAACAGAGGAAGAAAAAGCAGAAAGAATATTGGCCTGATCCCATCATCTCGGGGAAAGCTGTCTGCTTCAGGTGTTGTTTGCCTCAGTTCCTGGAAATCTTCAATTCGAGGTCGCCCAGTTGGTGTACGGGTCCAGTCAGGTTTGGGGGCTTTCTTTCTATGAGACACACCGATCCAGGATTCCACTCTTTGGATTTTGGCTGCACAGGGATTGGTCAGTAACACTTGATCAGAGGCTTTCCAGTGTGGTTGAAGAGACTCTTTGGAGAGGTCTCTTCCGATAAACAAAATTCCCAGGTTGCAGGGTGTGGTGTTTGAGGTCTTCATCTCCTGGGATTGCACTGTGAAAAGATTGCTCTACCAGAGCGTGATTATTTTCAAGGGGTGTAATTAGACATTTGCAATGCTGAAGTGTTTCGCCTTTTATTAGGCGCAGGTGAAAAGAGGTGGAAGCTAGATTTACGGGGCCCCCGGAAATTTTTCAAAGGGTGAGGGTTTATGAGTTCCGAAGGGGATCTGAGATTTAGAAGAACCAACCAGCAAGGTGTTTGGAGAGTTTCCACAAATTTTGCCAGTTGAGGGTTTTTTTGTTTTTAAATTTCCTTCTTTGAGAGAGAGAGAGAGTGAGAGAGATCACAAGCAAGGGGAAGGGGTAGAGGGAGAAGAAGACTCCCCACTGAGCAGGGAGCCTGACATGGGGCTCGATCCCAGGATCCTGGATCATGACCTGAGCCGAAGATAGACAACCGACTGAACCAACCGACTGGCACCCACCCAGGCGCCTGCCAGTTGAGTTTTGATGATGTCGTTGGTTCATTTGACTTGTCCTGAAGACTGAGGATGTTAAGCACAGTGAAAATGGTATAAAACTGGCTAAACAGGACAGACTTGACATAATATTTGGCCAGTAAAATGGGTTGCCTTGTTGCTGTGGAGATCAACAGGGGTTCCCTATTTATGGATGATCTTTTCCGGTAGGATTTTAGCTTCTGAAGAAGCGGTAGCTTGTCTACCTGAAAAGGCTTTGACCCAGTGGAAAAGCATACAGATCATTACCAAAACCTATGTATATCCATGAGATGGAAGTAGCTGAATAAAGTCCATTTGCCAAATCTTGAATGGTTCATCCGGCAATTTAAAGTGCCCAGGAGCTGTGCAGACAGCTTTCCCAGGATTTTCTTTTGGGCAGGTGGGACAAGTTAAGTAGGTACTTTCTGAAGCCTTGTTAATATTTCTCTACCAGTATTGATTCATAAAATTATCATTTTATCTATAGGCCAATGGTTTAATTCATAACAGTGGTCAAAAGTGGGAATTTTAGAATTTCTGGTAGGACCGGCTTCTTTTTTGGTCCAAACGAGGTTTCTCTTCGTATATACCGACAACCATCTGATTGCCCATATTGTGTTTCCTTCTGGTGCTGATTGTTGGGTGTCTCTAGTCAGTGTCTCCACATTATCATCTGGAGGTGAGTTCCTTTGGACCACGACAGAGGTGTGACTTTTGGACCTTTGGAGGGCACCATACTTTGCAGAAATGTCAGCGAAGTGCTTTCCTTTAGCTTTCTGAGAGTCAAGCTCAGAATGCCCTGAGATCATAGTCATAGCCAAAGCAGCAGGTAAGAGCGTGGTATCCAATAACTTCTGGGGGAAAAAAAACAGTCCGTTTTTAATTTTGTCTCTGCTGGAATTAAGGAAGCTACATTGTTGCCATGACATTTCAAAGTGGTGGGCCACTCCAGAGGTCTGTCTATAGTTGGTATAAAGGCTAAGGTTATTCCGGTGAATTATTACTGTGCCCTAAGAGGCGCTTGAGAGGGGCATTTCATAGGAAGTGAGACAGCTTACCAAAAGAGGTTATGATAAGAGTTAAGAGTTCAACTGCATGTGCCACAAAGATGGTCAAAGGGGATCCCAGGACCATTTCCTCAGTGGCCTTTACAAGAAGGGCAGTAGCAGGCATAGCTCTGAGGCATGGGGGTTACCCACAGGCTACAGGATCTAGTCGTTGGCTCTAATATCCTGTGGGCCAGTGGTGATCCCCATGCTTTTTTGGGTGAGTGCTCCAGGGGCGTTCCCTTCTTTTTCATATACAAAAAGGAAGAAGGGAAGTTGGTAATTGGGGTGTCCAAGGGCTGGGTTTTTTAAATTATTATTTTTTTAACTTTAAGATTTAAAAAGTCATGTTATCTGAATCTTTCAAATGATAGGGCCAGGTTTAGTAATTTTTAACAAGGTGTGTAAGGGTTGGGCCATAGGGGTCAAGTTTGGGATCCAGTTGCTGCTGTAGCTGCCTGGCAGCTGATGTTTGATTTGGGGCTTTGGGAAGTTCAGGGCGCCACAAAGCCTGTCTGGCTCTAGATGCAGTCTTAGTTCTCAGGTTAGATCTTCTGAATATCATACTTGAGTTTGTACAAATTGTAATTTTTTCTTAGAGAATTGGTGTCTCTTCTTGGCCAGGAGTTTTAGCAAAGGGATGCTATAATCTTGCGAGGAGGCTTGGGAAGGGGAGTGGAGAAGTAAGTCATTCACATACTGTATTAAACTGGAAACTCTGGGGAACTTGATATCATCTAGGTCAGCCCTTAAAGCTTGTTAGAAGTAAGGGCTTTCAGTGAAACCCTGGGGCATTGCTATCCAGGTGTTTTGCTCTCCTTCCCAAGTAAGGGGGAGGGGGAGGTATTGACCTGTTTTATCTACTGGGGTATTACAAAAAGCACTACATGTATTAGTCAGAAAAAAATTTGCCCTCAGTAGGGACGGGGGCTAATAAAGTGTGGGGAGTGGGGGCAACAGGTGACAGTGTGGCTCGGAGGTCATGGACAAGCTTCCATTGTGGCGATTTACTTCCTTCCCAGGTAAAATAGGAGTGTTGCAGGGACAGTATAAGGGATAATGAGACCCTGGGCCTTATAGTCTTCTATTACTGAGTTAATGCCTTGAAGGCTCTCTTTATTTATATGGTTTTGATTAATTCAGGGGAGAGGTTTTGGGGGATCAATTTGGATCTTAATAGGCAGTACACTGTGGGTTCTGTCAATAGTAGTAGAGGATTTTGCCCATAAGGGGGATAGTAGCTGACCTAATAGGGGCAGATAATTAGTGTCATGGTATTAGCCCCAGTTCTGCCAGGGATGGAGCAAATAAAAGATGTTAAAGAGTCATTTGAGTCACTTAGTTGGCTATTTTGGTTGCTGTTTTCAAATTCTAGAATAGTTTCCCCTTTTCAGGAGAAAGAAATTCCTGCACAACATTTTTCTAAGAAACCTTGGCTCAAAAAATGAGTCGTGGTAGGGGAACTAAGGAGAAAAGGGTGGCTCTTGAAGAGAAAAGGGTCTCTTAAAGGGTCTAAGCGAAAGTGTTAGGTGTAGAGATAGGAACCTGTTGAGGCTTAGAGACCCCCACTGTTTGAACTGCTTTAGTACTTGGAGGCAGGGGCTGTTCAATGGGATGAGCACTGAGAGTGTAACTCTGGTCAGGAAGGACAGAGAAAGATTCATTCTGAATCTGGAGAGTGAAGGGGAAGGATTGGTAGAAGCCCTTAGAGTTCCTTGGAGTCCTGTCATTTGGGATTAGGAGGACATTGGAAAGGATAGTTAGAGGGCTGAAGGCACCTGGAACATTGAAGTTTCTAGCAGTCTTTCCTCTAGTGTCCTGGCTTTTTGCAATAATGGTAGAGATCAGGAAGCTTTTGGTTTCGTTTAGAGGCCTCCATTTGTTGGGGTTGAAAATTAAGGATTTCAGTGGTCTTTCCTTTTAATTGAATCATCTTGGGCATGGGAACTGGATTGCTAAATTTACTAAATCTGGAGTCGACACAGGTTTCCATTTCATCCTTGTCCTTTTAGTAGAAGAGAAATATCCCAGTTCAGCCTATTGATGAACAGAGTTAAAGCCTACCCGAGTGGAGTTAACATCCAAAGGAAGATCAGAATTTTCTTTAAAAACAATTTGGCGCCAGCTATAATCATGCATGGGCTCATTGGACTTCTGGGTATAAACCTGAATCTTATTCCAATTGACTGACTTTGGGAAAGTCCTAGTAACTGGCAAATGAAGTAGTTTGGCTATTCTCTGAGTCTGAGCATACAGTTAGGCAGTGGGAGGTCTGTCCCCAGGTTATAATTCTAAAGACTTTCAGGGATCATTCCACTTGGCAGTTTCATCCAGTGTTGGGCCTGGCCTTCACTGACAAACATATTGCCTAGCTGATGTAAGTTGGAGAAGCCAGGTTATTAGGTTTGACCATATGAAATTCCTCAGCAAATCCATGGGAATCCTTGGTTACCTGGTGAAAATCTTTGACCAAGGCTCATAGTTCAGCTTTAGTCCAGGGAACATAAGAAATTAAGGGCTTCACATGTGGAGCCTCAGAGGGTCTGATTTTAAATCAGGCTTTAATAGGTTTGTGGGAGGAGGAAGTAGGGAGAGGATTGGAGAAATAGGGAAATGATGAAGGGATTGGAATTAGGAAAGTGGAGGGTATAGAGGAGATAAGGACAGTACAGAAGGGAAAGGGGAAGCCAGCACTGGAGACAAAGAGGACAGGGGAGGGGAAAAAGGCCTCAGAAGCGTTCTTGTCTTCTTTTGATTGTTCGTTCACCTCCGTTAGTTTAAAAATGGTATTTTGTAAAAAGGCAATTTTAGAATCTTGGATATGTTTAGAAGCCTCCAGGTACCAACGAAAATAAGAATTCCATTCAGTCTATTTAATTTTAGAGCTGCAGTCTTCTAATTTGGTTGTGAGAAAAGCAGGTAAGGGGAGGTTGAAAGTTCCTCATAATGGCCATTGGAGATCTAAATTATCTTTGGACAAGTTGGTCCATTTAGTTAAGAATGCTTATGAGGAAGGACCGTAGTTTTTGAACATAAAACCAATCAGGGACACAGAAGGAGGACTTCGTGAGAGAATTTAGAGGATTCAGATTCCATACGTCAAAACCAGAGGATCAGGAACCCCCTGGGTGGTTCAGTTGGTTAAGTGGCACACTCTTGGTTTTGGCTCAGGTCATGATCTCATGGGTCATGGGATGGAGACCTGTGTCAGGCTCTGCCTTCAGTGGGGAGTCTACTTGAAAGATTCTCTCCCTCTCCTCCTCCCCCTACTTTCTCTCCCCTTCTCTCTCAAACAAATACATCTTAAAAACAAAATAAAACAAGAGGTTCAGAAAAAAAATGAGTACTCACCAAAAAGATGCCTTTAAGAAAACAGATCCTGGGGGCGCCTGGGTGGGTCAGTAGATTAACTGTCTGCCTTCAGCTCAGGTCATGATCTCAGGGTCCTGGGATCGAGCCCCGTGTTGGACTCCATGCTCAGCAGGGAATCTGCTTCTCCCTCTGCCTCCTGCTCTCCCTGCTTGTGCTCCCTCTCTCTATCAAATAAAAAAAAAAAAAAAAAAAAAAAAGAAAACAGATCCTGAAAAAAATCAGATCAACCAAAAGAAGGGAGCTTGAATCCAAAAGGAGACTTACTGAATTGAAAGGAAGAAAACAACTCTTGGAAGTGGAGAGTACAAGGGGCTCAAGTGGGTTCCACACATGGTTCTGGGGGTCATTAGTTTCTCAGAGGTTCCTCTCCTTCAGTTCCCACTTCCGACACCGTGAAATGTCAACCTTTTAAAAGAAAAAGGTAGGGGTGTCTGGGTGGCTCAGTCAGTTAAGCATCAGCTTTTGGCTCAGGTCATGATCCTAGGGTCCTGTGATCGAGCCCCGCATCGGGCTCCTTGCTCAGTGGAGAACGTGCTTCTCCCTCTGCCTGCTGTTCTTCTGCTTGTGCTCTCTCTCTTTCTCTCTCTCTCTGACAAAAGAATAAATAAAATATTTTAAAAAAGTAAATTATTCATCTAGCAAAATTGAGCTTATTTGGGAATAGCAGAAAAATTGCAATTTGGGAGAAGTACACTATGGTGAACCACAGGCAAGTCCAGAGATCGAAGGAGGAGAGCATCTTTTTTTTTTTTTTTTAAGGGAGTGGTGGGGGTAGAGCGAGAGAGAGAGAGAGAGAGAGAGAGAGAGAGAGAGAGAGGGAATCTTAAGCAGGTTCTATGCTTAACGCAGAGCCCAACTCGGGGCTTGATCTCACAACCCTGAGATCATGACCTGAACTGAAATCAAGAGTTGGGTGCTCAACTGACTGAGCCTCCTTTCCTATAGAGGAAAGGAGGAAGTTGGGAACGGTTTCGTTTTGAATAAAAGTTCACTGGAGGAAAATGAAAGTTTAAAATGGTGGTGGCTTCTCATTGGCTGCAGGCGAGGGCAGCTTGCTGTTGCTGGGCTGAGAGGAAACCTTCCTCCTCTGGACTACCCAAGCTGTGACCACGAGTCCATGTATCAGAGCCCTCCTTTCATGGCTTCCCAACTCCAATTTTGAGTTAGGCTTCCTTAACACATTTTCATACTTTACTCCTGTGTATGGTGGACTCAGACCCAGATCCAGGATTTCTAATACAGAGGCCAAGCTTTTATTTTTTTGCCTACTACAGTTCATGAAGTGTTTGGATATGAAATGAGATCTTATTTATTAACCAAAACATGACCTCACTGGGGACAGGACAGTATGTAAATAGGTACACACATATATGTATATGTAATTTTTATATTGTTTGCATCCCAACAGTGTGGCTGTACCTGGGGACGTGGGGTGGGTGAATAATGCCCCAAAAGATTGAGAAAAGGGCTTTTTTTTTTTTTTTAAAGATTTTATTTATTTATTTGACACAGGGGGAGAGATCACAAGTAGGCAGAGAGGCAGGCAGAGAGAGAGGGGGAAGCAGGCTCCCTGCCGAGCAGAGAGCCCGATGCGGGGCTCGATCCCAGGACCCTGAGATCATGACCTGAGCCGAAGGCAGAGGCTTTAACCCACTGAGCCACCCAGGCGCCCTGAGAAAAGGGCTTTTGATAGTGTCTAAAATTGAAAAAAGAAAAAATCAGGAAATACCAATGTAAGTGTGTGATTTACAAATGTGGGAGTAATTACCAGAAGAAACCTCTTCAAGAGTTGAAGGAACTACTTTTGGGGAATGGAATTCAGAGGTGGAGAGCCACACAGAAGTCTGCTGTTTTTGGCCATGTATTCTAGGATGTGTGCAGGCATATAATTAAAAGAAATCTTTGGCCAGGATAGGGTAAGGGTGTGTTTTCAGAATTTTAGAGCTGAAAGGACTATAGAGATTGTTTCTGCCCAGTTTTTTTCATTTTGCAGGTGAGGAAATTGAGGTATGGGAGTTCACATGTTTGTCAAGGTCCCATGACAGTGGAGACAAACTTCTAGTGCAAGTTCGTACCCGTCTCCAGGCAGGTGGAAAATTTCCCCATGCTTGTTATTTCTGAGTTACCTTTCTAGGCAATTCTCTCCTGTTTTTATCCAGTTTTTACAGTGTTTGAATGGGTTATGGAACCACTGATTCAAGAGTAGTTATCTCTAACTCCTCATATTTCCATGATGAAAAAGCTTCAAATATCTTTAGAGTCTGCAGACTCGGTACCTTTTTTGTTAATTCTGTAATAACTTTTAATTAGAATTAGAGATACTTAATGCAATTTGTCTGCAACTGCTTAGGAATCCAGTTGAATTTGATAAATACTGGAATTTGGGCTAAATTTTTATCCTGAGAAGCTATGACTAGCAGGGGATGCTCAGAGGGCTTTTCCAGTGTCTATGTGTGTTGCTTAATTTTGAAGTTCTAAGAATATAACTTTTCTAAAAGAGAGGGAGAGATGGATGTTATTTTAGAGCAATTCTAGAAAAGTTTTGGGGTGCTCAGGTAGCCGGTTGGTTGAACGTCCGACTCTTGGTTTCAGCTCAGGGCGTGATCTCAGGCTTGTGAGATGGAGCCCCATGTGGGGCTCGGCACACTGTGCTCGGAGTCGGCTTCAGATTCTTTCTCCCTCTGCCCCTCCTGCTCCTTCCTGCTCTCTCTCTCTAAAGTAAATAAATAAATCTTAAAAAAAAAAAAAAGTTTTTGGGGCACCTGGGTGGCTCAGTGGTTTAAGCCTTTGCCTTCGGCTCAGGTCTTGATCTCAGGGTCCTGGGATTGAGCCCTGCATCGGACTCTCTGCTCAGCAGGGAGCCTGCTTTCCCCTCTCTCTCTGCCTGCCTCTGCCTACTTGTGATCTCTCTCTCTCTCTCTTTGTCAAATAAATAAATAAAATCTTAAAACAAAAAAGTTTTTAACAACTCACATTTTCTCTTTATCCTAAGTTCTTCTCGTACTTCCCCTTGTAGTATATCAGTAACCTAAAATAAAACTTTTTCTGATGATATGCATAATCATACGCATCAAACATTATAGAAATATGTCATGTTGAAATTTAAAGTGCACTGTAATCTTATATTCTGGAGAAACTGCTATATGGTTTTTCCTCAAAATTTGTTTCCATATTACAATATTATTGTGATAATCAGTACATGGGTATTACTAAACAACTTTCAACTTGGTTTTTCTTTTTAGCTTAATAGATCTTAAGAGTGTTTCCATGACCATACATACAGAGCATTCTGACTGTATAATATTACATCACGGGTTATTTATTTGTTTATTTAAAGCTCAGGATGAAAGGCTTCTTTTTTTTTTTTTTTAAAGATTTTATTTATTCATCTGACAGAGAGACACAGCAAGAGAGGGAACACAAGCAGGGGGAGTGGGAAAGGGAGAAACAGGCTTCCTGCTGAGCAGGGAGCCCAGGGCTCAACGCGGGGCTCGATCCCAGGACTCTGGGATCATGACCCGAGCTGAAGGCAGATGCTTAATGACTGAGCCACTCAGGCGCCCCACATCACAGGTTATTTAAACAGTTTCCTATTGTTGGAAATTTGGGTTGTTTCCCATTTTTCTATATTAAGAACAGTGCTTTAGAGAAGACTCTTAAAGTAGGCCTGTGTGAGTGTTTTCTGTAGGAAAGTTTTGTGAATGTCAAAGACAAGAAAATATTGACTTTCTCTAATTTATACTTCCTGTAATAGGTTCCTCCATTTAAAATTATATTAGTACCTTTTTTCTTAATGTGTAAGACCGAAGATAGAAATGATTAATACGTGATCAGACAGTGAAGCTGGAGGTCAGAGTAGCAAAGGCTCTGAGCTTTTAGGTGAGTCTTGCCTCATTTCTCACATTTCAGGTTTTTTGTGGTTTTAATATTTTCCCCAAGAGAAGATAGTAATTGATAACAGCTATAAAAATACTCTGCAGTTGGTGGACGAGCTGCTAATTAGTTTTTATGGAGCATTTTTTTTTTTCCCCAAACATTTTCTTAAGAACATTATTCTAGGACATGCCTTTAAGGAGTTCAGAGAATCCACTAGGTTTTGCAGAATAACAGAGTGAGTGTATTTTGGCTCTTCTTTTATTGTTAAAGTTTACCTTTGTTGAAATATTGGTAATGGGTCAATTTTAAGATCTTTAGGTTTATAGAAAGTGCCAGGAATGGATTTTACTTTTGTGTGTGTGAAAAATGTGAAATAAGATACTTTGGCTAAATTTCATGACTCAAGGTCATTGAAGCAGGAACATTTCAGGAATTCCTGTGGCAAAGTTTTTATTGACTATCTTAGAGAATAGATTAATATTTTCATTGAGTCCAAGCTTTGTTCATAACCATTAAATTGGAGGATTATGTGTCATTCCTCAAAATGAGTGTCTTCTGTTTGGTTTGTGTTCATGGAACTTGTATTTGGAGTTCATCCACTTTAAGATTTCTTTGTAATATATAAAAATGAGTAAAAAATATATATGTCTGTATATACACACATATGTTTACACATATATACATATACATGTATTTATGTGTAAGTATATGGTGAAATAAGCTGTATTTTAAAAATGCCTTTACTAAGTCTGTTAGCATGAATATTTTGTGAATCTTCAAAATGAAAATATCTGTCCATATTTGTTTTATTAGGGGAAATGTTTCTTGATATTTTTTGTGAAAAATTTTCTTAATAAAACTATTTTTTAGGACATGGAATACCTTATAGTTTGTGTATGCTCTTTTTTTTTTTTTTTTAAAGATCTTATTTATTTATTTGACAGAGAGAGAGATCACAAGTAGGCAGAAATGGAAGGCAGAGAGAGAGGGGGAAGCAGGCTCCCCACTGAGCAGAGAGCCCGATGCGGGGCTCGATCCCAGGACCCTGAGATCATGACCTTAGTTGAAGGCAGAGGCTATAACCCACTGAGCCAGCCAGGCGCCCCAGTTTGTGTATGCTCTTATTTTGATCTTTTTGTGGGAAGATACAGCCTAATGTATTCTTGCTTACTGTCTATTCTGTAACTTGAAGTCAGTTTTTTGAGTATTTAAAATCTCTCCTATTTGTGTATCTTACAAAATGTTGACATTTTTGCTTATTATAAGCAAGACGTAGTCATTTAATTGCATGTGAAAAAATCTGGCAATGGGACTTTTGTTGGCCTTGTTTTGCTTCAGAGAACACTATTTACCTGAGTTGTATTAAACACTTAATGGTTAATGCAAATTTCTTATCAGCTTGATTAAGTTTGACCTTCTCCGAATTTTCTCCTGGTACTTCTCCACCGTGTGACCGCTTAGGACCTCGCGTGCCCTATTTGAGAGGCAGACCTTGGACTTGCTGCGGATGAATCTGCTTGTAACTTGTGTTTAGGTATCTGGGGCCTGGTTGTGTTGCTGCCTCCCTTTTCTTTCCTTGAAGTAATCCTTCCTCTTGATTATGTTCTAGGGTTAGTTTGTCACTGAGGAGTGGTCATTCCTTCAGAGTGAA
Organism: Potos flavus; assembly: GCA_028534135.1. Taxonomy (NCBI): domain Eukaryota; kingdom Metazoa; phylum Chordata; class Mammalia; order Carnivora; family Procyonidae; genus Potos; species Potos flavus. The sequence goes on along the minus strand of CM052899.1, from coordinate 64,270,445 downwards.
TCACAAAATGAGTAGGTTTGATGAGGCTTCCTGACTCAAGCCCGACCGTCCTCAGAGCTTGTCAGTATAGGCATGCCTGGGGCAAACTCAACTGGGCTCCCTTCCTTACGTGGATAATTTATAAATCTGCACCCTGCTTGCTGACCTTTGGGACCTTAGGCTTGCTGCTCCAATTCCTGCTGGAGAGGTCTATATTTGGATCCAGACCTCAAATTAAACTATAGGATGGCACTTAAGAGTAACTCTGAGTTTTAGTCATCTAGCAGAATACCTTTATATGAAATCGAATCCTGTACATGTTTATTTGTGGATGATCTACGTCTTACTATCACACAATCGATTATAATATTTTTATCTTGTTTGTGTTTCCAGTTTTTCTCTCTCTACTCCATTTTCATGCCATAGTCAGTTTGATTTTATAAAGTACAGCTTTGCCCGTGTCACTGATCATGGTCCTTATAGTCTGCTGGTAATGACTCAACTCAAAGTGGGATGATTAATTTTATGTGCCAGCTTGACTGGCCCAGGTATTTGGTTAAACAGTGTTCTGGGCATGTCTGTGAGGGTGTTTCTGGATGAGATTAACATCTGAGGCGGTATACTGAGTGAAACAGGTTGCCTATGTCATTGTGGGTGGATCTCATTCAATCTGTTGAAGACCTGAATTGAACAAAAAGAGCGAGTAAGGAAGAATTCACACTCTTTGCCTGACTGTCTTTGAGGTAGGCCGCCAATCTTCTCTGCCTTTAGACTCAAACTTGGACTTGAACTTGAGCTGTATTATTGGCTCTCCTGCTTGCTGACTGAAGATTGTGAGACTTCTCAGACTTCATAATTGCATGAACCAATTCCTTATAATAAATATCTCTGTCTGGTGTGTGTGTGTGTATAAAATCTTCTGTTTCTCCAGAGAATACTGAGCGATACAGAAGGCATCCATCTATGATCTGGTGCCCCGTGCAGGTGCTGTGCTCTGGTTGCCATACTGGTCTGTTCTCATTCCTGAGCACATCCTACATCTTCTTTTTTCGTCCAACTCTGCTGGGAGTAGCCTTTCCTCTTTCTAGCTACTTCAGTGATGTGCATTCTTTAAAGCCCAGTTCAGAGTCTGTGTTCTCCATTAAGCCTTTCTTGGCTATCTCTTGATATAGCAATTTCCTGGCACACGAATCTCTGGACTGAAATCTTACAAACTTAGTCATTTGACACTTTGTAATGTTATCTTTTATATATTTGCCCTTCTAGATTATAAATTCCTTTAGGATCCGGACCAAGCTCTATGCTTCCAAATTCTCTACTGTTCTTGATGTTACCTTTCACTTAGTAGGGGGCTGGTGAATGTTTACCGATTTTTTTTTTTTTTTTTTTTTTTTTTTTTAAAGCACCAAGATCTGCTTAGGGAAGGAAAGGCTAGTGTGGGGCTTGCATGCCCACACTGTCTTGAGCCCATGGAAGAAACGTGTAATTCATTTTCAACAGGACCCAGAATTTTTCATCAATGTAGTGCTACAGGGAGATTCTGCCAGTTGTTTGGGGTTGGTACCAGAAATGAAACCTATATATCATCCTTGACCTAGAGCCAACTTTTCCTAAAAACAAAACTGAGTCCCAAAGTCTTGCTGAATTAGCCTGAATTAGAGTAGGTGCTGGTTTGCAGCTACTCTTGCTGTCCTTTGCTTTGCTCTTGTCTCTTGTAATTCCCTTTGCTCTGCTTCTGGCTAAGTCTTTTTATATCTTCCTCTGTAAATATGCTATATAGCACATTTTTGTCAATAATTTTGAACAAAGGGAAGGAGAAGAAATATGAAAATGAGCTATATGTTCCTTGGCAATTTGAATTTATCAAATTTTATGCAAATTTAATTCACGCAGAGTATCATTTTCCTCATTTTTCCTGCAATTGGACGTCGTTTTTGAGCAACACCATTTGAAATCGGACCTCCTTCTGTTTGTCGGCTCATCTTTTAAGCTCAGAATATTGGAAACCTTCCATACTGTCCATCCTCCTTAGCCTGCTCTCCTGCACGTATCTTCTAACATACTAGAATTTACTCAATGTGTATTGTTTGAGTTTCTCCCTGAGTAAGAATATAGAGCTCCGTGAAGTACAGGGATCTTTGGCTATGTTAATATTGGCTTTCTTTGGCCATATATCCCAAGAAATAGACCCATGCCTGACATTGAAGACATGTTTGCTGAAATGAGTGGGAGTTTGCTAATTTGGAGCTCTTCACCCCCCACCATTTATTGCTTTGTTGCTTAGCCTTTCTCTTGTATCCTCTGAAAGGTCTCCCCTCTTTCCTTCCTGTTACTGAAGTTCACTTCTGTCCAGACCAGGTCTTTTCAAACCATACAACTACCTGTTCCTCAGATCTGTGCCTTTGTAATGGTCATGTCATAATAGGAGGAATTTATTGGTCCTTGGCTGTTCATAGTTTACTAAGCACTTCTACATATATGATTTTATTTCCATATTTGATTACATATATGAGGTATTCTTGAGTCTGAGACAGCTTTGCATTCTTGAGGGCCTTTCACCAAAGTATGCAACTTAGCAAAATCTTGTCTCACCAGGAGATGCGTTCTTCACTGTGTGCCGAGGATACCTCCCCTTGGCTGTGTTATTGCAAAATTTTATGTGAGGAGCGTGCCTCTTTGACATCTTCTGGCCTTTTAGTTAGGGACAATCATTCTGTTCCCCAGAAAAATGGCTGTGTGGCACAAGGTCCTCAAGGAAAGTGATAAAAATGAGAAAGGGTAAAAAAGAAACCACCAACCACCAACGTACATTTATGGGAATCTTTTCAATGGAAGATCCTTGACTAGATGCTGAAAAAGTGTTGCCTCAAAGTTAATTTGCTAGCAAGAGGTACATGTGGACCTGTCCAGCAGGAATTAGGAGACACAAGCATGGAGTTGAGAAAGTTGGCCTGAAGAATGCAGATCATATAGGGATGAGAACTGGTGACTTTCAGATTCTCTATCAGTCAGTTGCCTCTGCCTCTCGGCCCCTCTCCTTCTGAGCTGTGAAGATGAAAGAAACCATTTTCTTCCTAAAGGCCTTCTGTTCTTGCCTCCAAGCCATGGCAGTGCTTGGTAACTATTAGCATCTAATGATGATACAGGAATATTCCTCTGAGCAATTGGAGAGCTGTAGGCGTGGCACATACTGACAGGTGCTCACAAATCTCTTTTTGCTGTTTTGAAATATCACTGCCAGGGGAGTTGTATACAACTTGTTCTGACAGAGCGGTCTTAAATATTCATTCCTTTTACCTATTACTTTCAGAGAAATGCCAGCATTTAGTCTTCAGGCTGCCAGTAGCAATTTTGGCAGAATTGTAATATAACTTTTTCAAGATACTTATTTTCAGATAGCTCACTTATTTACACATTAATAGGTTAATGTTATTGTTGATGATGGAGGAAAATGCACTTTGAGGTTAGTGGAAACTCAGGGGTTAAATGGAAGTCTCTGATCATTTGTACTCTCTGGTAAGTTCAGTAGCAAGGATTTATTATTGTGGGAGGCAGGATGGATGGCAGCTTAAATCCAAATCTGGTTCCAAGCCCTGCTCTGCCATTTAGTAAATGTGTGACTTTGGACAAGTTATTTTCCTTTGATGAACCTTAGTGTCCTCATTGTTAAGTGGAGATAAGAATGCCAATCCCAGGGAGTTTCTGTGAGGGTTAAAAAAAATAACAGCTGTGAAGTGCTTAGCATGGAAGTGAAAATCAATGCATGGTAATTGTTATTTATGTACGGAGTCTCTATTAGCACCATTCTAGGGAATGGGGGGCATTGCAGTCAAGAGGTGTGTAAAATATATGTCTGCAAAGCCACAAAAGAGATGACAACAGATATGTAACTGACACATAAAAAATCAGAACAGTAGGTAATGAAGTGTCATTTGTACAGAAAGTACAGTAAGACAAGACAGAGGTCACTGTGGTCAGAGTCTTCCAAGAATCATGGTGGGGGTTGTATCAGGATTTCTTTGGTCATAAATTATAGAAGTTAAACTGTACGGAAGGGGAATTTATTGGCTCACATGGCCAAAGTATGGGACGAGAGGTGAGTCTCAGAAAAGCCAAAACTGAAAACTCCTGTACCACCAACACTCTCTGTCTCTACGTCAGTTCCCTCCACATGGCTGGGGCATGGCTGGGGCATGGCTGCCCGCAAGTCAAAGATCACCCAGAAAGGGGGCCTGACCTTTTTCCTTCGTCCAAGCTCAGAATCCCAGAAATGGCTCTGGTTGACCTCTCTTGGGTCACCCTTGTCCTTATGGCCAGTGGCACAAATTATCTGTGAACTGGCAGCCCCATTTAGAAATCACATATTTGGGGTGGGGAAAAGGAACAGTTTCCTAAAAAGAAGGATTGTACTTTTCTCAGAAGAAAGGAGGGGAGCTGGACAGCCAGAGCGGGAGGTGTTTTTACTCCTGGAGGAGGAAGAGGACAGCTTTAGTGGGTGACAGGAGAGGGGCAGATGTGAAGAACACTAAACCAAAGGCACAGAGTGTGGAATGAGAAGATGATTTGTATTAGTGAAATAGAATAAAATAGACTCAGAGTAAATGGTTTGGAGTGGTTAGTTGAGTTTGGAATGATCTGATAGGGCATAAATCCTAAGAATTGACATCAATTTGACGTGTTATTTTGGATCCTGGCTTTTATTTAAAAATAGGTTTTATATTGTAGGCCAAGTATTTGAATTGGTAACTTGAGAACTAAGTTGAATGCAGTTGGAAAGTTACACTCAATGAGTATAGACAAGGTGGTCTTTGTAGTCAAACTCTTTGTTGTGTTCGTCCTGGCACTCCCTTAAAAATTAGATGTTATCAAGCCCTTATAGTACCTTTCCTGCAAAAAAAAAAAAAAAAAAAAAAAAGCCAAAACCTGTATTTCAGAGTAACCAAATAGTTAGAAAAATACCGTGTTTTTAGGAGAATTCTAGCTAATAAATGCAGAAGGAATGGCACCAATAAAATACAACCATCTTGTTACTCCTAATGAAATAATAGATCTAGGGAATGGTCTTTAGTGACTAGGGGTCAACAGCTGATGGCAAACTTTATAATTAGGCTAATAACCCCTGAACCCACTGATCAATCTTAATGTTACACAAAGAGAAAGCAGTAGATACTAGAGGCCTCCTAATTTGATGTGATAGGAATATACAGAACTATCCATGAGGTTTCTTATTTTTAAAAAAACAAACAACTTAATGTAATTCTGGTCAAACCTTTATATCTGAACTACTAGTTTATAAGAAGCACAGGGAAAAGAGGACCATGCAAAACAATACCATGGAGAGATAATCATCTGAATCCAGAATGTAGAAATTTCTGTAGGAAAAATTACTCCATTTGTTTGATTAAATAAATGACAAGAAAAACAAAGAGGGAAGAGAAGCTGTCATTAGGGGACTTGAGATATGTATCCATTATGTTTCGATCTTGATTTGGATAAATTAACTATGAAGTTAAAAATTATAAATAGAAAATTTGGTCAATTTAAACTCTGGATATTGAGTACATCAAAGGACTTTTTTTTTTAAATTTTATTTATTTATTTGACAGAGAGAGATCACAAGTAGGCAGAGAGGCAGGCAGAGAGAGAGGGGGAAGCAGGCTCCCTGCTGAGCAGAGAGCGTGATGCAGGGCTCGATCCCAGGACCCTGAGATCATGACCTGACCCGAAGGCAGAGGCTTAACCCACTAAGCCACTCAGGCACCCCTAAAGGACTTTTTAAAAAGGAATAATAGCAGCACCTGGGCGGCTCATTTGAGTGTCCGGCTCTTGGTTTCCACTTGCGTCATGATCTCAGGGTCCCAAGATTGAGCCAAGCCCCGCGTTGGGCTCTGGGCTCAGTGCGGAATCTGCTTGTCCCTCTCCCTTCTTCATTGTCCCTCCGCCTGCATGAGTGCACACTCTCTCTAAACTAAAAAAAGAGAAAGGAATAATAGTGGTATTATTATTTAAAAAGTCCTAATTTTTTAAAGATGCATACTAATTTTTTTTCGGTTTATACAACTTGGTATTAGTTTCCTATGGCTACCTTAGCAAATCACCACCTGCCGGGTGGATCAAACAAGAGAAATTGATTCTCTCATAGTCGTGGGGGCCAGAATTTTAAACTGAAGGTGTTGGCAGGCCACGTTCTCTGAAGTTCTGGGGGAGGCCTCCTGTGTCTTCTGGCTTCCGGTAACTGTCCTTGGGTGGTGGCTATACCTCTCCACTTACTCTCCCATCCCCGTCTCTGTGTACGCCTGTGTCTCATCTCCCTCGGCCTCTCATGAGAACACGTGACTGCATTTAGAGCCTCCTCAGGTAAATGAAGATAAATTCCTCCTTAAAGTCCTAGATTACAGTCACACCTTTTGCTATGTAAGGTAGTATTCACAGCTTCTGGGAAATAGGAAGTGATCTATCTTTTGGGGCCATTTATTCTGCTTACCTTAAATGTGGTACAGATTTGCTTTCACTTTCAAACAACCCAGCAGAGGCAAGGAGTGTTAAGTGAGAGGTTATGATCCGCTGAATTAGGATTGGCCATAAATTGTTAATTTTTAAGCTGAGTGATGACAGTTCATTGTACTGTTCTCTCTACTTTGTATTGTTTGAAAATTGCCATAGTAAAAAAGTAAAAACAAGAAAGGTCAACTCTCAGAACAGGATTCCTGAGTAATCATCCAGACAGTGTATCACAGTAACGTCCGATGAATGCAAACCTCAATTTTTTTCTGTTAATGAAAATTAGGCATGAGATTTCTTTTTTATTTATTTATTTGACAGAGAGAGAGACCACAAGCAGGCAGAGAGGCAGGCAGAGAGGGGGAAGCAGGCTCCCCGCTGAGCAGAGAGCCAGATGCGGGGCTCGATCCCAGGACCCCGAGATCACGACCCGAGCCGAAGGCTGAGGCCCCAACCCACTGAGCCACCCAGGCGCCCCTAGGCATGAGATTTCTAATATCCTAGTTAATCCTTCAGCTTTTCACTACTTTTTTAGCCGTTTCTTTGTGCTTCTCGAGAAAAATGAAGGATGAATGAAAATCTGTTGGAATCAGAAATTGTAAGCTGTAAGATGACCTGAGGTTTAGCTAAGTTCTTTTTCTCTTCTATACTAAAATCTTGGCAATTGTGTGAAGTGGCATGGTTGTCTGTGAAGACTTCTGGGTAAAGTAATTTATTGTGTTATGACGTCTTTCCCAAGCAGATGAAATTATAAAAGGGGTAGCATTTTTCTTATGGAACCTAACTTTCAAGTCTGTTTCCACGAGATCATAAAATGTCTCAATGACCCACAGCTTGGCCTATAGAGTACCTTCCCTGGCATAGCTCTGTAGTAATCAGTATTTTTCTATGAATTACTCTTTTAGGTAGTAATACACTGTTATAAGGTGTGAGAAATCTAGTCTATCTAGTTTTTCCCTCAGATACTGAGATTTTTGATGATTGTTCCTCCTCACCCCTGTGCCAGAAAGATTTCAAATTATACATTTTAAAGTAACCACATGACGGGCGCCCGGGTGGCTCAGTCAGTTAAGTGTCTGCCTTCGGCCGGCTCGGGTCAGGATCCCAGGGTCCTGGGATGGAGTCCTGCCGGGGCTCCCTGCTCAGCAGGAAGTCTGCTTCTCCCTCTCCCTCTTCTCCTCCCCTCTGCTTGTGCTCTCTCTCTCACACTCTCTCTCTCTCTCAAATAAATAAATAAAATCTTAAAAACAACAACAACACACAATGAGCGCAGCATTTCTCAAAGAGCTATTATGGCATATCAAAAATAAAATATTTCTCAAAACATCGCTGTCTGCCCAATTCAGCCTTAAGTGTATGTGCTATAAATGATAATGAGTTAGGATACTGTTGTAGATTATTCAAGTTACTTTACATATACTTGAGTACGTTAATGCTTTTTTTTAAGGAAAGAAAAACAAATTCATATGCAGAATCTCTGATCAAATAATGCCTGAGTCACGACTTTAGTCGCCAAAAGCAGCATGTTTTTAAAAGTGCATTTAGCCTTTAGAAGTCGGTTTATTGACATACTGTGGTTTTATATTCTTTCCCCTGTGGTTTTCTTATTGAATTTGTTCCTTCCCAAGTTAAAAGCTGCATTTTGAAGTGTTGATATAAACTCTAGTTGCAAAATCTCAGAATTAGACTGTCTTTTTTTAGCTCATGGAATTAGAACTTAGCTGGTACATTTGTTGTTGATATATGAGACTCCTAAAACCCAGTTCCTTCTTTTGTGTTCGTTCTGAGCTGTAGTACAAATTGGTCTTTATAAGTCAGACAAAAAAAACGTGGCCAAAATTAGACTTTTTGTGGTATGTGTTCAGATAGTCTAGAAGGTTGACTACTATTTGAACTTACTATATTGCTATGACTTTGTCTCCAAGCTTACAGAAAAGCTGTATTTCTTTGGAGAGTTTGGACTGGAGGTGGCATATTGTGGTGACATAGATATAAAAACAACTTTTCCATGTGGGTAAAGTCACTGGTGAATGAATAGATTTGAATCCCTGCAAGCCTCTTGGGCATTTTAGTTGCTTCCTAAATGGTTTATTATAAAACTTGCTAGTGATTATTTAATTTCTCAGCCATTCCATCCTTTAAGAGTTGTAAAATCATCCAATTTATGTACCCTGCAATAAAGGAGAAGTGATGTATGGAAATAATTAAGATAGCGGCTTACATTTCACTTGATATAGTATCATGATAATCTGTTCTGCATTTTTTAGTGTATGCTCATGTGCAGGGAAGAAATATTTACTCAGTAATATTCTTTATGAAATAGATTCTCTTATTTGCCAGGTGTACCATAATTTTTCAGAAGCCCATATTTTTACATCAAATGAGATACTTCTTAAGTTTTGGTTTCTTTTCTTCTTCATTTAAAAGAAGACAAACTATGATGTAGAAAGCTGATGGAAAAAGAAGCCTAGCATTTGTTTGATGCTTTTTGGTTTGCAAATAATTAACAAATGAGGAACTCTTAGGCAAAACCAAAGCATTATCTTTGGCCAAATCACAGATAGAGAATACCATCCAATCCTTTATCAGTCGACATCCTTTGTATCTCTCAAGTCCATTCATTTCTTTCATCTACATTAACTCTACCCTCTCTTCTAGATGATTACTGTAGTTTCTTAACTGGTCTTCCTGATTCTACCCTGTTTACTCCCCAGTTGGTTCCTCATTCCAACCTTGGTGGTATGTATGTGTGTGTATGTGTCCGTGTGTATGTATATATACATGTATATATATGTATATACACACATCTATATGTATACATATATTTATTTAAAAATTTATTTATTTTGAGAGAGGGGTAGAGAGCGAGGGAGAGAGAATCCTAAGCAGACTCTGTGCTGAGTGTGGAGCCTGACATGGGGTTTGATCTCATGACCTTGAGATCACGACTTGAGCTGAAACCAAGAGTCGGATGCTTAACTGACTGCTCCACCCTGGTGCTCCTGGCCTTAGTGATATTTAAACAGTGCAGATTTCATGGTGTCATTTTCCTCCCCATTGTCCCTCCCATTTTAGGAGGCCTAGGGCTTCTCATTAAGGTAAAGATCCTCTTGTGTGCCAGGCTCTGCAGGGTCCAGCCTGACTACCTTGCCCGTCTATCTCACACCCTTCTCTCATTAGCTCGCAGTACTTTAGCACTACTGTCTTTCTTTCAGTTCTTACTGTGCCCTCACTCTTAAAAAGCCAAACAGTCTTTGCATATGCTGTTTGCTACTCAGAATGCTGTTCCTCCCCACCCCTACCATCTGCAGACATCTCCCTATCAGTCTCCTTTGCTTATTTAGTTAACTCCTATTTATCTTCAGCTCAAATCTTCTTTCCTTAGGGAAGCCTCTTTATACAAGTTGAGTCTCACCATTATAATGAATCTTTCTTACATCACCATGAATCTTTTTCTCTCCCATTGGACTTACTGGTTATAATTTATGTGCTTATGTAAATTGTCTTCATAAGGGCAGGTGATGGGCCTGTTTTTGCTCACCATTGTATCTCTAGGACTTACTTAGCACAGTACCTAGCACATGTTAGGTGCACTGTAAATGTTTGCTGAATGAATGAAAACATGAGAAAAAATGGTATCCGACATAGCTGGTCCCTAATTGATTTAAGCATATGCACCGTGCCAATACCAAAGATATTGTAAGAAGTGAAATATGCCTTTTGAAGAGGTGATCTGGGGAGGTTGCCTGCTTATTCCGTGGCTGCTGCTGTTGGAAAGGAATTCTAGAACAACTTAAGAATTGTTTTTAGAAGGAGTTTACAAGCCAGTTAAGAAAAGCATTAACCTTTTGATTAAAAATATCCAGCTTGATGGGGTGCCTGAGTGGCTTAGTTGGTTAGGGTCTGGCTCTTGATTTCGGCTCAGGTCATGATCTCGGGGTCGTAAGGTTGAGCCCCGCATTGGGCTCTGTGCTCAGCATGGAGCCTGCTCAAGATTCTCTCTCCCTCTGCCCCTTCCCCCAGAATAAATAAATAAATAAATCTTAAAAAAAATATCCAGCATGATGATTCTAAATGTACTTCCAGCTTACAGATACCACATTCGACTTTCTTTTTCTCCTTCTTCTTCTTCTTTTTTAAAGATTTCATTTATTTACTTGACAGAGAGAGAGATCACAAGTAGGCAGAGAGGCAGGCAGAGAGAGAGGGGGAAGCAGGCTCCCTGCTGAGCAGAGAGCCCGATGCGGGGCTCGATCCCAGGACCCTGAGATCATGACCTGAGCCAAAGGCAGAGGCTTTAACCCACTGAGCCACCCAGGCACCCCAGCCACATTCCACTTTCAAAGAACAAATTTGCCACAGTTAAAAATTTCGAAAGGATGTTATATACATGAAGGCAACCTTAAAAGACTTGTTGCTAAAATATGTTGAGCATTGGCGGGCATTTTTGTAATCAGCGTGTAGTTTTTGAAGGGGCTGCTATTCCTGTGGATGTGTGCGTTCTGCTATGTTTCCGTTAAAATCTTTCATGAAGTCAGTCTTCATGTTGAAAGGATGTTCCCCACTTGCTTCTGGCCATGAGGCAGACAGGAATGCATTTTACTTAAGTCATTCACTTCATCTTTGTGCTTTTCATCCTCCACAGGGCAAAAGGAGTCCTGCAAAATTTGTTTGTTACCAGAAAGGAATGTAATAGGGGATTGAGTTAACTCTTATTATAAAGTGCTTTAAATTCCTTAGATGTTGAGTTCTGTGTCTTGCAAAAGTCCCTGTTAGTATGAAAGATCACAGAACTGGGACCATATTCTTCCACTGGAAAGTATCTGGGATCTTGCCAAGTTCTGTTCAGGATTATTTATTCAATACTTCTGTTGATTTAGTCTGCAGCACTTAACCTCTCTTATGCTAGGGGTTGTCCTTTTACCTCCTGATTTCGGAAAGAAGTTGTGTGTACTCCCTTTCCCTGATAGCTTAAATCAGCATTGATCTTGAGCAGAAATAACTGAACTGAAATGAACCCACATTATGTCTATGCCATTCAGTCTCTGGGAATGCTTTGGGATATACCCAACTGATAGCTGCAGCTACTGAGGACGTTTGTCACTGCTCCGTTCAGGTCACCGTTAGCCCTGTACTTTTCACTTGTTCACCTTTGGGAAAATGTGCTCAGCTCAGCATGGTCTAGAAGGTTGCAGGATGGTAAACAGCTCTGTAAGCTAACAGTCTGATAGCAAGTTTTAGTTGCGTGGTCGGTAACAAAAGTTCTGTTGACCTTTGATTCTCAAACGTTCTTGCTTGCACCCGAACAACAGACATTTGGCTTCCTTTAGCTTTTTGTTTGGTTTACTACTTGCCAGTAAAGGCTTTACATTTTCATACTGCTTCAGTGTGGACCGTACTTACTTATGCAAATGTATTTTTCGTGCCTCATTATGGAAATACATCTTCCATCTTCTGTACTGAGCAATAATATCAAGATTTGTGAGAGAATTAGCTTTTTGAATTTGGTCTTTTAAGCAGTGGTTCTGTGCTAATATCTTTTCTGGCAGGCCACTGCTGCTTGTTCAACAAAGCTCTTCAAGGAAGACCTTTCAGTGTTGGTGCCGAAGACTTGCTGTGTTTTCTGTGAATCTCAGTGATTCCTGTCTGTGATTGAGTCATAACCTCGTACCTGAATCGGTGACATTTATCCGTGTGAGCTCTGGCCAACCACTCTCTGCCTCTAAATGGAATTATTGTCCCCCACTCCCAGGGATTTGAATGCTGTCAACTGCACTTTAACTGGGATGTACTTACTTCAGCATTAAGCCTTTTATTATTTTTAGTTTCTATAAATCATCCAATCTTAAGCTGGGATCATGTTATTATGTAATGTATTTGATGGGTACAATTTTTTTTTTTTAAGATTTTATTTATTTATTTGACACAGAGAGAGAGAGAGAGAGAGAGAGAGAGAGAGAGAGTACAAGCAGGGGGAGCAGCAGAGGGAGAGGAAGAAGCAGGCGCCTCACTGAGCAGGGAGCCAGATGCGGGACTTGATCCCAGGACCCTGGGATCATGACCTGAGCTGAAGGCAGACACTTAACTCACTGAGCCACCCAGGTGCCCCTTAAAGGGGACGGTACTAATGCTCATCATTTATCTGATTGTTTGCTGTTTTCTGGGGGGGAGGGGCATTAAGGGAAAGAGAATTGCTCTTCTGTGCAAGGTAGTGAGGTCCTGGGACATTGTTTTGCTGTAGCTCCAGGAAGTCTCAGGCACGATGGCGGTATTGTGCTCAGGTCACCTGGCCTCACTGGGTGAGCACTGAAGCACCACAAGGTCATGAAAAGTTAATGGAGAGTTAACACCTTGTACACATCATCCCCTGCTATTTTACATAATGATCTACTCAAGTTCAGACAACGTGTATTAAAATATTCTAACATGAGTTAATTTAAAACTGGTAAAGAGGGTCATAAAGGGTTTAGGACTGAGGGTTCATTGGGCGGTGAAGTCAACAGGTTGCTTTGCCTGACAGGTTTCCTAATCTTTCAAAGGGGAAGCCGAAGTGAGGAGAGGGGAAATGGTATGCTCCCGGCCGTGCAGGTGACCAGTGCCAGAGCTGGGCTCTGAAGCCTGACCTCTCAGACCGCACAGCTGGTGATTTAAACCTTCCTCTGTGCTTCCTTTCTTCTGGGAGGAAGGCATTATGTGGCATAAGAAAAAAATACAGACTCCTCTTACTGACAAGAGGAAATCAGATTGAGAAGATAAATTAATAAATTACTTGGGCTTTTTTTTTTTTTTTTAAGATTTTATTTATTTATTTGACAGAGAGAGACACAGCAAGAGAGGGAACACAAGCAGGGGCAGAGGGAGAGGGAGAAGCAGGCTTCCTGCCTAGCTGGGAGCCCGATGCAGGACTCGATCCCAGGACCCTGGGATCATGACCTGAGCTGAAGGTGGACACTTAATGATTGAGCCTTCCAGGCACCCCTAAATTAGTTGGGCTTTTATTGAACCAGCAATGCAATTTAATAGAAGTTTATCAAGGGCCCAACATGTGTAAAGCACCGTGCCAGGAACTAGAGACGATATCAAGATCACCAACTGTCAGAGTCTGTAAAATATATACAAAAATAACTTACATGAGACAGAATTCATTCCCTCAGCAGACGTTACTTTGGCACCCGTGGTATGCCAGGACTGGGCTAATGCTAAGAGGCAGGCATCTCT
>CM052899.1:64158952-64256247 GCA_028534135.1 Potos flavus | reverse complement strand
ACAGAACCTTTTGAGCCAGAACTAGAAGTAACTGCCTAACTGCCTAGGAAATTACGTAAGGTTCCCCAGACTTATTACTAAAATCACAGCTTCTGCTGGGTTAATATTCCTGATATACTTCCTTTGTCATGCTGGCTCTGTTGGTGATTCCTTGTTCCTAGGACCCTGGGATCGTGACCTGAGCCGAAGGCAGATACTTAATGACTGGGCCACCCAGGCATCCCTCGTTGTTGATTTTAAACAGAGTCCTAGCTCTGCAGCCCGGCATCCAGTGAAACCCCTCAGAGCTTTCAGTTCCATCTCACAGTGGTGCCCCTGGTCCGTTCTCTGCTCAGCTGAGGCTCTGCCTTTCGTGTCTCCTAAAGCATTCCATTCTTTCTTTAAAGCCCTTCTGTTCACACCATGCTGTCATCCTTCATGTGGTGGGTTTTCCTCCTCCTTCACCTCTCCAAATTATCTTTCTTAATCCGCCAGGGAGACTGTCAGCCCTTACGTACATGAAGTCATCTGTATCATGTTTTCGGGCTCCCAAATGCTGCATTATTCTTAAATATTCCATTTGCATAGTTGTTGCTTTCCCTGCCTTATAATAACCGTTTTGAGGGAAGGGGCTAATAGAGTAATGAACTTGGGGGTGAGGGAATGAGTCACAAAATATTGCTAAAGCAAAACCTTCTAAGCTGTGGTGGGAAAGTGACTTAGTAGAAGTGTATTTACCAGCTTGTGATGAAGTTTTCTAGGGCTTTTGAAAGTGCTAAAATCAAGTCCATCTTTCCTTTTTTTTGGGGGAGGGTTGCAGATTAAAATGTCCCTTTTAAAAATCAAGTGATGGTGAGGGGCCCCTGGGTGGCTCTGTCGGTTAAATATCTGGCTTTGATTTCAGCTCAGGTCTTGAGCTCAGGGTCATGGGTTCAGGCCCCACGTTGGGCTTCACGCTGGGTGTGAAGCTTACTTTAAAAAAAAAAATCAAATGTTGGTGATAATATCTAGTCATAGCAATGGCTATGAATGAATTACCTTTACTTTGAAAAATACAAAACTAGCAATTGTATTGATGGAATATGTGAGTCTCTGCGCATGTGTGTCTGTGTGTATATGTAATTTTACTGGTTTCTGAGATCAGAAGGTCTGGGAAAGGCAAGGTTTGGTAATTGCTCATCATGCGAGCAGACACACTCTATCCTCTCACCTTCACCTGTGGCCATCCTGACCCTGGTCAGTTGCACAGTGTTCATTTTTTCAGGGTTTTAGACATTATCTTGAGATTCTTATGCTCCGGTTTGACTCTGGTTATCCAGGGGATGCATGAAAGTTACCTTCCAAATATGCAAAAGGGTTCCATTCCATTTTCTGAACTTCAAAGAGTATTTTTTTCTTGGTTCAGTGCAGATCAATCGAGACATGGCATTCCTTGCCCTTCCTAAGTAGATCAGCTTTATTCATGTCCTCGAAAGAGGAATTTTACATGGCTTTCTAATTTTTCAGACCAATTGAAAAGCTCCGCAAGGATATAGAAGACATTAATTTGTTCATTTTCTTTCCAAACCTGGAGCCATTTGTTCTCCTGTTTCATATTGTAAGGCAAGTTAACATTCTCCTCTTTTTCCCAATCGTTCTGCAGTTTGGAGTTTTCGTTGAATGCACTGTATGTTTACTCTTGGATTTTGACATTTTAATTATTGGGAGTATTTGATCACATGTAATGTTACTAATGTTGAGCTGTACCACACAGCTCACACTTGGGGAGGATGCTGACAGAATGACAGGCAGCGGGAGCCAATATTGTGTTCTGTACGGATGAAAGGCGGGGTGTGTTCTCATGCTCGAGCAGGCAGGATGTGGTATCTCTTGGTTACTGCGCAGTTCCAGATAATAGATACCTACTGTTTTATTCACAGTTTTATTGGTTGCAAAGAACAGCAGCCCACTCAGTTCACTTAAATACAATTTTTAAAAACCTCAAAATGTAGGACTTAACAGCCAATCTCACTGATACCAGTGGACCCATTAAGGGCTATGGTGTGATAAAAGTCAAGAATCATGGGCATGTTGCCTCCTCTCTTGTTCTGTCTTTCTCTGCTTCTCTATTCCCTTCTCTTTTACGTGGGCCAATGTATTCATACCTACTAGTGCTGACCTGACCTTCGGTTTTCGGCCCATGTTACAGCCTGTATTTTTCATAAGTCGGATTCTTGAAAGGGACAGTTTGATTGGCTTAGTTTAGCCGATGGATCGATTTCTCCTGGATCAGGTAGCTACACCGATTCAGTGACCTGTTGGGGTTAGAGTCAGGGACAACTTAGTTGGGTATTGTCTCTCCTGCATTGGTTCTTTGTTTCTAATCTATTCGTTTTTAAAGATTTTTATTTATTTGTCAGAGAGAGAGAGAGAGTGAGTGAGCATGTGCACAAGCAGGGGGAGTGGCAGGCTCCCCACTGAGCGGGGAGCCCCATGTGGGACTCGATCCCAGGACCCTGGGATCATGACCAGAGTGGAAGGCAGACGCCGAATGACTGAACCATGCAGGCACCCCTTTATTTCTTTTTTCTATTGTCTTTTTGTTACACATGTTGAGATATTTCCTCATTTTTATTTTACAGTACTTTCACTGAATTTTTTTTTTTAAAGATTTTATTTATTTATTTGACAGAGAGAGAGATCACAAGCAGGCAGAGAGGCAGGCCGAGGGAGAGAGAGAAGCAGGCTCCCCGCTGAGCAGAGAGCCCGATGTGGGGCTCAATCCTAGGACTCCGAGATCAGGACCTGAGCCAAAAGTAGAGGCCCAACCCACTGAGCCACCCAGGTGCCCCCTTTCACTGAATTTTTATTTTGGTAATCATATTATCAAAATTATTTAAAAAGTTCTTTATTAGGGTCAGCTGGCTGGCTCAGTCGGGGGAGCATCTGACTCGATTTGGGCTCAAGTCATGATCTCAGGGTCCTGAGATTGAGCCCCACATTGGGCTCTGTGCTCAGTGGGGAGTCTGCTCGAGTTTCTTTCCCTTGCCCTCTGCCCCTTCCCTGCACCCCTCCCCCCGCACTCTCTATAATAAATAAATAAATCTTAAAAAAAATTTCCTTATTATTGTCTAATCATTTTATTATCATTGTGTTTCATTCTTAGTTAGTGGTTGTGGTATCTTCTTGGAATCTTTGAGTTGAATTAAAGTGATTTCCCTTTAAAGTGCTCTTCTGTTTTCCTGAATTAACTCTTTCTTCTCAGTATCAGGTTTTTTCCCTCTAATGTTACTGATTTTCCTTGTAGGCTTGGTTGCCTTTTCGTAATTAAGAATGAACGACACTGGGAGAGTTAGCTCTACTATTTAAAAAAGATCCCTATGTCAAGTTTCTTCCCCCCCACTCTGTACCGCTCCCTTAAGTAGCAATTCTAAATAGAGTTGCGAGGTGGGGGCTGAGTGGTCACCTGGCAGCTTTGCTTCTTCCAAAAAGGCCCTGAGGAGGAGGATTTACTCTGAGGGACCAACATTCACGTCGGGAGCCTTCACAAAACCCTCTCTCACTCCCCGCTGTCACAATTGGTTCAGATCCTTTAGAGATGAACCCCAGATGTTTCGTCTGTCATTACACTTGGCCAAGCTACCTGGAGGCTCTATGAGAGAGTGAGGGAGGTGGTGTCGTCGTGCGAACTGTCATCGCGTCATCCCCATATTTCCTGCTCTGTGTCGTCCCCCTCACTCTGTGATACTCCTTGTCTGTGAGCCTGGAGTCTCCCTGGGATTCTGTGGAGCAGATTGTCTCCTTGGTGGTCCCTGGGTAGCTGCTTTCCCCTCAGGCTCCATCTGTCACCACATTCCCATTTCCTGTTTTCTAGAATTTGTTGAAATCTCTTGTCCATTTGATGGTCTCCTCCAGCAAACTGTTTTTAATCTCCTGGAATTCTTCTGTTTTGTTCTTTGAAGCTTTCGCTTCATGAGGAATTCAGGAGGGGCAACCAGGCCATCAACCATTTTGAAACTGAAGCTGTCCCAGGTTGTTTATTTAAAAAAAAAAAAAAGCAGCATTTGGTTTTTCGCTTTTATTTTACTTTTTAAAACGAGAGATATATCATACGTACTACATACATATAAAAGAGTATATATCAGCATATGTATAATTCAAATAAAAATAATAAAATGAACACTGGCGCCTACCAGATAGCTTAAGAAATGGAATATTATATTTTTCGTACTTGGGAAGCTCTTATGTGTCCTTCCTTCCTTGATTGCACCTTCTTCATTCCCTCTGCCTCCTGTGGTAATCATTATCCTTGAATTTTTAATCATTGCCTTGCTTTTTTTTTTTTTAAAGGACTTGCTGTATGTATATTTATCTCTAAACAATATATTGTTTAATTTTAGCTGCTTTTGTTCTTTGTAAAAATGGAATCCTATAATATGTATTCTTCTGTACCTTGTTGCTTTACTCAAGATTCTGTTTTCGAGACTCATCCATGTTTATTCATGAAGCTATGTTTTATTTACTGCTGTGTAGAATTGCATCAAAAGAATACACCATATTGGGGCGCCTGGGTGGCTCAGTCAGTTAACTGTCCGACTCTTGGTTTCAGCTCAGGTCATGATCTCGGGGTCGTGGGATTGAGCCCCAGACTCTGCTCATTGGGGAGTCGGCTTGATTCTCTCTCTCCCTCTCTTTCTTTAATAAAAATAAAATCCTAATTAAATTTGGTCTATTTTTTTTTAAAATATTTTTTATTACTGAGGGACATTTGTGTTGTTTAACTTTTTGCAATCACGAGAAAGATTGGTATGAACATAGTTCCTGTTGTATATATGCTAGAGTTTCTCTAGTATAAATCTAGGAATAGAATTGCCGCATCATAGAGATTATGCATGTTTAGTTTTACTAGGTTATGGTGACTGTTTGCCAGCATGCGTATCAGGATGTGTGACATTGCCTGTGGCTCAACAACACTTGTGTAATCAGATTTAAAAATTTTTTTTGCCTGTTTGGTAAGTGTAAAATCATGTTATTGTGTGTTTTCAAAATTGAGATGTAATTTATGTGTAGTCTAATTTATGTTATTATGACTTTAATTTTCTTCCTTTTTTTTTAAGATTTTATTCATTTCAGAGAGAGAGAGACAGAGCACAAGCAGGGGGAGAGGCAGAGGGAGAGGGAGAAGGAGATTCCCCAGTGAGTAGGGAGCTGAACGCAGGGCTCAATCCCAGGACCCTGGGATCATGACCTGAGCCGAAGGCAGATGCTTAACCAATTGAGCCACCCAGGCGCCCCATGACTACTTTAATTTTCATTTCCTTATTATTAATGATGTTAAAGATGTATTTTCATATGGCTATTAATTTTTCATGTTTTCTCTTCTGTGAAAATTTGCCATGTTTTTCCAGTTAGTCTTCTCTGATTGGTGAATGTTCCTTCTATATTCTGAGTATGTAAGTGTGTATGTGTGTGTGTGTGTGTGTATCTGTATATCTGTATGCGATGGAATTTATTTTTGGTAGGCAGAATCCATCGCCAGGAGGAGGAGGAAGTGCTCAGTAGTCCATGTTCTGCTGTATGATTATGGCATTCTCTCTTCCTCTTTCTGGTTGTTATTACTCTTGGGTAAAATTGAGAAGTAAATTTTGGCACTTTAAACATTTGGAGTCTTTTTTCCTCGTTTCCTCCTGATCTGGCTGATGTTCAGTGACTCAGAACATTTTCTTTGGAGTGCATACTATTATAGTTGGAGGACGATGCTTAGGATGCTGGGCGTCGACAGATGTGTTTCGATGGTGTCACACTGCAGGCTGGCCAGCACGTGGCCAGTGGGGGTTTGGGCTGTGAATGCCAATCCAGGTCTTTAATATGAGAGCCCTGGTATTTTTCCTTTTTTCTTTTTTAAAAGATTTTTATTTATTTATTTGACAGACAGAGACACAGCAAGAGAGAGAATACAAGAGGGGGAGCAGGAGAGGGAGAAGCAGGCATCCTGCCAGGCAGGGAGGCCGACGCGGGGCTCGATCCGAGAACCCCGGGATCATGACCTGAGCCGAAGGCAGACGCTTAACAACTGAGCCACCCAGGTGTCCCCCTGGTATTTTTCTTGAGTCTGGTTAACACATTTCAGGGATTTTCTGAAATTTAATGGAAAATTAAGTTAGACTTGATGTAAAATGATAGCATTAATTACTACCCAGTCTTTTCTCCATTTAACCATGCACCCTGAGGTTAGCTTAAGGGACATTTCTCTTAAGTGGCGGTATTTCTATAAATAAAAACTTTATGAAATGGTGAACATGGTACGTTTTATGTGTATTTCACCATAATGTTAATTTAAAAAAAACCCCAAGGCTGGAAAAAACTTTTTGGAAAACTTAGGGCTGTCATAAAACTACAAGGATGACGCTGGGAAGTAGCGTATCTGTTTTTGAGTGTAGAGGTTTTTCAAAAGTTAATTCAGATTACTGATACATGGTAACTAGCAATACCTCTTTTACATAAGCTGCTTATTCCTTGTCATGGCTGTTCTTCTAAGAAGGTTTACTTTTTTTTTTTTTTTGAGTTTTTATAATTTTGGAATGCATTTTCCGGGATTGACTTTTATTTGTCTTCGTTGATAACACTAGCTATCGCTTCCCCTCCGCTGCAGGCTCATGGGCCTTCTTTCTTATCCTGTAATCACCATCCTTTTCCTTCCTTGGGGCCTTCCCACAGGCTGTTCTTTTCTCTAGGCCTGCTCCAATTTATCTTATTATTTTTTAAATGTTTGTAAAATATACATGTTATTGGCTGAATTCCCTCTCCCCAAATTTGTACGTCAAAGCCTTAGCCTCCAGGACCTCAGATTGTGACCATATTTGGAGACAGGGTCTTTAAAGAGGTAATTAACCTAAAATGAGACCATTAAGGTGGGCCCTAATCCAGTGTGACTGGTGCCTTGGTAAGAAGAGGAAATTTGGACACAGACAGTTGCTGAAGGACGGCCATGTAAAGACACAGGGAGAAGATGGCCACCAACAAGCCAAGGAGAGAGGCCTCAGAAGACCCCAACCCTGCTGACACCTTGATCTCACACTTGGAATTTCCAGAATTATGAGAAAATAAATTTCTGTTGTTTAAAACACCTATTCTGTGGAACTTGGTTATGTCGCCCTAGCAAACCACTGTAATACATAACATGAATTTTCCCATTATTACCATTTAAAAGTGTACAGTTCAGTCGCATTACTTACATTCATGTTGTTGTGTAACCATCACCACCCCCCATTCCAGGACTTTTGTCATCTTGCAAAACTGAAACTCTGTTCCCCATTCTGTCTTTCCCCCATCCTCCATTTCCCACCATTCTATTTTCTGTCTCTATGAATTTGACCTCGTATACATGAAATCCTACAGTATTTGTTTTCTTTTGTGACTGATTTATTTTACTTCACATAATATCTTAAGGTTCATCCATGTTGTAGTGTATGTCAGAATTTCCTTCCTTTTAATGACAGAATATTCCAGTGTGTGTGTGTGTGTATAGTGTGTGTATATATATGTGTGTATATAGTGTATATACATATATAAGTGGTGTATATATATACACACACACACCACATTTTGTTTATTGATTCATCCATTGGTGGACATTTGGGTTGCTTCTACCTTTTGGCTATTGTGAATAATGTTGCTATGAACATTGATGTACAAAGATCTCTTCAAGATATTGCTTTCAGTTCTTTTGGGCATATATCTAGAATTAGGATTGCTGGATCAAATGGTAATTCTATTAATGCTCAATATTTTGAGGAAGCACCCTACTGGTTTCCGTAGCAGCTGTACCATTTTACATTCCCACCAGCAGTGCACAGGGGTTCCAGTTTCTCCACATCCTTGCCAAAACTTGTTATTTTCTGTTTGTTTTTGTTTTTGTTTGTTTTTGATAGTAGAGGTGGTGTTTCTGGGTATCAAGGCTTTTAGGTATAGTATAATGCCCTTTTGATTTTGTGGTAGGAAGGTAGTGATAAACTATGGCCTTGTAATTATTACTAGGTTAAGTCAAAGCTGATTCTCCAAGGGCTGTGATGTGGCATTTTATTTATATGCCTCTTGATCAGGCCTATCTGCTTGGAGGCTCCCCAGGAAGCATTGGAATTATGGGTGTGCTAGACTCGCAGCCATTTTTTGTCTTTTTTGGGCCAAGAACTTAGCTGCCCTAGGTAACTTTGGGGCTGCTTGTGTAATACAGGACCAACTATGCCAAAATGCAGGCATTTCTCACTGCAATGACTATGAAACTATGAAATAGCTCTTTTGCAGAACTAAAAAGGCTAGTAAGTTTGTTATTCTCCCCACCCCCAAAAACCAGCAAATTTTCATTTTCCTAAGTGTTTACAGCTGTGTTTGTTTAAAACACTCATATACCTAACAATTACAGTCCAGCGAAGAAAGTGTAGTTAGGCAATTCAGACCTCAGAAATCTCCAGCAGGGGTGCTGGTGGAATGCAAGAAGGCCGAGAGATGTGCTGACGCTACCTGAAGGGCGTTTCTGAAATCATGGAGGAGTGATGCTTGACCGTAAATGTTGCATTACCGCTGCCTGAACGATGAGAGTCCAAGAGCTTGGGGAAGGAATAGAGAGCCCGATGTGGGGCTTGATCCCGGGACCCCGGGATCATGACCTGACCCGAAGGCAGAGGCTCAACCCACTGAGCCACCCAGGCACCCTGGGAAGGAATATTTATAAACACACTCGTTAGCTTTAGTTTGTGTGTAAAAATGGAAAATTTTATGTGGGGTTTATTTTTCGTGTTAACTTGTGTAGATTTCCCTTCAGCAGCAATTCTTGGTGGCTTATAGTAGCAAAACAAAAATCATTCTTTCACTGTGGTTTGGGACCTGGGAGGTCAAATCCCAGGCCCGTCCCGCCCCCTGCCATCCTAATCTCCAGTCTGTATGGATGATAATTGGACTCGGAAGCAGCTCAGTTTAACAATTCAAATTCACAGCATTAAGATGAACAGGAGCTTCCCGGTACCCAGTAAAATTAATTTTACATACACAACTCCTGTTTTTCTTTGCACATTCGTACACCCACCAGTTTGAGAATTCCCAGCAAATATAATTAAAGCTGTTGAAGCCCACGAATATAAGGATGTTTCCTCTATGATTAGCCAGTCTTCAGCGTCACTGTAATAACGGCGTTTTGTCTAGGAACCCAGAAATCTCGGCCAGCGCTTGCCAGCCCTTGTCAACTGAGATGACCACCGCTGCTACAGGAGGCGGACGGGTCATCCCGCAGAAGGGACGGGCCGCTCTTGCCTCTTGCTGCTTGCTGATGGAGTTCTCTGTGGAATAGTAAAGCTGGATGAGGAGTCCGCAGCTAACATCACACGACTTTCCTTAGGAATGATGCAGGAGCTGGAGTGATCTCATTGCTCTTTTGAGAGGTGGCACCCCCAGGTCTGGTCTCTTACCTTGGGGTTCAGGGCTGACTCGGGGAAGCCACTGCTTCCTCCTGTGCTCTGTGTGTTTTCTGAAAGCCTTCCCATCAGTAGTCCTGATCTCAGTCAGTGGGACCCCATCTCGTCTTCGTTGTGACACGGAAGACGGTGCTGCTTCTAAAGGCAAAGAAGCAGAAGGCTGGGTTTAATTCACTGTGAATCGATGGGCTGATGAGGTATTTCGTGTATGTTCAACAAAGAGGTATCAGAAGTCTGCTGAGCTGAGAGAGCCATGCTCCACTCAGTAGAGGTCTATAAAACAAACGTAAATGTAGTTCTTGTTGAGCGTAGCCTGGAGTATAAGATAGAAGCGCTGAGCGCCTAGAGGACGCATCCGGCTGGCAGCAGGAAGGTCCAGAGCATTGTGTGGTGTAGAGCGTAAATGCCATGGAACTCTGGGGAGGACAGTTGGTCATTAAACCTCTCGGAAGAGGAAATGAAGGCAAAGCAAATGAGGACTACTGGGGGAGGGGAGGAGCTGCTTTCTGCACGCTGGCTCTTGACTCCTTAAGGGACGTGGCCCTTTAGAAGATATATCCTGATCCTCAATAGTAGTGAGGTGTGGTATTGTTAAAATACATAAACAAACACTTTTCATCTGATAACGAAAGGAGTAATTTTTCTGAAGAGCAGAAGTCTTAGAAAACACACACATACACACAAAAGAAAACACCTTGTGTAATCCATTCCTCCAGAAATAATCACCGTTAACATTGTGGAATATGCCCTCCCCCTTTTTTTCTATGTAAATTAATTATATTTACTTTGGATTCTCAGACCAGAGGGTGTGCACATTCCATAAAGAATAAATATGAGTTGGACTCATACTAGATCAGTGTTTGTTATTGTGATGGTAATTATGACCTTGTCTACCTTTTATTTTGTGGTTATTTTAAGAATTTTTACAAACCTTGAAAGAAGCCCATTTATTTTCATTTTAGAGTTGAACAGCCTGGGAGTTGGGGAGTGCCAGCCCTCTGCACAATCAAGAATCTGTTTATAGGGGCGCCTGGGTGGCTCAGTCAGTTGGGCGTCTGCCTTTGGCTCAGGTCATGATCCTGGAGTCCCGGGGGCCAGCCCTGCAGCCGGCTCCCTGCTTGGTGGGGAGTCTGTTTTTCCCTCTGCTTCTCACCCCACTCTCTCTCTCTCAAATAAATAAATAAATAAATAAAAATTTAAAAAACCAAAAAAAGAATCTATAACTTTTGACTCCCCCAGAACTTAACTAGCCTGCTCTTGACCAGAGGCCTTATCAATAACATAAACGGTTGATTAATACATATTTTGTATGTTATATGCATTACATACTGTAGTCTTACAATAAAATAAGCTAGAGGGGCGCCTGGGTGGCTCAGTGGGTTAAAGCCTCCGCCTTCGGCTCAGGTCAAGATCCCAGGGTCCTGGGATTGAGCCCCACATCAGGCTCTCTGCTCAGCGGGGAGCCTGCTTCCTCCCCTCTCTCTGCCTGCCTCTGCCTACTTGTGATCTCTCTCTCTCTGTCAAATAAATAAATAAAAATCTTTAAAAAAATAAAATAAAAAAAGTAAGCTAGAGGTAAGAAAACGTTATTAAGAAAATCATAAAAGAAAATACAATTATAGTCCTATAAAAAAATCTGTATGATTGGACCCGTGTAGTTCAAACCCATCTTGTTCAAGAGTCAACTGTATTTTGAAGCAAATGATCTTGTTTTAAAGAGAATGTTTTCAATGGATAGCCTCTTGGGAATGATAGGAGATAGAGATTTTTTTTTTTAAATAAAGAGAATTATGATTATTTAATTTTATATCAATAAATCTCTCCTATCTTTACAGTGTTACAGTGTTTAATTTTTTCTGTGCTTTGTACCATGTATTTTTTTCTAGAAGTGATGTATGTTATTAAGAAGGTGGGTGTTACTTATTATTATATCTTTTTATAATTATTGGAAAATCTTTGTGGGCTAAGTTAGTAAGAAAAGAAAAAAAATGTCAAGCAACTTAACTTTTTGATATGTACAAAGCTGTAGGTGAATTTAAGACCTTGACTTCTGACAGGTGCATTGGAACAAGAAATTACCTGGGTAATAGCCTTCTACACTTAGGGAAGAGCCTGGCTTTTGATGTGTGTTTTCTGATCTGCTGGTATTATCTTTGCTCTGTCCATTTTGTTCTAGACCAGCAAAACTAACAGTGGGATCCTGTGTTTTAGAAGAATCTCACAAATTCTCCATGTATTGGAAGTTGTTATTGCCCCTAAAACTACAAAGTAGAATTTATTCCTCTTTTCCCACCTGTGCCTTTCCCACCTATGTGCCTTTTGACTGATGGAGAGGTCTTTTTTTTTTTTAAGATTTTATTTATTTATTTGACAGACACAGCGAGAGAGGGAACACAAGCAGGGGGAGTGGAACAGGGAGAAGCAGGCTTCCCGCTGAGCAGGGAGCCTGATGCGGGGCTCAATTCCAGGACCCTGGGATCATGACCTGAGCCGAAGGCAGATGCAGGCAGATGCTTAATGACTGAGCCATCCAGGTGCCCTGATGGAGAGGTCTTAACCTTTTTGGCAATTGGTGGCTCTTTGCTATGTTTTTTTAAAAAGGCATTGTTTTTAGTATAATGTCTAGCTGTCCTAGTTCTGTAACATTTTTGTTTAAAAAAAATTCCTGTGTACCTCTGAGACCTTTAGTTTGGGGAGGGAAGGTTGGCGTATCAGAAATTTAGGGTCCAAAAGGTAGTATAATGATAATATAAGATTCTAAGGGGGAGTGAGGAGGACTGTGACAGACTGGAGAATGCGTTCTCTCCGAAGGTAATAAATAAACAAAAGCAAAATGTATTGTGACAGCCAAACAAAGTTCAACTGTAGCCTGAAGCTTACCAATTTATACCAGTTACCCCTGTGGTAATAACAGTAGTAGATTACTAGTATAATAATAAATGTAGCTAACATTTTTTGGGAGCTTACTCTGTGCCAGGCGTTATCTCATTCTGTCTTCACAGTAAAGATAAATGCTGTTATTATCCCTATCTTAGAGATAAAACTGAAACTGAGAGAGGTTATTTGCCTATGTCACAGAGATGGTAAGTACCAGAGTCAAAGTCAGGTTTGCGTGGCTCTGGATCTTGGGCTTTGTGATGCTTTGGTTTTAGGTCACAAAACTCGGAATTATATTGGGTAGGAAGGAAATTGTCGGTGGTTCAGCCACTCAGAGTTAAGCTGCTGGCTTGCTTTATGGTCTTGGAGGAAACTGGCAGGCCTAGGAGAAAGGGCCATGTTCTTGGACCTAGAAGAAGACGAAAAAGTGGGATCCGGCCTGCTACAGTGTGGACAGGCTCTAGAGAAGTCTCTACTAGGCGCCTGGGGAGTTGATTACCTTGCTAGGGAATAAAGTAATTGTTCCTGGGTGGTGGAAAAGATGGTGTGGGGTTGGAACGTGTGCCCCATAGAGAAGCGGAAAATCTGACGAGAGGGAAGTTTGGTAGGAGCTTGTAATGTAGCTTCTGGCAGATGCGAGTAAGGTCCACTGGGTATTTTGTACCATTGGCGTAACTATATCTGAGGGAATATCTAGAGCTGTAGCATAAAGAGCGAAAATGTGTGGGGTCTGAGATTTAATGCAGGCCTTCTGCTTATAGTGCACTTTAAAACCAAATGAGGTTTTCACCTGAGGCGGGGGATTGGGAGGGCAGGTAGGGGAGTGGGGGTGGGGGATGGGGGCAGACTCCTCTGCAGGCTGTCCTGTTTGGTTATCGGAGCAGGGCCCCACTCATGCTTTTCTGGGGCACAGAGGATCTGTATCGGGATCACTGGCATTTCCCGTGATATTTAGTAGAAAGAGTAATAAAGAAAGCCACCTGACAAGCCTTTGGTTGCTGAATTAACCAGCACGATCAAAATATTCAGCTGTGAACATAGCACCTTTAAACAAACAAGTCACTGACTTGTTGCCCATTGTAGCTCTCAAAGGCTCTCTGTCTAAGTGACTTTAACTCAAGGAAATGAAAAGGAAAGCCAAGCTCTTCCTAACCGGCAGCATGTGAACAGGAACCCTAGCAAACACAGCAGCCTCTGTGAGAGGCCTGTCTGCATAAACCTCACAGAGCCCTCAAGAGAATCAAAAAATTATATACACACACACGCACACACACACACACACAAATGGAAGGACTGTCGTGACTTTATTCCCTGAAAAATGTGAATATACCACAAAAATATATGAGAAGGTAAGCTTGATCAATGGAGTTTGTGTTCTGCAAACCCCTGAAGACTTTTAAATAGATACTGAAGCAGGAGGAAGCAAACTTAGTTGTAAGAAACCTAATACTGCTAGAAGAAGGAGGGGGGTGGGAAACGACACGACCCGCAGGGATGGGACCAAAAATAGAGCCTGAGTGGGTCTAGGGAAGCCTTTCTGTTGAATTGTGTCCCTGGTTTAAAGTGATCGCTTTCCTAGAAGCAACAAGAAAAACTGGTCCAGTTTGTTTTTAGAGTTGGACGAAAATACTCATGTAAGCAGCTTCTGCCTTTGCGGCGTTTCCATCTGGAATATCGTTTTGGAATGTGGCCAGATCTCAAGTGATTTATGTTCAGTAAACAAGATTATCTTCAGCTTCCTATCGTGAAAGAGCAAATGGTTTGGGGTTTAGTTGCTGCTTTTCAGCCTCGTTTAATTGCTTGTTCAAGGTAACACTGCATTAATCTCTGTTATGTATCTCTAGTGTCAGGTTTAAGACAGTGGTTTCCGAAGCAAGAAACCAGAACACGGGTTGTAGCTGGAATGGCTTAAAGCATTAAGACCCCTGTTGTGGGATTACCAAAACTAGAACCGGCGCTTAAGGGTGGCGGTGGTGGGGTGAAGGTGGGGTGACATTTAGCTTCTTTCATTTTTTGTACTACAGGACAGATGCTCTTAATTTTATGGACAAGTGAAATAAAAGGACTCTCAAGTCAACCATTTTGAATGTCTGGGATTTTTTTCATGTTTTAAGAATTTACTATTTCCCCTGCTATGGGAACCCATTTTTTATTGAAATTGTGCACGTCTAACAGAATATAGCATTTCTTTTTGATGTCTGAGGATACATTCTTGTGAAAAATGTGTTTTTTTCAAATGCGTATCAAGATTTTAATGTATTTTTCCAAATGCGTGTGAAGATTTTAATGTATTACATTTAATTAAAATTTTAAAAAATGATTTATTTATTTATTTATTTATTTATTTATTTATTTATTTATTTGAGGGGGGGAAGAGGGAGAGGGAGAGAGAGTCCCAGGTAGACTCCATGCTGAGCACAGAGCCTGGCATGGGGCTCAATCTCACAACCCCAAGATCACGACCCTAGCTGAGACCAAGAGTCAGGCATTCAACGGACTGTGCCACGCAGATGCCCCTTAATATGTTACGTTTAAGTGAAATAGTTTCTATAGGTCCCCTGTTATTCTTTTAATTATTAGGTTTAAATATTTGTGTGAGAGAGGTGTAAGCATTTTAGCAAAGAAATGATCATTTTGTTCTGCAAGACTGAAAAATGTATTCAGTGCATAAAGTTTAGGAAAACGGTATATTATGCATTTCATATTCACTGCAGATAAAAATAGTTACATGTACTTAGTAAGTATTCTGCTATAGTAATCTTCCTAAATCTTGAATTGAAGGTCTCTTTCTAAATCTTGAATTGAAGGTCTCTTCCTAAACTGGTATCTTAATATTTTGAGTTTCATATCTTGCACACAGTGCAAACCAAGCAAAAGATAAAATGCTTAGAGGTCGCTCTGCCTTTCAGATTTTATCAGCTATTTTGAATCTAATTCTTAAACTGTTCATGATGCCTTGGCAGCAAGCCATGTGCTTGTCATTTTATCTCATTAGAGTTAAGTCTAGTCCTGTCAAGAGCAGGTTTACTAGTCTTTTTTAATTGCCTGCTTAAAATTTCTCATTTCCAAAATCAGCTAAAGAATTTAAGATGGTGATAAGTGTGGGCCGAGGTCAAGTAGAAGTTCTGAGCAGATCAGAAGTTCACTGCAGGAGGGAAATGTGGAGAGGAATGATTTCAGGCTGTCACCGGGGAGGGACAGGTGGCCGAAGCACATTTGTGTCCAGAAGAATGGAACAAGAATGTAGAAAAATGTATCTGGTGTTTATTTGACTCGCAGAAACGGTTTTTTTGGGGGTGCATTTTTTGCATTTAAATGTGCCACCTATTCTTTCGGGGAACCAGTGGCTAAGCGTCAGAGAGTTGGAAGGTTGACAGTGAACATGAAGATGAGATGGAATCTGAAGGGGACAAAGAGAGAGGGATGTGCAGTGAGCTAAAAATGATAAGATGAAGGAGAGGAAATGAGTTGAGAGGGAGCCGGCTGAGGGGCGACAGCAGCAGAATTTACAGTGTGACAAAGAGGAAGAAAGGCTACCGAAAAGGTGAGGGGAAGAGGCTGGCAGAGAGTGCTTTGTGTCCTGAGAAAACGTTTGTTGTTGCCTGGAATAAGGTATACCTACCTGCGCCTTTGGGAACTGGCGAGGACCAACCTTCCCAGCACTTGTCAGGCTTTGTTGATGCTGCCCAGGAGAGTCTGAGGTGTGGTGGGTGTGGCACCCATTCTTCCCTTTGTGGGAGGACAACAGAAATGGAAAAAGATGTTGGGGGGACTGTGTTAGTCTCCAGGGTTATGTCTGGAGCCACATGACTTTGTGTGACCTTGAGGCAGTGGAAGGCATTAGCAGTTGGGACTACACAATGGATTGGGGAGTCTAGTTCGGTCAAATCAGCGCAGCCTGATAGGCCCATCTCTTTTTCTGGAAACACTTCTCATCTGGAGAACTTTGGGAATGGGATTTCTATGTAATGTATGAGGGTAGGACTGACCGTGAAGAACTTCGGATATATGTCATTAGAATCTTCTCTTGCTTCCTCCAGTCCTCTTCTTGGGGTGCACTATGCGTTCGCACTATTCCTTGACAGGCCCAGTTTGTTGAACATCTATTTCATATTCTGAATCTTTCTTGATTTTCTTCTTACCTGCCAAAACTTACCTGTTCACTCTGGTATCTCTGGTCTCTCCAGATAACTGGAACTAATTTGGTAAAAACATCCCTTCTCTTATGTAGGGGTAATGTTTGCATTCAAAAGGAGGATTCACAGTGTGTTGACTCGAAGAAATGGTGGCATTTTGGGCATAACTTTGGGTAAATATTAAGATGGTGATATTACAGCAAAGTCATTATATGCATATTTTACTCATGGGAATTAAACTAATGCACTTGGCTGAAAGGAAAAAAAAGGTCAAGAAACAACAATTGAAATATGATGAGTATAGGTCCTAGAGTGAATGCAAGATGAGAGACAAGAGCCTGCTGTTTTAGGGGAGATTTCATTTCCTCTCAGAGAAGAGAAATTGAATTTAAGCACATGGCCTGTAAAATGCAGGCCAAGTACTTCATCTGGTGTTTACCCGAAGAGGTAATAGTCTTTCCTAGGGGGCAGAAAAAACTGGTTATCTTGGACTTAGGATTGTACAGCATAGTATTGTATTTTATGAGGAATTACAGGGAATTTTCAAGGATAGTTTTGATTGTTCGTAATTGCTGGCTTGAGTTTGACTTTGGACTCTAACCTCGTTCTCTGTGCAGTTAGGTATGACTTTACAGTGTTGGTTGGCCGAGTATTGGTCGGTCTTTCAGGGTCCCTGTGGGCTCCTTCAGATTTGGGACTCTGTAATATTCATCATTGCCAGAGGAGCTCAGAAATTGTTTTTGTTGAATGAAATAATGAATGCACAACACCTCTGCCTGATGCCGTCTCCCCTCCCCCACCCCACCACGGTCCCTAGAACAGATACAAATGGGAACATTCTCGCTTCTTTGGTTTAGAAGACCGTGAGTTTTACTGAGTGGTTTAGATTTTCTGTTAGACTTGGTTTATGAGTTACTGATCGATTGAGACAATCCTTTCTTCCTACTTCTAGCTGCTGCACTAGCCAAAGAAGGTAGCAAAGGGAGATTGGTTGAAAGTAGGATGATGGTGTGTGTTTGAGATCCTAGTAGCTTTGAAGATGCTCTTAGTATCTTTCTCATTTAATACTGAACCCTCATCTTCCATTCCAAGACAGGGCACCCTAGTCATTATAGACAGCTTTGATATCAGAGGAATGGCTGGCTCCTCATTTAGGAAGTTAAATTTCCTCATTTGCCCCCCAGAGGTGAGTTTGGACACTTGAATTAGGGATGACTTACAAGTTAAAGTGTAATGAAGGGTATGTCATCCATCTCCCCAAACCACCATACCCCCATCCACGTGCGCCCTGTTCTGTCTTTTCAGCTGTGGTCCACCTGCCAACTGCAGTGATGGTCCTAGTACTTTATGTATAACTTGCCTGGTAGCTTACCAATATGTGTCATGAAGGAAAGTTTTGCTAGTTTGTTAGATGGCTCTGTTGGTAATAATCCTGAGTATGTGGCCTCTTGCTGTGTCTCAGGGTGTTACCATGAGACTTCACTGGAAAGACTGGTTTCTACAAGGTGTCTGCTGGACAGGGCAAATTAAGTAGAGATGATTACCACCGGAGTTTGTTTGTTTGTTTATTTTAAAGATTTTATTTATTTATTTGACAGAGAGAGAAATCACAAGTAGGCAGAGAGGCAGGCAGAGGGAGAGGGGGAAGTAGGCTCCCTGCTGAGCAGGGAGCCCGATGCGGGCCCGATCCCAGGATCCTGAGATCATGACCTGAGCCGAAGGCAGACGCTTAACCCACTGAGCCACCCAGGCGCCCCAGTTTGTCTGTTTTTATGTTCCATTTACTGAAGTTCGTTTGCTGCCCTCAGTGAGTGTAGAAGCTCCTGTGTATGACTTCCAGACACAAATGGGATCGGACTAAAACCACTCATACGCCTTTGCTGTTTTTAGCATTTTTGTCAGCCTTCTGGGCCAGTTTTATATTTTTATTTTTATAATGTGCCAATTAGCCTTTGATTGTTGTATTTAGTAGAATTATAGAAGTGGAGGGACTCTTAGAGGTAATCAAATCCTGTCTTCTTTAAACTTTTCTTTCCCTCAAAGGGGCTGTAAAACAACTAATAAATGTAATTTATGCTAATCTGCATATCAGAGAAAACCTGAACTTCAAGTTCAGAGAGGGACTGAAGTGGGAGGCCTAAAGCCTCTTTGATTGTTCTCCTCCCTTCCTCCCCAACCCTCGAGGTATATGGGTATAACATCTGGGGCTCCTTGGAGCTCAATTTGAAAACCACAGCTCTGGAGGTAATGGGTATTTTGCTAAGTCTTAAATATTCCTACCACCAGTTCGCCATTTATTGCTTCCTGAGGGTACAGTTTTAAAACAGAATAGCTCAAAGTTCTTCCTCGGCAGGAAGTAGTGTGAATTACCATAGACACTCACCAGCCATCAAGAAGCTTATTGTGTGTCGTTCAGCCAGCCGATGTGCGCGGCGAGGTAGCACAGGTAAGAAGCTGACTTGAGTGATGGAGAGGTATTGGTTTTTCTCTCTGATGACAAGTATGGCATATGGATGAGACTGTGACCGTGCTTAAACCAAGTTGAGATGTCCTATGTGGCACAGGGTCTAACTGTGTAGATCAGTGATTCTCAAAGTGTGGTTGCCTGGATCGGTAGCAGCAACCCCTATAACTTGTTCGAATGAAAGTCTTGGCCTCTGCCCCAGGCCTGCTGAATCTGAAACTTTGAAGCTGGAGCCCAGCAGTTGGTATTTCACAGGCTTTCTGGGTGATTCTGCTCCAAGGGCGAAGCTTGAGAACTGCTAGGGTTGGAGCAGTGATGGTGCCAGGGATGGCATGGGGGTATTTTTTAAAAATATTTTATTTATCTGGGGATCCTGGGTCGCTCAGTTGTTAAGCGTCTCCCTTCGGCTTAGGTCATGGTCCCAGGGTCCTGGGATTGAGCCCCGCATCAGGCTCCCTGCTTAGCGGGAAGCCTGCTTCTCCCTCTCCTACTACCCCTGCTTGTGTCCCTCTCTCGCTTTAAAAAAATATTTTATTTATTTATTAGAGAGAGGGAGAGAGAGTGCCAGCAAGCACGAGAGAGAACAGAGAGCACAAGCAGGGAGGGGAGGGGAGAGATAGAGGGAGAGGGAGAAGCAGGCTCCCTGCTCAGCAGGGATGAGGGGCTCCATCCCAGGACCCTGGGATCATGACCTGAGCTGAAGGCAGATGCTTAATGGGCTGAGTCACCCAGGTGCCCCACTATGGGGGTATTTTAACACTGCTTCCCCTGTACCCCCACCTTCTATAATGCTCTTCTTGCTTTGGTAAACATTTTATATTTTCTCCATCTTATACGAAGTCCTCAGCAACTTTGTCTTCAAAACAAGTATTCTAGCTCTGGTTGCCAATTAGATCACCACCCCTTGGTAACTTTTAGGTGGAAGTTTGGAAGCAGCCACTAGACGCGTTATAAACAGTATGTTTTAGGTATTAGGAAACTTGGTTGTTTATGAAATGAAGTGATCTTCTGCTGGACCAACCAGGGCTTCATTCATTTGGGTACTACAGAGGTCACTCAGGTGTTTTAGCTTCTTGTCTCCGATGAGGGTCTGTTGGAGGATTCCCCATGCAGCACCTATGTAATTACAATCATCTTATCTGCCTTCGCATTGCAAACCTGTTCCTTTTCTCTTGTGTCTTTCTGATGAACTAGGCAGTCATTCAAAAGCCTGCAGCTGGGGATTGCTGATGTAAGATCCAAGAACCACCCTTGATATCAGAAAAATAAGATTTGCTTGTGTGTATGGATATGAGTTTTGGTGAGTAGCAGGTCTATAGCTTTCATCAGATTCTGGAAAGGATCTAGGTACCCCTCTCCCCCTAACTCCCCTCCAAAAAGCTGATTAACTCTTGCTTTAGCTGCTTTGGGATAATAGTTGCAAGAAGTCTTCACAAGATTTGCAGCCATTTGAGGTGGAAGAGCTCTCAGGGGGATTGGCAGTCCTAGTGTAGCCTACCTTGTGGTCTCCTCAAGTGTTACTGTGGAGAGGCTGGTTCTTGTACTACAAAGTTATGAGTGGAGTGAGGCTGGTTCTTGTACTACAAAGTTATGATTTTCTGTCTCTGGGTAGGAGGCAGGGTGCATCAAGTGGAGTGAGGCTGGTTCTTGTACTACAAAGTTATGATTTTCTGTCTCTGGGTAGGAGGCAGGGTGCATACTAATTGGGTAGTTTCAGGTATAGTTTCTTTTTTATTTTTTTTAAAGATTTTATTTATTTATTTGACAGAGAAAGCATAAGCAGGGGAGAGTGGCAGGCAGAGGGAGAGGGAGAAGCAGATTCGTTGCTGAGCAAGGAGCCCAATGTGGGACTTGATCCCAGGACTCTGGGATCTTGACCTGAGCTGAAAGCAGATGCTTAACAGACTGAGCCACTCAGGTGCCGCAGAATACAGTTTCTTTAAAAAGTTTGATCGTGGGAGGTATATAGAGCAGGAAGATATTATCCCTGTTTTCAGTTGATGACCCTGAGGCTTAGAGAAAAGTGTGAAATTATCACTAGGTTTACCCAGCAGCTCAAGGCATTGCACACACCACTGGGTCATGCTCTGGTTACTTCTGAAGATGCTTGGATGATGCCTAGACTGGATAAAAGACTGGTTGTTTCAGTGCACCTAAAATCATTATTCTTTCTCTAAAGTAAATGGATCATGTTAAAATTGTGGATTTCTTTTTTGCGGTTCCTTCTTTTTAAACAAAAATTGTATGGCTCTTCTCTCCCCACTTCACAATCAAATATAAGCTGGCCCCAACCCCTCTTCTTTCCTCCTCCATAAAGATCATAGAAAATCCCACCTGATCCTATCTTTTTAGCATGTTGGGTCGGGAGAGGGCAAGTCATCAGCAGCTGGTAGCATCATGTCCTTTTCATTAGATTGTTCTCTGGGTTTCAAAGACCAGTGACCTTGTAACTTACATTACACAGCCTTAAAATTGCACATAAACGTTTGCTGTGGAAGAGCAGCAAATGTAAGATAAATTGAGAAGGTTAGGGGAAAACTGTGCTAAGAGCTTCTCATAAATGAATTCTCATTCTAAAAGCACAGTGATTTCTCCAAGTGACAAATTAACTTGAGATGGTGCTTTGCATTTTTAAGTAATGTGTGGTAGGGTCATTCCATTTGTGTTTAAGCTAAGGGTCAGTGCCTTGCTTTTCCCACTTGTGCTTTTTGTCTAATAGTGTAGAAAAGAAAGCTGTATATGTGGGTATTTAATGTACTTTTATTTTGTAAGTGCGTTGTGTCTGCGGTTCAGTCAGTAATGAGATTCTGTGTGTTAAGGCAGGCTGGTGAGTAAAAGGTGTCTGTACTGTGGGCTTAGGGCCAGCACATTTTTGAAAAGGACTATTTGTGCTTTGAAAACGTCTTCTAAAGATTCTTGTTCTGACTTGAATTACTCTTTCACTTCAGTAGGGTCACCGCGAAGGACATCAAGATGTCAGTAGTTTGAGTTCCCCGGCCTTGGGTGGGTAGAAAAGGCCTTAGTGAGTTGGAGCGGTGGTTCTTTCTGTCAAAATCAGAGGTTTGATTATAATTAACTTTAAGTAGGTGACTCCCTATTTCTGTCGGGAACGTGCATATTAATGTCATTTAGACTTTCCCTTTGAGCTCATGACTCCATACTTCTATCACAAATATGCATGCTAATGTCATTTAGACTTTTTTGTCATTGGATATCTGTATTGATTTTAGGGTTGATACATGTGTGATTTGTTGAACAGTGGTGACAATAGAGAGAAGAGGGTTCCTGCCTAGTAGTCTTACAGTCTGTGTAGTGAGACCCGATTGATCATGGAAAGTTCTTCATTCTTCAAGTCACCGATGTCAGTAGTAGGAGTTTAGACTTGGTAATTAATAATAATATCTTTGCCCTCTGCATCTTTCTGTTTGAGGTTTTCATTTTCCTTCTTTGGTCTGTGGCCACATTGCATTTTTTGCTGCAGGGTCTTATTTTGTCCAGCAGAGACGGTGGGCACGATGTTAGTTAATTGCCTCAGATGCTGGCTGGTGTAGGCTTTATTTTTCAAAGACAGAGCTCTATACTCCAAGATCATCTTTTTTACTTGAATGAGATTTTCTGATGTCTTGACCTCAGGGAACTTAGTACAGATGCCGAGCAGGTTAAGGGAGGTGAGGGGGAGGTGCTAGGTTCAGGATCTCCACGGCCATGTTCCAAATAGAAGGACTTGACATTTCTTGGAAGAAGCAAAATAGATTGAAATACTTGAGGATAGGAAGGAGCCTGAAGGAAAGCAGGCCTCTAGATTTCCCTGAATTTCCTTTTACCCTGGATTCTTAATAGAAAAACCAACCAACCAACCCAGCACTCTGAATCTGTGTTTCCTACAGTGGAAACTAGCCTTACAGAATCTGTTTGCATCGATATAAAGAAGGTAAATCTTTCAACAGCATACCAGTCACCTGACCCAGAAACCATATATAACTTGATGCGTATTTTGAGGTTGTGTATTCACCTGCCTGGACAGTTAAGGACTCTGGATGTGTGGAGGGTTAATTTTAAAGGCTTACTGTTTATTGTAAAACATACTGCCTTTACGTTAGAGTCCAGTGACTTAGGTTCTGACTTCAAAATAGCTTCGCCTTGGCAACAAATACCGTATGATTTCACTCCTGTGGAATTTAAGAAATAAATGAGCAAAGGAAAGAAAGAGACAAAGCAAGAAACAGACCTTTAACTATAGAGAACAAACCGATGGTTCCCAGGGGGGAGGTGGGGGGGGTTATGCAGGTGATGGGGATGAAGGAGGACACTTGAGGGCGCCCGCTGTACTGTGGAAGTGTTCAATCACTATATTGTACACCTGAAACTAGTATCACACTCTATGTTAATGACACTGGAAATAAAACTTAGAAAAATAGCTTTGGCTTAATAATTGAAACAAGCCTTTTCCTTGCCAGTTGGCTTTGGACATGTGTTTGAGGCCAAGATCTTTTTGGTATTGTTTTAATAGAGATAAAATTTACGTAATACAAATGCCGTGAATATTTTCTGTCAAGAGAATTTAAGAAAGGTTAACGGACTCAACACTTGGTTCATTTATTTGAATTCAGTGGCTGATAGGCCAGGCTGATATAAAGCCAGGTCCTTGCCTTCAAGGAGATCACAGCTTCCTAGGGGATAAAAACATAAACAAATATTAAGAGAGCCATGTACAAAGTGCCCTGTGGCTGCAAAGGATGTCTGTTGCCCTTTCCGTTTTGAGCCTACCTCCAAAAATGGTGGAATCTTTTCCTCTTGCTCAATTTTTTTTGTAGCAACTCGTCTCACTTTTAGTGTTTTCTGTTAGGGATTTCATATTAAGGTTAGCATTTTTTCATACTTCTGAAGATTTCTTGCTTCTAAGACTCAAAGAAAGAAATGTGAGTGGTGATGCCCTGTGTTGGTCTGTGTCTAAAATGATAAAGCATGCACTTGATATAATTGGATATAAAAGTTGATATAAAAAAGATATTTTTGGATGCTGGAGTGTAAACTGAGATTCTGCCAAGCTTATTTTTCCTGTAAGAAAACTCCAGATGTGTTTGCTTACTTAAGCCAGTCCTATATTATATATATTTCTGTCTTTTTTTTTTTTTAAGATTTTATCTATTTATTTGACACAGAGAGAGAGAGAGAGCACAAGCAGGGCAGTGGCAGAGGGAGAGGGAGAAGCAGACTCCCCGCTGAGCAGGGAGTCCCACACGGGGCTCGATCCCAGGCCCTTGAGATCATGACCCAAGCTGAAGGCAGACACTCAACTGACTGAGCCACCCAGGCACCCCTATTTCTGTCTTTATTGTATGTTTCAGCCACATCTCCTCCCCAAACGCCAAGCCAGAAACAATCTCCTTCCTGTCTTCTTTTCTTTAAAGTTTCCTGAAACTTTATATCTTATTCCTTTTTTTGTTGTTGTTACTGAAATCTCTTGCATGTTTGCAAATGGTAATAGCAGTGCCTTTTCCTTTTATACTGGTAAATGAGGGATTAAGTGGACAATACTTAGAAAGAGCTCTAGAATTCTTAGAGAAAGGACTAAATGAAATACTATTATGCAAGGTGAAGAAATTATTTTCTTGTATTATGCTGAGTTTTATTAAGGTGAATTTTTCTCAATGCTAATCTCTCTCTTCAAATTTAATACTCTGGCTTCTCTTTTTATAGTGAATGCTTTTAGACTCCCTCACTTTCCTATTCTAAGGCATTTCTGAACTGGCTTAATTGTCTTTTTTTTTTTTTTTCTTAATTTTATAAAGTATGGTGACTTTTAAATGTTACTTTAAAAAATTCTTTCATGCCTCTTCCTTGGCCCATGAAATGTAAAAATAGACTTCAGTTGACTTCCCTTTCATAATCTTATTTCATTAAAATCTTGCACCATGTTGGTCAAGTGCTAGCATGTAACTTTCAGAGCTAAATTTTAAACCTTAACCAGCGTTGTATTTTAACCTTTCTGTGAGTTGCTTAAAGGGCAGACTTCTCTGGTTACACTTTTCAGTTTTACAGAAAGGTCTTTTCCTCCCTTCACTCTCTGAACAACCCAGAGAGGCAGAGGGAGACTCAACAGACTGGTTGAAGAGAGCAGCAATTTGTCCAGTGCCCTGGAATTTGCTTCATCCCCGTGTGAAAGCTTGTATTTGTGGCCTGCAAAGTGACGTTGTGTAGAAATGTGAAGGACAGGTGTTTCCTCTGGCCTTGACCAAGGTGAGACTTCGAGGTGGGAGATTCGAGCTCCGTGTCAGAGGTGATTTGGAGCTTGACCCGTCGGCCAGTTTAGTTAGCCTCAGTGAAGCCGAGACAGAGTGGAGGAACTATCGTTTCACAGCTCAGAATCCAGCTCTAAAATCTTTTTCCTTTTGCTTGATGTATTTTAAGCAGTTGAATACATTTTCCATAAATTTTACTGCCTTCCATTTATCTTTGAATAGAAGCCAATGAGAGAAATATTTAGGAGGCTACGAGCAACAATAGCACGAACTGTTAGAAAAGTCCTTTTGTGGCATTCCTCAAGTGTGTGCTGATGGAAAAATGACTGTAATTTGATAGTGAACTGTTGGAAGATGATTTTATTTACTATTTAGAAATAACATAAATGAGCCTTGCTTTTTAAATTCACAGGTTCAAAACATTTAGTTATGCCTCACTAGCTCAATCTTTGCTCATTATGCTTTACATTGATGGAATTAAATGGGACACATTGCGACGCTGGATTGGCTCCACTGTTCTAAAATACAGAGTTTGACTGCATTCTGAAAAAAATTGAAGACACTGTTTAATATCAGAAATGGAGATTTGTGAAATTTTGTTTTTGGCCTCAAGTTGGTTCAAGAAAGTGTCCCAGTGACAGAAGAGGGAACGAACATGAAGAATACCTACCTGTAAATTGCCTTAAAACCAAAAAGGATTCTTAGACTCTGAAAGAGCAAATCATTTTTCAAAGCCACGTCCCTGGTGTCTGTCCTGGCTGAAAAATGGCTAGTCTGTGGGGCAGTGCACTTCTGGTACTTGTATCTGCCACTGGTAGTAAACACATGTTTAGTGGCGTTTGGCCCTGAAGCATCCCGTTTCATCTTCTGGATGTCCAAGGACATATGTGGAAGAAGGTCAGAGCTTCAGGATGCTTGCCGTGTGAGGTTCATAGGTATTGAGAGAAGAGAGCTGCCCCAATAGAATGCCCATAATTTTCTTTTTTTAAAATTTAAATTCAATTGATTAACATATTATTAGTTTCAGAGGTAGAGTTCAGTGATTCATCAGTTGCACAAAACACCCAGTGCTCATTACATCACGTGCCCTCCTTGATGTCCATTACCCAGTTATCCCAATCCCACACCCACCTCCCCTCCAGCAACTGTCAGTTTGTTTCCTATGGTTAAGAGTCTCTTATGGTTTGTCTCCCTCTCTGATTTCATCTTGTTTTATTTTTCCCTCCCTTCCTCTCTGCTCCTCTGTTTTGTTTCTTAAATTCCACATAGAATTGAAATCATATGATAATTGTCTTTCTCTGGTTGACTTATTTCATTTAGCATTATACCCTCTAGTTCCATCCATGTCATTGCAAATGGCAAGATTTCATTTTTTTGATGGCTGAGTAATATTCCATTGTATATATTATACACCACATCTTCTTTATCCATTCATCTGTCGGTAGACTTCTGGGCTCTTTCTGTAGTTTGGCTATTGTGGACATTGCTACTATAAATATTGGGGTGCAGGTGCCCCTTCGAATCACTACATTTGTATCTTTGGGGTAAATACCCAGTAGTAAGATTGCTGGATCATAGGCTAGCTCTATTTTTAACTTTTTGAGGAATCTCCATACTGTTTTCCCGAATGGCTGCACCAGCTTGCATTCTCACCAGCAATATAAGAGGGTTCTCCTTTCTCTGCCCATAATTTTTAAGGAATTCTCTGGAGGCCATCTTCTGATTCTTTTGCTTATCTCATACAGGGACGCTCTCCAGTTTGCCTCTTTCAATGGAGTCAGTAACTTGTGCTTTAGTGTTCATAAGATTATATGAGCATTTTCTATGCCTAAAATCACCTGTCATTTGTTTTAATGGTTAAGGGTAGGAATTGAAAGTTAGACGTGGGCTTTAGGCCCAGCTTGGCCACTGTGTGATTTTAGTTACATGATTTCTTTAAGCTTTAGTTTCCTGTCTATAAAATGGATATTCATGGGGTGCCTGGCTGGTTCAGTCAGCGGAGCATGCTACTCTTGATCTCCAGGTTGTGAGTTGGGGCCCCATGTTGGGTGTAGAGATTACTTAAATAAATGGATATTCATTCATTCATTCATTCAATCATTCATGTGTTATTCATTCATTTGTTCAATGGATATTAAGTAATTTCTATGTGCCAGGCCTGTTCTTGGTGCTGGGAAGTAAGCAGTGATCAAAGCAGACACAATCCCTGCATTTGTGGAGATTATATTCTGTAGGGAGAAATGGAATGTAAATTAGTGGAAGTGAAATCTATTTTAGGCAAAAACAGTTGCTCCACAGAAAAATGAAAAATTGGGGCGGAATGATATGGCTCGAAGATGGTTTCTTTTTGTTTTATGTGGGGCAGATAGGGGCATCTCTGTACTGAGTGACCTGGAAGCAGAGACATAAATGGAGACGGGAATGATATATGCAGGTATCTGGGGAGAAGGAATCTCAGGGAGCAGCAGGTCTGGCAGGTGCTGCCCCAGCCCTGGGGCCAGACAGTGTGTTTTGAGGAGCGGTGTGGAGGAGAGTAGGAGTCCCATGAGCGAGGGCTAGAGGATTTTTTTTTGGTGAGGGTTACTAAACAAGCTTATTCTACGTTCACATGGAAAAATAAGCACGAATAGCCAGGACAGTTCTGAAAAAGACATTAAAACATATTGTAAGGTGCTGGGCGCCTAGGTGGCTCAGTCGGTTATGTGTCCGACTCTTGGTTTCAGCTCAGGTCTTGATCTCAGGGTTGTGAGTTCAAGCCCCACTTTGGGCTCCACGCTGGGTGTGGAGCCTACTTACAAAAAACAAAACAAAACATATTGTAAGGCTACAGTAATTGAAACATTAGTATTACCAAACACCATATTTAGCATATGATAAAGATGGCCTTTCAGATTAATTGGAGAAAGACGCTTTGTTCAATAAATACTAGTGGGATAAGCAGGTAGCCATCTGGAGTGAAAAAGCTGTTTAGAGCAGTACCTCAAATATTAAGCCAAAAGCTATATAAAACAGATATTTAAAAAATAAGTTCTGGAAGACAGCATGAGAAACTTATAATCTTGGAGTACATAGGGCCTTTCTAAATAAGACAGAAAGCCGAGAAGCCATAAAAGAGATTGATCAACTCGATTATAATATCCCCCCCCCCAAAAAAAACCTAACTGAAAAAATCCTGCATAAGGAAAGTGAGAGAACAAGAAAATTGGGAAAAATGTTTGCTTTTCATATCACAAAAGAGGACTAATTTTTCTAATAAAGAGCTCCTACAAATTCCTAAGAAAAAGTCCAGCCAATCAGTAGACAAATGGACAAAGGACACAAATGGCCTTTTGGATGGGAAATGACAGTGGCTTCTACACCACTCATTAAAGGAGATTTGCATGTGACAACTATGTGGAAGTACCATTTACCACTATTAGAGGGGTTTATAACCTACACTGTAAAGAGTATGAATGCGACACAGTAGCCTCTTTAGTGGGCCATTTGGCAAAATCTATCATATGAAGAATCTTGTATGTTTTGACTAGGAACTTCAGTTCTAGAAAGTTATCCTAGATATGAATACGTTCTCCGAGATATACTATATATTCCTGTGTACTATAAATGTATACTGTATGTATATGTATACTATATATACTGTATATATATGTATATACTATATGTGTATGTACTATATACTATATATGTATACTATAAATGTATACTATATATTCCTGTGTACTATAAATCTTACACCCACATATAACATGCATGAGAAAATGATTTATGTACAAGATAATTATTGTAGGAGTGTTTATACTGGTTAAAGATTAGAAACAGCTGAAATGTTCATCCACAGCAATTGAATAAAAACACTGTTACATCTGGACATTAGAAACCGTGCAGTTATAAAAAATACCGGTGAATCTCTTTATGTATTGTTTTGGAAAAATTACCAGTATATGTTTGGTGAAAAATGTAAGGTACAGAATAGTATATATAATATATTTGTGTTAAAGTGTTTTGCTTGTTTATGAATAGATACAGCCTCTGGGGAATGTAATTTGAATTTGAATACACCCCCACCACTTCTCAAAAAAAATTGCATACACCCCACCACTTCTCAAAAAAAATTGCGTTTAGCACAGTGCCTTGCACATAGCACTTATTACACGTTGTTGTTGGTGGTATTTTCATTATAATTACAGGGTTCTTTTATTTTCATGAGTTGATTTTTAACAGTTGGTTCTGGAAGAGGAAGCCCATCTCGCTATAAATGCTGCTTAATGAGGGTCATATTCGTGTTATTCATCAAAAATGCTATATGTGCTTCCTGAAATATGTTTCTTGGAGGATGTCAGTACAAGCTCCACAAACCAAAGATGTCAAATAAGACTGGGGAACGTTCGATTAAAACTAAGTGGGCTTCTTTCCTGCAGTTTTTCTTAGAGCCTTAGTACGCATAATGTGCTTTGTGAATATTTAAGAGGGATGTTTAGAATGTAGTGTTTTCCAAATTTGTTGGAATGCAGAACTTTAAACAGCAATGGTTACTACCTTTTTTTTTTTTTTTTCCCCTCTTTAAGAAGCATCTTTTGAGTAGTTGTCACTTTGGGAAATAGCACTTTAATACTTAGATTTTGGTTTCATTCACCTTCATTATTCATTTTAATAAGCTTGTATTTTTGATTCATTTCTAAGATGCCTGTCATCTCTCCCTGCCTGTTTTTCCTCCTTTGGGATATGCTACAACTCATTAATTTGTTTCCTGGTTGAGACCTTCCCAAAGTCATCCAACTTAATGCTGGGTTTCTTGGGTAAAGAAAAGACTCTATATATCTAATGTAAAATCTCAGGGATTGATTGGATGGAAATTGAAGATTGAAGCTTGATTTGTTTCAACTTTTCCCAAAGGTTTAGGGTTGCTGAAGGTTGGGAGGGATGGGGTGGCTTGGTGATGGACATTGGGGAGGGTATGTGCTATAGTGAGTGCTGTGAATTGTGTAAGACTGCTGAATCGCAGACCTGTACCCCTGAAACAAATAATACATTATATGTTAATAAAAAAAAGTTTTGCTGTTCAGGGAAAGGAATAAGTTCAACTTAATGGGTAGAATAGTTGAGGAATTGTGAGCTTAATGTGGAGAAGATAACATCACTGTGGGTCAGAAGATATGGGATCTACCTCTGTCTTCACATTTTCCAGTTATTCACTCTTGAACAGGCCCCTTAGCCTCTTGTACTTCATTTTATCATCTATGAAATTCAGGGATTGGGTTTAAGTGCATCCATTTTAAGGCTGTTATTATATGCTTAATGGAATCAGTGACGATTGTAAGACCACATAGAATATTTTGTTCTACTCTACAGTTTCCACATGTGAATATAATCTATCTCAGGTCAGCTCTTTTGGAGAATGAAATTATTCAATAATTAGCTCATAGTCAGTTGCATGTGTTGGAATAAACTTGTTGAACTTTTTGAGATTTCTGTTTTGATTGATTGATTTAATTACCCTGCAGGAAAGCACTTGATTATAACAGAGGTCAATTAATATAGTGCTATGGATAAATCCACACCTCCTGTGTAAACCCCCGCATCTGTTTTACTGATTATAGGGAGAAATTTATGATGTGGGTATTAACTATCCACCCCCAGCCCCCCGTGTTCATTTGGTGGTTATGCTAATACTTTTTGTGTATTCCTATTAGCAGGTTTCTGAACTCAGCACAGCAGAGGTCTAAATTCATTGAATTTATGCCATCTGGAAATGAGGTTTAAATTTTGTTCTTTTCTTGAAATTAGGGGCGTGGCATCGCTTTCACACAGACGGAGTATGAGCCTGAATTTAATTTTATTATGTGGAGG
Organism: Potos flavus; assembly: GCA_028534135.1. NCBI lineage: Eukaryota > Metazoa > Chordata > Mammalia > Carnivora > Procyonidae > Potos > Potos flavus. The sequence goes on along the minus strand of CM052899.1, from coordinate 64,225,256 downwards.
CAGGACATTTCGTTTGAAGGAGAGCACTTGCCCGAGCAGAGATTTGAGTGTGACTGAGTCGTTAGCTGCCAACTTCCCTCCTCCTTTTTAGCAGGAGAAATATTTTGTTTTTAAATGAGATGACAACCAAGAGAATTATCAAGACCCAGCGAATTTTAAAAGAGTTCTTTCAATTTACTTGAGTTCTGTTTAACCTTGCTTTCGATGTCATTCTCTGCATTGCTGTCAAAGGACTCGGCTTCCTTTGAAGTCCCAAAGTGTTGCTGCCGGGGAATCATGATGGTGGAATAGAAGTGGGTCTCAGTAAAGCCCTTACCGACACACAGTGATGCCTTATTACCTAAGTAAAAGCGTATGTGTGAGTGCCTCAAAATGTTGAGTGTAAGGGGAGGATATATGATAATGGACACTAAGATGGGAGAAGTATTTCTCATGAATTAGAGATGCCCTTTCATAATTCAGCAGTCACAGGATGAAGAAAGGCTCGAAATCACCTGAAAAGCATCTGGAAGCAATCTGTAATTCTTAAGAGGCTGTGGAAGAGGCTGTATCTCTCCCGTACATGATGATAAAACTGTTCATGTGGGATTATGGAAAAAGTAGCATTCCGTTCCTTGTAAAACCTCTTGTGATGAAATCACCCGAAATTTGATGATGAATTTAACTGTGATGTTGCAGATGCTTAATAAATGATTAATCAATTAGAGTGAAGAAGGCAGATTTGAAGGTCCTGGAGAAATTTTTTTTTTTTTTTTAAAAAGAGAGATTGTGCACCCCAGGTATGGGTGGGGGTGCAGGAGGAGGGGCAGAAGGAGAGAGAGTGAGAGAGAATCTTAAGCAGGCTTCACGCCCGGTGCGGATCTCACGACCCTGAGGTCATCACCCCAACCCCAATTAAGAGTTGGATGCTCAAAAAAAAAGAGTTGGGTGCTCAACCACTGAGCCACTCAGGCGCCCCGAATTTTTGGTATTTTTAAACAACAGAAATTCAACTGAATAAATTTGAAGACCAAATTGGCCTTATTCAACTGATTTATAAATTAGGCAGGATCCCATCTAGCAATAGAAAGGAACTTCACAGAGCTGTTCAAGAAGAAAGGCTTTTAAAGGCAGAAAGGGGGTGGAAAAAGGAAATTATTAGCAAAGAATGCATTGTTTCAGGCAAGTTTGTCTTCCTAAGGGAGATGGAAGGGGTCTTTTAGGTGATTATCTTGCTGGTGTTCAGTTAATTCCATGTTGACTGGCTAAAGGTTACATTCCTGGGGGGATTGTGGTGGGTTGAAATGCAATTAGATTAGGTATTAAGTCTTGTTTGCTGACATAGGATTTAGCACTAGTGACTCCATTTTGAACCTGCTATCTCCTTTTAAGGATATGAAGAATTTGCTTATTTGCATGGAAAATGTTATCTTTTATTCTTCAGTCTTATACTCACTCTTCTTCTGCCTGGTCACTACTGCCACTGTGCCCATTTTTAGAGGTTTAAGTCACACTGAAGTTTCCCTCCCATGACACCACCATTTTTCCCCCCTCTTTCATGAAACATTTGTTACAAGAAAAGGTATTACTTTCTAAGCCTTTGAGGCATCTGTAGGTCAAACCACACAAAACCTCTGACAGTGACTTCTAGGAAACCATCTTTTAATATGTTGGACGGTTGCAGAAAAATTATGGCATTCACGAGCAGCTCATTCTTGTTACAGAGAGATTTTGAAAAGATGTATTTGTTATACTAGACTATGACTTGAATTACTCACCTTAACCCATCTAAGTTGGGGAAATAGTTTACCTAATACTTATAATTGAAACAAATTGCCTCTTATTTCTTGATTTTGCATAAGTAGTTGTGATCATATGTAATTACAACATTGTACTCTGCTTTTTCTTTGTACGATAAATGGCACTATCTATTTTATTATAAACTCATAAAAGTTTTTGATGACTGACAAAATCATAGTTAAGTAAACTATGTTGTGTCAAATTTACTTAACTCATCCCCAGTTATTGGGCATTTAAATGGTTTCCATGCTTTAAATTTAAGTATGTATGTGTATGTATATATATGTATATATATATTTTTTCATTTTAACTCAAGTATAGCTATCATATAGTGTTATATTAGTTTCAGATGAACAATATAGTGATTCAATACGTCCATATAACACCTGATGCTCATCAGGACAAGTGCCCTCCTTAGTCCTCATTGGTGTGGTTTGAAGTGGTGGTGGGCCACCCGGGTGGCTTAGTTGGTTCAACGTCTGACTATTGGTTTTGGCTTAGGTCATGATCTCAGGGTTCTGAGATCAAGTGCCACATGGGGTTCCAAGCTCAGCAGGGAGTCTGATTGAGGAGTCTCTCCCTCTCCCTCAGCCCCTCCCCCTGCTCTCTCTCTCTAAAATAAATAAATAAGTCATAAAAAAAAATGAAGTGGTGGGGTTTGGAGCCAACAGACATGAAAGAATTCTTGCGATGTCTTTGGTGCAAAAAAGTGGTTTTATTAAAGCATGGGCACAGGACTTTTTGCTTCTAATTTCCTTTATGATAAAGGTAAGTGCAGTCTGAGGAGAACCCGCTCAGTACATCACAAATGGCAGTAAAGGGAAGGGAGACAAACTAGAGACTTTTAGACTGGGTTTTGTAGTTTATTAATGATTGTAGGACTTTTTTTTTTATTCTTTCTATAGATCTTGGAAGCCTTCTTCTGGGAGTTTCCAGCAGTGCCAAGTGTTGGAGAAATCTTTTCTGTCGCTCTGATAGACTGAAGAGAGCAAATACAGCTCGGCAGTAGGCTACGGAAGAGAGCAATCACAGGTAATGTCTTAACTCCTATTGATATGAGTTTAGTAATATTCAATATCATGCTTTAAAAAAAGCCTACTTGAGCTCACACGTCCAAGTCAACATGATCTTTTTCAAAACCGTTTTTTATGAGAGGCTGTCCTCAACACATTAAAATTTATTTATTTATATTTTGGAATGCCGTCTTGATCCTCTGGTGGCATTTTCTGTGGTGGCAAATCTCAACCCTGTGGGGGTGTATTTGGGAAGTTGTCGAAACTCCTTTAGCGCTAGGATGATGAATCTGGGGGGCTCTGATTTTGATCAAAAAGCAGACAGTGCAATAATATAATGAAACCAGTCTTCCTTTCTGTAATTTTTGTGTTTGAAGGCTTATACTCTGTCTTGAGAGCTAATTCGAGGAAGAGGCGACTCTAGGTTTCAAACAATGGAAGTATTGTTAAAATAAGCAATAGGGTTTATAAGCTTACAGAGAAGCGTGTGCTGTTTATTTGACTATGTAAATGCTGGTATTCTTTCTTATTAAAATCAATCAATCTGTCAGCATTGTAGAAAGGGCTCCTGTATTGATGAGATTAAATAAGATGAGATCTAAACTTCCTTATACGGTGTACCTCTGAGCCAGTGTAATTTGCATCTTATTGGTGGTGTGTTTTGCATCGTTACTCCAAGTGTTATTAGAGTGCTTGTTAAAAATGCACATTAAAAATTCAAATTATTAGGTCCCAATCTAGCAGGTCAGAATCAGAATGGGAGGGGGAACGGTTTGGGAATCTGCATTTTACAGGAACCATCAATGATTGACATCCTCAATGTAATAAAGTCATATTTCATATTTCATGTCATATCTCATCTTTGTATTTTTTTATGTTAAAGTGTTACCTAGTTATTTCCTTGATTTTTGCTTTGAATAAAACAGCACAGGACTATGTTCTCAAGTAGCTTATTATTAGATCAAATTGAGAATATAATCGAATAAAACTGTACTTTGAACTTTATGTCTGAATTTAAAATGGATATATTTTTTCCTTAGATGCAAATGGATAAATCGATTTTGACATCTAGATGCCAAACATTAAATTTCATGAAATATCTGCTCTTCCAATTTACTAATAAGTTGTACCTCAGGTCTCTTATTTAAATGTGGATGGTCAAGAGAAATGGGGCAGCATTGGAGGCCCCTGGAGTCTGTCCAGCCCAGTGTTTTCCTTTTTTTTTTTTTTAAGATTTATTTAATTTTTATTTTAGAGAGAGACAGAGTGCATGTGCAAGAGAGTGGAGGGGGAGGGGAAGAGGGAGAGGGAAAGAGAGAATCTCAAGCAGACTGCCCGCCGAACACGGAGCCCTACGCGGGGCTTGATCCCAGAGCCCTGTGATCACAACCTGAGCCGAAATCAAGAGTCAGGCACTCAACCGACTGAGCCAGCCACCCAGGGGGCCCATTCAGTAAACATTGTGAGGAAAGTTTTGCTGTGTGATTTATGGCTCAAACAGAAAAAATACAGTGTCCTGAGATTTTTGACGCTTTTGAACCCCTCAAATGAAAGGGAGTATTAACATGAAATGAAATGGTGGCCTTTGATACGAAATTATTTTCATTACCATGTATATTCTTTAGTAATAGTTCCTACAAATTTATTAATTTTAGGGAACGCACGCCTTGTGTATAAAGTGTTATTTTTTAGTGTACAGATTATACCTTTACGTTAAAAGATATGTACAACTCTAGCATTCTGTGCATGTTAATATAGAGAAGTAACATACTTTATGTAAAATAAAATGTGCCTATAGATTCCTAAGTAAAGGCTATTACCTTGAGATGCTTGTTTCTTAAAATATTTATTAGTATGAAGTGTTCCATTAAGTTTATACTTAAAAATTGTGTTAAAATGTACCAGGTAAAATTTATCGTTTTAACCATTTTTAAGTATATAGTTCAGTATTATTGAGTATATTCACATTGTTGTGTAACCGATCTCCAGAAAGTTTTCATCTTGCAAAACTGAAACTATACTGAACAACAAATCCCCATTTCCCTCTTCCCTCAGCCCCTGGCAACCACTATTCTACTTTGTCTTTATGAATTTAACTGTTCTAGATCGCTCATGTAGGACTCATATAGTATTTGTCTTTTTGTTACTGGCTTGTTTCAACTAGAATAACATTCGTCTAGGTTGTAGCATGTGTCAGAATTTCCTTACTTTTTAAAGCAACCACATTTTGCTTATCCCTTCATCAGTTGATGGACTTTTGGTTTGCTTCCCTTTTTGGCTGTGGCAAATAATGCTGCCTGTAAATAATAAATATGGTGTAGAAATATGTTTGAGCCCCTGCTTTCAGTTATTTTGGCTGTATGTATCTAGAAGTGGAATTGCTGGATCAAGTGGTACTTCCATGTTTGATTTTTGGAAGCCCTGTTTTCCGCAGCAGCTACGTCATTTTACATCCCCACCAGTAGTACCCAAGAGTTCTAGTTTCTCCTCATCCTCACTGACACTGGGCTTTTGTTATTGTTGTTTTGTTTGGTTGTTTTTTGACAGCAGCCATCTCAATGGGTATGAGGTGGTATCTTGTAGTTTTGATTTTCATTTCCCTAATGATAAGTGATGTTAAAGATTTTTCATATGCTTGTTGGCCATTTGTATACCATTTTTGGAGAAATACTTAGTCAAGTCCTTTGTGCATTTTTTAATTGGGTTATTTGTCTTTTTGTTTTCGATTTGTACATTTTTTTTTTCTCTTACATATTCTGATGTTAACTGTTTATCAGATATAGGGCTTGCACATATTTTCTCCCTTTCCATGGGCTGCCATTTTGCTCTGTCCTTTGATGCACAGAAGTTTTAAATTTTGATGTAGTTCAATATATTTATTTTCACTTTTGTTGCCTGTGCAAATCAATGTCATGAAGCTTTCCCCCCATGTTTTCTCCTAAGAGTTTTATAGTTTTAGCTATTATTTCAGGTCTTTGATCCATTTTGAGTTAATTTTTGTGTATGATGTAAAGGGTCCAGCTTCATTCCTTTGCGCGTGAGTATGTGGTTTTACCAACACTCTTTGTTGAGGCAAAGTTTATACTTTTTTAAAAGATTTTATATATCTACTTGAGAGAGAGAGAGAGAGTACATGAGCTGGGGGTGAGGTAGGGGCGATGGAGAAGCAGACTCCTTGCTGAGCAGGAAGCCCAACACGGGGCTTGATCCCAGGACCTGAGCCAAAGGCAGACACTTAACCAACTGAGCCACCCAGGTGCCCCAGCAAAGTTTATGCTTTTAAAAACAGTTTAGGTTAAGGAAAGGAAAAGCAGAAGACCATAAATGGCTGTGTTGCATCTATGTAGGAATTTCCAGAAAGTCCTCTGTTCGTAATTAAGAAGATATTTCAGAAACAATAGGGTATTGCATAGATTCGAAGCCCACTTTATACCAAGATTTAATAAATGTAGGTTGCCATAGAGCCTGTGTTTAAATTTTATGTTTGTTAATTGGTGGGCAATGACTTCTTATATTTGGGCTTTGGTTATGGTAAACTCTGAGTTTTGGTTTTTAGGTATGGGTGTGTATGTGTGTCTGTGACCTGTTACGGGTTTTTTCCCAGTTAACTCTGACCAACGAGGAATCCTCTAATGTTTTAGGGAGGGTTTGTTTCAACTAAACATAAACAGAATCAACCTTTTCATGGTAAAGAATAACCAGTAATGAAACCTGGAGAAAACCTGCAGCCAGCTCAAACCATTTACCAATCTGCGTAGCAGAAGTTATTTGGAACCTGTTTTTGCCTCTTAGCTGTAAAAGGCAGTATGTATGTTGACAGAATGTTATTTACATGGGTTTCGAAAAGGTCAAAAACCAGATATTGTACTCTTAGAAGTGAGGTTATTTTTGGGAGGTGAGGAGGGTATTGGGTGCCAAGTGGGAAGAATATAAAAGCAAATATATGTGACTGAGAGAAAAGCCTGGGCGAGGTACTTAGAAGGTAGAGGCAACAGTTTAGGTGGGTGTAAGAGCCACATAGATAATGAAAGGATTGAACAGTTAGGGATATTACTTTCTTCAGAGGAAATGATAGCAGATACTAAAGGTAGCACAGCAAGTACCACAGATGGAAAATGGGTTTCAAAGGAGTTGGGAGACAATATAATATAAAATGTGTCTGATGGTCCTGAGGAGATGCTGTCAGTGGAATTCATCTGGGTATGGATTTTGGATGTGTTCTCGGAACGGCGAGACAAATAGCAGGTAGATAGAGGTGATTACATTTATCCTGAACTGTTGAGAGAATTACATATTTGAATGTAGTATTTCAGGGTTAAGACTTGTCTACATGAGAAAAGAGTAGCAGTTAGAGCAGCACTAGAATGCTGTCTTTCTGAGGTAATACCAGATATCTGAGTCATGCAGGATTGGGGCGGTGAGTGAGGAATGTTTGTCTGTGGCTCCCATGGCTCTGTGCAGGACCAGTGGGAAACCATTTTCAAAAGTGGTTTTGGATCCAAAAAAAAAAAAAAAAAAATCTAGCCTCAAGACCAGTTTGGGACTAGATTTCCTGAGTAACTAAAATAGAAAGATACCCAAGATGACTTTTTACAGTCAAAATAATTAAACCAGCTATCGAATGTTATCATTCTGAAATTTGTTAATTTTGCATGTACCTTTTCATGATTTATAGATTTTAAAATCAGGATCTATTTTTACTTTCTTTTGTGAATTTGGTCTTTTTCTTTATTCAGTTATTTTTGTTTCTTCGCATGTTCCCTGACCCTTGTAATTTCATTCTAGCTTAGTCTGGATCTTTTCCAGCTCTCTCTGTGTCTTCCAATTTACTAGAATGGCTTAGAATAAATGTACGTAATTTATGTTTGGCCATGTTTTCTATTTCATTCCAACATCATTCCTGAAACACTTTGCCTTTTCTTGATCTTTAAGGGTTCAGGGCTGCAGTGAATTGACATACACAGAGAAAAGTCTCTAATGATTCTGTTGCAGACCGGAGGTTGTCAGAGTGGGGTCCCCAGATGAGCAGTGACAGCCTCACCTGGACTCATGATAGAAATGTAAATTCTCGGGTTGAATCAGAAACTCTGAAGGTAGAACTCAGATATTTCTATTTAACAAAACCTCCTGATGATTCTGATGCATATTAAAGTTTGAGAATTGCTCTAGACCCTTTCATTAACTGTGTGCTGTTGTCCAAGGCATTCATATTCTTTAACCCTTGGTCTCCCGATCAGATAAATCAAGGGTTCTCAAATGTTAGGGTGCACACGAATTATCCGGTGAGCTTATTTTAAAATTTTCAAAAAGCAGTAAATTTTTTCTAACCTCATACCCTGAGATTCTGATTCAGTAGGTCTTGGAGGACTCCACTATTTGCTTTTTAGCAAGTTCTCATATCTGTGATCTGAACCAGTGAATGTCTCTGAGTTTCGGTCACATCCTGAAGTAATATGATTTAAAGTGGCTTTTTTTGGGGGAGGGGGTTCAGTAACTGAAAGCTCGGGGCCAGAACTTTTTTTTTTTTTAAGATTTTATTTATTTGAGAGAGAGAGAGCATGTAAGCGTGAGCAGGGGGAAGGGGCAGAGAGAGAGGGAAAAGCAGACTCCTGGCTGATCAGGGAGCCTGACAATATGAGGCTCAATCCCAGGACCCTGAGATTATGACCTGAGCCAAAGGCAGATGCTTAACCCACTGAGCCCCCAGGGCACCCTGGCCAGAACTTTATTTGTGAAATGCAGTTTGGATTATTTTTCACTAAAGTCATTATGTTCTCACTTCTTAAATCTTACTCTTTCTCGCCTACTTAGATTACTATATGAGATTTTTCTGAGACTTATCCTCATTGGTAAGGCAGTTTGCTCACTAATGGAGTTTCTGACTCTTGTAAACTTGGAGATTTTATTATGTGGTGGTTCTAGGTAATTTATGAAAATAATAAATTTTAAGCACTGGCTCTCTGGGATTACTACATTTTATTGAGATCTTTTTGTCCCTACCCTTTATTTTTAATCTCTGAGCTTGTTCCGTATGTGTGATAGATTTCCCTCATCTGACTTCTGAAGGAGTTCAGATCAAGCCTCCCTAAAATGTGCCACTTTGGAAGCTGAATTCAGTCAAGGCCCAGAAGAGTCAGGAAGAGCTTTTACTTCCCCCTTAGCTGCCTAAAAGAATTTATATAGAGGGCTTGTTCCAGGAAGAGAACTATCACCAGAGATAATTACAAAGAATATGGTCTAGATGTGGTAAGCTGGGGATAAGGCCTGGAGATCAAGTTCCTTTTCTGTGTCCCACTGTCTCTGCACGGCATGGAAAACATTTGTTTACCAAACATGAGCTCTTCCCATCCTTCTATAAATTGTCTTTCTCCCCTTCGAAGTCTCAGACCCTAACCCCCTTCTCCTTAGCTCAAGATGGTATGTAAGCCTCAATTGCCCAACTGCTTGTGAGTCACATATTTTATGGGGCTCCTGAATGTAGGTAATGAAATTTATTTTTCTCCTGTTAATCTGTCTTATGTCAATTTAATTACCAGACCAGCCAAAAGAACCTAGAAGGGTAGAGGGAAAATTTCTGCTTCCCTCCAGTGTCATTCATATTTTTGTTTCTTCAATTTTTATGGTACAACCTTATTAGAATTATTTTTTGTGAGTCTTCCTCTTGTCTCAGTGACTGCTCCTTCTCAGTCTTTTTTTCCTTATCCCCTGAATTCCCCTGAATTGTGTTCCGTAGGGACTATGTGAATTCTTTCCTTTCCTCCACATCTCACCCACATGCTCTCCCCTCAGGGCCCACTTCTGCATGCTTGCCAGGTCTGGCTCAAATGTCCCTTCTATACCACTCTTTCTATAGTAGCACCTGGTTCTCAGAGCTCCCCTCTGAGCTTTAGCTCTGTACAATCATCTGCTTGCTGGGTGTCCCACAGGTAGATCTGGTTAAAATATCCGAAATGGAACTCCTCTTTCTACTCCCTTGAAATCCGTGCCTCCCCTTATGTTCCCTGTCCTGGTGGATGGCATCACCATCACCCTTTATGCAGCTAACATTTATCCATCATTTCCTACATGCCAGGCATTATTCTAAAGACTTCTATGTAACTCTCACAAAATCCTTTGAGATAGATTCTGTTGTTATTCCCATTATCGGAATGTGGAAACTGAAGCATGCGGTGCTTAAGTAGCTTCTCCAAGGTCACAGAACTGTTAATTGGTGGAGATGGAATCCCAGAGTATGTAGTCTTCATCACTGTGCTCTACTTTCTTTCTCTCTCAGTAGCCCAGCCATCTAGGATTACCCTTTACTTCACCCTCTTTCCCTCTGCATGTCTGCACAGTCCTCTTGAGCCCACCTACTAACTCTCTCTCAAAAGCATACATCAACTTCTCTGTTTTCTATTGTAAGTATTCTGGTCCCAGCCTACATCATTTTTCACCCCTCCTATAATAACCTGTGTCCTCTTTCCATCCATTTCTTTGTATTATTGCCAGTGTATTATTCTTCCTTGTAGTAAGTTTGATTGTGACACTTCCACACTCACCAGCCTAACCCCTCTGTCATCAGTTAGCTAGTGTTGGGTGAGTCCTCTATTATGCCACTCCATTGTTGTGTAAGCCTCACCAGTTCTGAGGAAAGGGTGTTTCAGACATTTGAAGAATCTCCCCATAAAGCAGAGAACTGGAAAGGTGCAGGTAATATCTGGGTGGTATCTGATATATTGAAAGTTAGAAAATAAAAGATAAATGATATCTCTGTTTTTGCCTCTCTTGGTCTTTAATTTCTATTTATAGCAATAAAAGAACAGTAAGAAAAACTCAGAGTCTTGTCTGTCACAGAAAGGGTTGGCATGTGTAATTTTGGCAGTGTGCAGGAAGAGTGCTCTCCCCACTCCCACTCCAATTCTGTGCTCTAGCATAGTAGACTGTTTGCATTCCCTACAATGTGTCATGTTCCTTCTTCTTCCTCTGGGCCTTTGCATATGCTCTTCCCTTCACCTGGAATACTCTTCTCTCACTGCCTCATTTGTCTGGCTATCATTTCCATTTTCAGATCTCAACTTAAATTTCAGATCAGCCTGGGAAGTCATCTCTGATCGCATTTATCTTTCAACAAGATATCTTTGGGTTATCTTTGGGTTAAAGTTAAATGCTTTTTCTTATCTGTTCTTGTAGCATACCTATTCTTCCCCTAACATGTGATTCATCAAACTGTGTTTTGATTGTCTGTTCAGTTGCTTCTTTCAGACTATAAGATACATGATTTATTTCTGTGTTTCCACTGTCCAGTATAGTTCTTCAGTAGGTATTGATTGTATAGAAGAGTAAACAAGTATTTAAATGAGCTAATTGATTTCTGTCAATTCCATCTGCATCTTACCTTTTCAAAAATATCTCTAGAAGTTGATATATCAGTTAGGGTTGGGTTCACCCATAAGTAACTACCAGAATCAATGCCTCAAACAAATTAGGAGGTTATTTTTCTTTCCACATGAAATAAGTCTAGCACTAGGGCTATCCAGGCTTAGTAGAGTGGTTTCTTGATTATCAGGGACCCAGGTCTGTCTGTCTTTCTGCTTCATTCTCTTGCCCCATTTGGTTCTCATCTGGTATCAGAAGTCTAGCCATCTGTAGGTCCTCATTCTAGGAAAGAAGAGAAAGGTCAAAATGTAAGAGAGAGCTTTCTAGCAGTCTGTCTTTTGCCCCCACCCCTTTTAGGGGCTTTCCTGAAAGGCCTTCCATGGATTTACCCTTATACTCATTGGTCAGATTGTATCATGGTATCACCTCTGTCTGCAAGGGAAGCTAGGAGATATGGTTTTTGCCTTCGATATTGACTGCTTAGTATAAAATTGGGATTCTGTTAATAAGAAAGGGGAAAAGGGGCACCTGGGTGGCTCAGTCAGTTAAGCACTGGACTCTTGATTTCAGCTTAGGTCATGATCTCAGGGTTGTGAGACTGAGCCCCGGCTGGTGCTTCTCACTTAGTGCAGTGTCTGCTTGTCCCTCTCCCTCCTCCTTTATCCATCCCCCTCTGCCCCTCCCCTGCATGTGTGTTCTCTCTCCCTCTCTCTCAAATGAATAAAATATTTTAAAAAATAAGGAAGGAAAGAATTAGCAATCTTTTGAGATATTTTGTGAAATTTAATTGCAGGTATGTAAAAAATCTATTATTTTTTTCTGGGTATTTGCACTTATTGATTTGAGAGTATACCTTCTTAAAGTCTCATTGAGATGTGTCCCAATCTTCTGGTGGGAGAAGAACATTTAAGCAAAAGATTTGAAAAGAGATATTAAGAAGTAAGGAATTGCTGTTTTAAATTTCCTTCTCTTTACTTTTCTAAAATCTAAAATCTAAATTCTATAAATTGGATAATTTTATAATATAATGATATGGGAAAATTCTCAGGATATAATATTGAAGGGAAAGAGCAAGAATCAAGATTTGATGCCAAATCATTAAATTCTTTGAAAAAATTACAATTTTAACAGTTGTTCTTCATTCCACTATAAGGGTGAGCCATATATATTTAATCCTTCTCTATTATTGAACACAACTTGTTTCACTATAAGAAATCTCCTTCGATGAAAGACTTAGGACATTTGTAATAATTCTAGTTAGATTCCTGGTAGATTTATAGAAGAATGAACAGAAGAGATTAAAGTATTTGTTGATATGTGTTGCCAATTCTTTTGCCAAATGTGTACATACATACTTATGCTTCTGATTTTGTAAAGTTTATGAAATTATTAGAAAGTATAGGAAAAAGACTAGAAAGAAAGATATTAAAACCTTTTTTTCAAAAAAAGATTTTATTTATTAATTTGAGAGAGAGAGAGCACGAGCAGTGGGGAGAGGGAGAAGCAGGCTCCCCACTCAGCCAGGAGCCTGACGTGGGGCTCCATTCCAAGACCCTGAGATCCTGACCTGAGCCGAAGGCAGACTCTTAACCAACTGAGCCATCTAGGCACCCAGATATTAAAGCTTTAAAAATAGTTCATCTCTTGTGCTTTGAGTGATTTTTACTATCTTTATGTTTTCTGTACTTTCTTTGCAATGACTATATATTGTTTTTATGATTTAAAAAGGAATTCAGATGAATATGCCTTCTATTTTGATGATCAGTTGCTGCTTTGCTATTTAGGGTCTCAGCATCAAAGGTGAAGTTGTATATTGATGTTTCAATCAAAGAAGAGTAAACAGTGGCAGATGTATCCTATAGACTTTGTAGTTTACATATTAGACATGTTTTCCCAAATTTGTTTCAAGATCCTTTCTCTACTTTTCTTAATGATCTAGACCTCACCTAATGGAAATGAGTAAATCGAAGTAACAGAAGTTGCTGGGTGTTTTTATTTTCCCCAGTGGCATTTGTTGTAGTTGTTAAAAACTAAAACACCACTGGGGCACCTGGGTGGCTCAGTGGGTTAAGCCTCTGTCTTTGGCTCAGGTCATGATCTCAGGGTCCTGGGATCGAGCCCTGCATCGGACTCTCTGCTCAGCAGGGAGCCTGCTTCCCCCTCTCCCTCTGCCTGCCTCTCTGCCTACTTGTGACCTCTTTCTCTCTGTCAAATAAATAAATAAAATCTTAAAACAAAAAAACAGAAGCACCACAAAACTTAAATTCTCACATTTGGTCGCAGGATTAGAGAATAACCTGTGTGTAGTCCTAGGGTCTTTTTGAACTTGTCATCATTTCCAGGGCAATTCTATTAATATATGAGTATATATTTGTTTCTAGAGGCAAAAAGTGAGAGGATTGTGGAGCATATGGGTTTATGTAAGTGACTCTTAAGTAAGACAAGGTGTCCCGATGACCTCTGTAGCCAGGAATAGATTAATTTTAGAGGTGCATTCCAGAATGTTAGAGAAGGAGAGGGTGTATGAAAAACATGTTAAATATAAACCAAAGTAATGTCAGTTAAAAAGCAACAAAAACAAACCTCTAAAACAACACTATATAGTTGGGGATTTTGGGACCTAGGGATGGGAACATGAGTTTAGATTATGTTTGGCGAGGAAAGGGCAGACTTGTGGGAATGTTTTTTGGGTAGTTTTCTATAGGCTGTTGAGAATGAACATACTTTTCTAATGTAAAAACATTCTGTGGACTGCTGTAAGATTTTGCCCCTAGTTCTGTTTTCTGTCAATTGAGAAAATAATATTGATAGAATGTTATGAAGACCCTAGTCATACTTTTAAGTAAATTGTTATTTTTATTAAATATAATACTATCTGTATACTGTCTATATATATTTGAAAAAGTGGTAGTTAAAGTAAAGTTTGGCAAACAATGGCCTGTGGATCAAATCTGGCCTGCTGCCTGTTTTTTTTTTGTTGTTTTTTTTTAAATAATCTACCTGCTAAAAATAGTTTAGCATTTTTAGCATTTTTAAATGGTTAAAAAAAAAGAGGGTGCGTAGGTGGCTCAGTTGGTTCAGCATCCAACTCTTGATTTCAGCTCAGGTTCATCTCAGGGCTATGAGATCCAGCCCCGCATTGAGCTCTGCGCTGGGCGTGGAGCCTGCTTAAGGTTCTCCCTCTCCTCTCCCTCTGCCTGCCGCCGCCCCTGGCCTCCCGTGTACTCTTTCTCTCTAAAAAACCAGAAACAAAAACAGGAATATGTATACAGAGCATACAGTTGACCCATGAACAATATAGGAAGTTAAGGGGACAGACCTCCCTGCTCAGTAGAAAATCTATGGGTAACTTTTGACTCTCTAAAACCTTAACTACTAATAGCCTCCTATTGACCAGAAGCCTTACCGATAACATAAACAGATGATTAGCACACATTTTGTATGTTCTTTGTATTATATACTGTGTTCTTGAAGTAAATTAGAGAAAAGAAAATGTTATTAAAATCATAAGGAAAATACAGTTAGAGTACTGTATGTATTGGAAGAAAAAATCCACGTACAAGTTGACCCATGTAGTTCAAGCCTGTGTTGTTCAAGGATCAACTCTGTATGTATCCTGCAAAGCCTAACATATTTATTTATTTATATTTAATATGAGTTGCCAACCCTTGGTTTAAAGCAGTGGTTTTCAACCAGAGGCAAGTTTGCCACCGGGGGACATTTGGCAATGTCTCAAGACATTTTTGGTGGTCACAGCTGTGGGGGGTGTGGGTGCTATTGGCAGTTAGTGGGTAGAGGCCAGAGATGTTGCTAAACACCCTACAGTGCACGCAGTGGCCCCTCAAGACAAAGAACTGACTGATCCAAAATGTGGACAAAGACATTCTCCTTGCTCAAACTTTAGCTAGGCTCCTCTGAGCCTTCTTGACTAGCTCTCACCCTTGGCTCCCATCCTGTTTTTGCTTAACTCACTTTTGGAAAGAATTCTGCTGAGTCAGTTTACTGAAAATTCCCCTATTCTTCATATCTGATCTCCCTGGATTCCTGATCAAATTCCATACCCCTGATATCTGATCACCCTGGCTTGCATTCAGCAAGAATCCTGGTAATTCAGTTTAGTAAGAATCCCCCATCCTTGATGTCTTGTCTTAGTAATTTTCTGTCTACTGACCCCCCTCACTCTGCTTATTGATAGAGATTGACAGTTGTCTTTTCTGTATTTGGAGTTGACCCTGATTTCTCTCCCCTCTTTCTATAGTCTTCACACCTAGAGCCCTGAGTAAAATCTTCCTGACTGGTTTAACAAGTGTCAGAATATTTTCACTTTAACAATGTTAGTAGTTTTGGGCGCCCGGGTGGCTCAGTGGGTGAAGCCTCTGCCTTTGGCTCAGGTCATGAGCTCAGAGTCCTGGGATTGAGCCCCCCGATCGGGCTCCCTGCTCAGCGGGGAGCCTGCTTTTCCCTCTCTCTCTGTCTGCTGCTCCCCCAGCTTGTGCACATGCTCTTTCTCCTTCTGTCAAATAAATAAATAAAATATATTTTTTAAATAAATAAGATCTTAAAAAAAATTAAAAACTAAACAAAACAAAAAAACAATGTTAGTAGTTTTGAGGGTTAGAAACCCCGGGCTACAGTAGTGTTTGGTTCAGGTATGAATCCAGAGACCACCTCTGCAGAATGATTACAGTAAGCCCCCTTTCCCCTGGGATTCCTGTTTTCTAGCGAGGAAGGACCAGCCAACACAAACACGCCCTTAGGGAACAGTTGCTTCAGGACTTGAAAGAGTCCAGTTGTAAAGATGTTATACCCCAACCACATTTCCAGGGTAGAGGAGGGCCGTCTGGAGAGGCATGGGCATGCTGTTTGGCCCTGGCTCTATTCCTTGGGTATCCTTAAGAATGAAATAAGGTCGACTCCATCTTGGGGGATTTCCTTATTTACCTCTCTTTGTCTCCAGTATTTTTCTACACATTGGAATCTTCCTTAAAGGAGAAAACCTTGCAATCTTCAACTCAAAGTAAAAAGCTAAAAGGCCAATGTAGGAACTTCTTAAAACAAGTTTAGACTGTTATTAAGCAATAAATAGAAGTGATTACTATATCTTTCCTGGTTCTCATTTAGAAGTGTGGATGAAGAGAACAAGAGTGCACAGGGTCTGAAGATGTGTTTCTGTATATTGGGGTAGAAGTTGAGGAGGTTAGAAATCTTCACTGGTGAGTGAGAGGCAAGAGCAAGTGAAAGACAAAAGCTGTAACTTGATTTTTCCTGTATACGTGTGTCCCAGTCTCCCTTTCCTTTGATCTGCTTGTTCCCTAAGAACTGGAGTCCTGGCGTCTGGTTTGTCCATGTGGCTTTGTCGCCTTCTCTGGGCAGAAACCCTAGATCCTGTGGTTTACCTACTGGTCTGAGCTTCTCTGTTTCCCACATGAGGCCAATCCTGCCCAGTACAAGTCCAGCCTGCTCAACGGATCCCTTCTAGCGAATGGTTCAGATGATTCTAGATCTCTCATTTTCTTTAACAACCTCATTTTCCTTGACCAGGTTATTGCTGACTGGGTTCTGATATATGACTTCATAAAATAAGCATAGTTATAAAATGCCCACAAAACCCTGACGCATGCCACTCAGAACCTCTCTCTGCGTTTCCCCCCATTCTCCACCTGGATTCTAATTCCCCCCTCCGCCCCGTTTTTTTTCTAGAAATCTTTTGTTTTGATGATTGGGAGTCACAGCACAGACCCTATTCCTGTTTATAGATCTTCGGCTATTATCTGGGAGAACCTTCCCTTAGAGACTTTATGGATACTATCAGGACATTATTAGAGACTGTTTTAATGACTTGGAATTGCCAACATAGAAGACGTCCATAAGGACAGGGGAAACTGTAACATTTGTGCGGAGAGAGGAGGGGGGCATGGAGAGAGTGCTCTTTAGCAGCCGAATGGACTTTGCGGCCACTCTGTGTTTTCTGGGTCCTAAGAGGACCATTTTAATGTGCCAGCAACTGCATAAAAGAAGACAACAATCAGTTAAGTAATGAGGCGGAACCTCCTAATTTACTATTTGTTATTAACAGACATAGAAAAATCTTTTTTTCCCTGGACTAGATCAAGATCAGCTCTTCTCTTCAAATAAAATCTGTTCATTAAAAAAAATTAAATCTGCTAATCTATCCAGGGAAATACTGTGTAATCTAAGCCGAAAAATACTGACTCTGGAGACCGCCTGCCTGGGTTCGAATCCTGGCTCTGCTCCTTGTCCCCCTGGGGCAAGTTACTTCACCTCTCTCTGCCTCAGTTTCCTAAGCCGTGAGACAAGGAGAATAATAGTATGCCTATCCTGTAGCGTTGTTGTAAGAGTCATTCAAACATATCTCGTTTGTGCTTCGTTTAGTTGCTCTTCACAGACAACTGTGTTATTTGCAAATCGAAGGTTTGCGGCAACCCTGCCATCAAGGTAGTCTTTCAGCATCGCTTTGCCAATGGCACGTGCTCACTTCATGTCTCTGGGTCCCATTTCGGTAATTCTCACAGTATGTCAACCTTCTTCATTATTGTATTTGTTATGACGAACTGTGATCAGTGATTATGACTCACTAGAATCTCAGATGATGTTTAGCATCTTTTAGCAAGAAAGTATTTTTAAATTAAGATGGGTACATTGATTCTTTTGGAGGTAACGCTATTGCACACTTAATAGACTACAGTATAAACATAACTTTTATATACACTGGGAAACCAAAAAGTTCATTTGACTCATTTTATTGTGACATTAACTTTAATGTAGTGGTTTGGAACCTGATCCACAATATTTCTGAGGTATGCCTTTATTCGTTTATATGTAAGGCACTTAAAACAGTGCAGGCCACATTGGAAGTGCTATCGAAAGCTTCACTATTATTAGTAGGTTTTTATTGTGGTCTTGGAGTTAATGACCTAATCCACTCAAATATATTTTTAGGGACTTCAAAGGCATGTGTTCAGACATTTCCAAAAAGAAAAGCCTAAGCATTCTTCTTTGAAATACCTTAAATTAGAGAAACCTGAATGAAACAGTTGGCAGTGTTAATGTTGTATATTTTTCAAATCAGTAACTCCCCATAGACATAGTAGTGTATAGCTTTTATGTTTGAGGTATCTTTGACCAAAGTTGCTGAGATACTGAAAAGTACTCCTACTGCCCCCTGGGTAGCTATGACGGATATTGGTTAAAATGACACTTGGCTAAATAAGTATCACTGTGCAAATATTGATTTTCTGAAGAGAATAGAAATGAAGATTCATATGGAGTTTCGTTTTGGAGGGGATAGCAAAATACGTGGAATTTGAATTTAGGTGATACTAGCGATAATAAAGGCAGTAAAAACACCCAGATTTAGGGCATTGATGGACTATATTGGCCATTTATGGAGGGGGCAATTTTCCTTCAATTTGTTCAGGAGATATGAGTTCAGAAGATTATAGACATTTTTTTGTAAGTATAGTTATTTTGTTTAGATGTACAGAAACGTTTGCAAATGATATTTGCTTTCCTAAAACACCGAAGGAAATTCCTGAATTTATCTTCATATTTGATGGCACTAGCTTAAATTTTTTTAATATATGTTTACAAACAAGTACACCTGTGTTAATATGTGTTGTACACAGATATAAAGGGATGTAATTATAGTAGAGAAAACAAATTTAGTAAAGATTTATAGATTTTTTTTCCAAATGAAAATATATCTCCTTTCTCTGGGAACGGTTTTCTTTAGGCATACCAGAAAATCTGAGCAGCATTCTGCTAGTTGATTTGTTTTTTTTTTTAGAGGATGAAACAGATGCTCCATTGATCCCCGATGTGGTTATTTATGTGGCTGGTTTTCTACACGAAGGGGAAAAAGGTTTGATTAATTACCATTAACTGTGACATATCCCGTGGGTAATGAATTTCTTTTGTGTGTATCTGTTTTCTCCCTTTTTCGAATAAATTGGTGGCTATGTAATAGGTTCTGGTAAAGCAGTCTGCCCGAACACTTAGTGGAAAATAAATGCAGCTTCTGCAAAAGCATAGGATGGCAGTGTTGTCAAGTACTTGGCTGGGGCCTGAGAGATGTGGTGCCTGCCACTGTCTGCAGGATCGGAATCTTGAAGTCATTTTTCTGGGAGTTTGTTAAGGGTGTAGAGGTGCCTGTGCATCCTTGAGGGGCCTCCTTAGGCTTAGAGCCATAGTCTGTTGCCATGAGTAACAATGTGAACTTGAAGCCCAGTCAAGAGCAAACGTATGGCTCTGATTCTGGTAACTCGTGCTGTTGACTCTTGTCGCTCGGGTTGTCATTGTGGCGGTTCATTAAATGAGTGCTTTCTAATTTGGAGTAACAATATCATTTGATGTGGGTTTGCATATTTTTTTCCCCATTCGATTCAATACTATACAGTCGAGAGGCAGGTGTCAGTTATGATAAAGGAAGATTCAGTGATTTGCCCAATGACATTAAATAGCATGTGACCAACTGAACCTTAATCCCAGGCCTTCTGAGCCCAAGCTTGTTGCTCATCCTTCTGTACCACATGCTTTTTATACACTGTTGAATTGGATTTGCTAATATTTTGTTGAGGATTTTTGTATCTATGTCTCTTAGAGATATTGGTCTGCAGTTTTCCTTTCTTGTAGTATCTTTAATACTAGGGTAATGCTGGCTTCATAGAATGAGTTAGGAAGTATTCTCTCTACTTTTTTTTTTTTTAAAGATTTTATTTATTTATTTGACAGAGAGAAAGATGGCAAAAGATGGAACACAAGCAGGGCAAGTGGGAGAGGGAGAAGCAGGCTGAGCAGGGAGCCTGATGCGGGGCTCAATCAAACCCTGGGATCATGACCCGAGCAGAAGTCAGATGCTTAACCAACTGAGCCACCTAGGTGCCCCAAGAAAAGCAAATTATATCTAAGTAGGCAGAAGGAAAAAATAATAAAAATTAGAGCATAAATCAAGGAAACTGAAAAGAGAAAATCAACAGAGAAAATTAATGAAATAAAAAGCTGGTTCCTTATTGACATCTCAAAAACTGAGAAACTCTTAGCCAGATTAAGAAACATAGAAAGAGGACACAGATTATTAATATTAGAAATGAGGGGGGGGGCGCCTGGGTGGCTCAGTGGGTTATAGCCTCTGCCTTCGGCTTAGGTCGTGATCTCAGGGTCCTGGGATCAAGGCCCACATCAGGCTCTCTGCTCGGCAGTGAGTTTGCTTCCCCCTCTCTCTCTGCCTGCCTCTCTGCCTACTTGTGATTTCTCTCTCTGTGTCAAATAAATAAAGTCTTTAAAAACAAAAAAAAAAAGAAATGAGAGAGGGGCGATCACTACTGATCCCATGGACATTAAGGATAATAAAGGAATACTGTGATCTAGGCCCACAGATTTGATAACCTAGATGAAATGGACCAAGATCTTGAAAGACACAATCTAAACCAAAACTCATACAAAGAGAACTAGATCATCTGAATAGGTCCATATGCATTAAAGAAATTGAATCAATAATCCTCTCAGTGGGGAATCTGCTTCTCCTTCTCCCTCTGTTCCTTCCCCTTGCTCCTGCTCTCTCTCTCCCTCAAATAAATACATAAAAAATCTTTAAAAAAATTTAATTTGCTTTTCTTCTTTTGTTTCTTTTTTATGGTAGAGGTGTATATTACTGATTTTAGATCCTTTTTTCCTAATATATCCATTCGATGCTATAAATTTTTCTCTAAGTACTGCTTTTGCTGCATCTCACAGATTTTGATAAGTTGGATTTTATTTTTATGTAGTTTAAAGTATTTTTAAAATTTCTCTTGATATTTCTTCTTTGACTCATGTGTTATTTAGATGTGTCGTTTAAACTCATCATGTTCTTTTTTGTTCTTCAGCACTATTGTGCATCTCCTAAGATACAGCCAGAGATGATTGTGCCCATTGATTAAAAACTTGTACATACTGAGCTTCTAATGGAGAAGGAGAAGGTGGAAAGGGAGAAAAGAAGGAAGTAACAACTATTGAGTTATTCTTTCATCGTCTGATTAACTTTGCTTATTTTCAAAATGGATTTGAAGCTGACAATGAAACACAATACACACAATTGAGCCATTAAAGGATAAGAGTATATGATAAAATGGAGAAATCAGTTAGTTATACCAGAGACTAGTCCTTTCAAGTATTAGTTATTTCCCCTGGTCTAAAGAAGGAACTGGACAGTAGATAACTTTAGATTTAGATTCTGATAAATGCCGTAATTTCAAATCATTGATTGAGAAATGAGATGATATCTTGTAAGGAAAGTTAAAGAATTTATCTTAAATATTATTTCCCAAATGGTGGGTCTGCAGAGAAGGGGACTGCAGTTTTATCTGTAGATCGGTTGCTTCCTTCCTCCCTCCCTCCCTCTCTCTTTCTCTCTTCCTCCCTCCTTCCTTCCTTAGAGTAAGGGAGAGAGAGAGAGAGAGAATCTTAGGCAGGCTTCATGCCCAGTGGAGCCTGATGTGGGGCTCGATTTCATGACCCTGAGATCGTGACTGGAGCCAAAATCAAGAGTCAGATGCTCAACTGACTGAGCCACCCAGGTGCCCAGGTTTCTTACTTTGCATACAGATTGGTAACATGACACTCATTTTCCTATTATTTATATTACATTTTGTCCTAAAAGAAAGACCGAGTGTTTAATAGGAACATAGGATGAAAAAGAAAGATAAAATTGTGAAGGTGAAAATAAGGGACCATAATAACTTGAAGCCCACAGAAATGGATCAACAAGGTCTGCTCCTGTTACTGAATATGGACCTTGAATTTGCATCCGAGCTTCATAGGCACAGCTGGCTCAACTTAAGGGGAGCCACAGGCTGAAACATTACATTGGTTTAAGAGCAAATGTTCTGAAGGGGCTGAGCCTCTTGGAGGCTGAAGTTGGGTCTGGGTTCATGGTGTTTTTAGACCTGAGCTACAGAAGTTTTAGGACCTTTTCCCACCGTCTTCTGTCTTCAGTGTGACTTAGTGTTGTTTACTTTTTCTGATTTCTCGTTTCTTCTCCTGGTTCAAATACTTGAGAAGATCTGAAGACTCGATGCCTACTCTAGAGATTTGTGAGAAGGTGGTGTGAGTGGAGCAGCTTCCTCTGAATACTGCTAGTGCAATCATTTCAAGTCACAGTGTCTATAAATTTTAAAAACAGACTCTTTATCCAGGAATGTTTTGGGGAATGGAGGCCCAAGTGAAATTACTCCTGTGGGTTCCTGGGAAGAGGGCACTGTGTCACAGGGGAGACAGCAGTCTGTGAATGACATTTTTACAATGGCTGCAATCATGATTTTCATACAGCTGATACTTGTAGTGTTAGTTCAGGCCAAATACATAATGCCAGAGTACAATTTAGTAGAAGGGATTCTTTCAGGAGGTTAAAGCAGTGAAGTTGAAGTACGAAACTCTGATGCTTAGGTTGATTTAGAGATATAATTTAAGCCACAGTTAGAAGGTTCTTTTTCTCCTTTAAATTGAGGTGAAATTCACACAACATACAGTTTGTCATTTCAAAACATATAATTCAGTGGCCTTTATTCACAGTGTTGTGTGACCACCACCTCTCTAGAGTTTAAGAATTTTCATGACCCCAGAAGAACACATCGTAGGCATTGTGGAATCAGTTGCCATTCCCTCTTCTCTCCATCCCCTGGGCACCACAAATCTGCTTTCTGTGTTTGTGGACCTGCCTGTTCTGGATATTTCGCATAAAACAAAACATGTAATAAATGACCTTTTGTGCCTTGCTTCTTTCACTTACCATGTTTTTGAACTGCATTCAAATTGTAGCATGTGTTAGTATACCATTCCTTTTTATGGCTGAATAATATTCCATTGTATATACATACCACAGTTTGTTTATCCATTCATATGTTCCTAGATACTTGGGGTGTTTTTCCCTTTTAGCTATTGTGAATCATATTGCTGTAATACTTGTAAACAAGTATTTGAGTACCTGTTTTTATTTTATTTTTTTAAAGATTTTATTTATTTATTTGACAGAGAGAGACAGTGAGAGAGAGAACACAAGCAAGGTGAGTGGGAGAGGGAGAAGCAGGCTTCCTGCTGAGCGGGGAACCTGATTCGAGGCTTGATCCTAGGACCCTGGGATCATGACCTGAGCCAAAGGCAGATGCTTAACAGCTGAGCCACCCAGGCGCTGCCCCCGGTTTTTGTTTTTGTGTGTGTTATTTTAAGTTGAGTACCTGTTTTTAAATTCTTTTGGATATGTACCTAAGAGAGCAATTGTTGGGTTATATGGTAATTCTGTTTAGCTTTTTGAAGAACCACAAATCTTTTTTCACATTTCCCAGTGGAATATATGAGAGTTTCTATTTCTCTACATCCTCAACAACACTTTTTTTTTTTTTAAGTTTAAATCTTTTTATTATAACCATCCTGGAAAGAATGGAGTGGCATCACAGTGTGGTTCCCATATGTATTTTCTTGATAACCAATGATGTTGAACATTTTTTTCATATGCTCATTGGCCAGTTATATATCTACCTTGAAGAAATGTCTATTCAGGGTCTCTTACCCATTTTTGAATTGGGCTGTTTGTTTTTTTGTTGTCAAGTTGTAAGAGTTCTTTATATTTTTTGAATATGAAACCCTTATTCGGTTCTCAACTGGATGTCCAGTTCTCAACAAAAAAATTACAAAACATACAAAGAAAGAGAAAAGTATATCCGATTCACAGGAAGAAAAAAAATTGACAGAAACCACCCACAAGGAAGCCCAGACATTAGATTTATTAGGCAAAGACTTTACATTAACTGTGGTAAACATACTGGAAGAGCGGAGGGAACCATAGATAAATATAACTAAAGGAAATCAGGAGAGTGATGGATGACCAAGTGGGGAATATCAGTTCAGAGATAGGGATCATAAAAAGGAATGAAATAGATATTTTAGAGCTGAAAGTTACAATAGCTGAAGTAAAAAAAAAATTACCACAAGGATTTAGCAGGAGATTTGAACAGAGGAAAGAATCAGCAAATGTGAAGATAGGGCTCTAGTCTGAGGAGCAGAAAGCAAAAAGAATGAAGAAGAATGAGCAGCGCCTAAGGGACCCATAGAACGCCATGAAGCTTAGCAATGTACACGTTATTGGGAATCATAAAAGAAGAGAGAAGGAAAAGAGCAAAAAGATTATTTGAAGAAATAATGTCTGGAAACTTCCCAAATTTTATGAAAGATATGATTGTACACATTCAAGAAGCTCAAAAAACTCTAAGTATGATAGCTTTAAAGAGATCCACATCTAAACACATGGTAATCAAGCTGTTGGAAGCCAAAGACAAAGAAAGAACTTGGAGGGAACTTGGTATGTGGCAAGAGAAAATTGACTTGTCACATATAAGGGGTCCTCAGTAAGATGAACAGCCAGCTTCTCATCAAGACCACGGACGCCAGAGGCTGTGGGAGGGTACATTTTAAGTACTGAAAGGGAAAAAAATTGTTATCCAATAGTTTTATATTTGGCAAAGGTATCCTTCAGAAATGATAGTGAAATGAAGGGGTTCTCAGATAAACAAAAGGTAAGGGAGTTCGTTGCTAGTAGACCTACCCTGCAAAGAATGCTAAAGGGAGTCCCTCAGGCTGAAACAAAAGGACACTAGATAGTAAAATGAAGTCATATGTAGAAATAAAGATCATAGGTAAAGATAACTCTAGGTAAATATAAAACTAGTATTGTAATTTTAGTTTGGAATTTCTTTGTTTTTGCTATAAGATTTAAAAGACAAATGTCTAAAACAATAATTATAAACCTATGTTAACTGGTGCACAATGTATAAAAATGTAATTTGTGACAATAACAACGTAAAGTGGGAGTACAAAGCTGGTTAGGAGTAGGTACAATGCATTTATTGAAGCCAAGTTGGTATCAGTTCAAACAGATTTGTTATAAACTTAGGATATTAACTGTAATCCCCAAGGTAACCACTAAGTAATCAATATAATATACCATGTCAATAGAACAAAATGAAAAAAAACAACAACCACATAATCATCTCAATGGATACAGAAAGAACATTTGACAATATTCAATACCCTTTCATAACAAAAAGACTCAGAAGACTAGGAGAAGGGAACTTCCCTATCATGACAAAGGGCATTTATGAAAAATCCCCAGCTAACATCATACTCGGTGGTGAAAGACTGAAGGCTTTCTCCCTAAGATCAGGAACAGGACAAGGATGACTGCTTTCATTATTATTATTCAACATTTTACTGGAAGTCCTAATCAGAGCATTCAGGCTAGGAAGTAAAGTAAAAGGCATCTAAATTAGAAAGGAAGAAGTAAACTATTTCCTATTTGCAGATGATATAATTCTATATATAGAAAATCGCAAAGAATGCATACATGTACATATACATAAACTACTTGAACTAACAAAGAAATTCAGCAAAATTGCAGGGTATAAGATCAATACACAAAAAATCAGTTGTGTTGCTACACCAGCAATGAACAAGTCTAAAAGGAAGTTAGGAAAGCAAAAGACATAAAGTATCTTGGAATAAATTTAACTAAGGAAGTGGAAGACTGATACACTGGAAACTATAAAATATTTCTGAAATAAACTAAGACCTAAATAAATGGAAAGACCTCCATGTTTATTGACCGGAAGACCTTAATATTGTTAAAATGACAGTATTCCCCAAAGTCTTCTACAGATTCAAAGCAATACCTAGCAAAGTAGAAATGGATTTTCCCCCCTAGAAATAGAAAAGCCAATCCTCAGATTCATATGAAATTTCAAAAGGCCCTGATTAGTGAAGCAATCTTGAAAAAGAATAAAGTTTGAGGACTTATACTTCTGATTTAAAGTTACTACAAAACCGTAGTTATCAAAACTGTGGTACCAATAGAATAGAGTTGAAGATCCAGGAATAAATCCAGGAATAAATCTATGGCCAGTTAATTTTCAACGAAGTTCAAAAGACCATTTATTTAATGGGGATGAGGAAAGAGTAGTCTCTTCAAATGGTGCTGAGACAACTGGTTAACCACATGCAAGCAAAGGAACATTGAGCTCACTCAATCTACAAAAATTAACTCAAAAGGAATAGGACTTAAATATAAGAGTCACAGCTATAAACCTACTAGAAGCAGCCATGGGGTAAATCTCCATGATCTTGAGCTTTGCAGCAGATTCTTAGATTTGACACCAAAAGCATGAGCAACAGAAGAAAAAAATAAATTGGGCTTCATACAAATGAAAAATTTTCTTAATCAAAGGACATTATTGAGAAAGTGGAAAGACAACCCACAGAATGGGAGAAAATATTTGTAAGTCATATACTTGATAATACACAAGTTCCCAAGTTTTCTTAATTGACATTTGGTTCACCAGATTTCGTGATTCATTCAGCTTCTGTTTTTTCTACAAAGCATGGTGACTGCTGTCCACAGCATGCTGAACTAACAGGAGCAGCCACTGGCTACTGAAATAGACCTGTGCATTTTGTTTCCTCTAGTTGCATTTTATGTTTACCATCAGCCAGCTGTATCTATGTTTGTGCACATTTGACTTAATGTTGGATTCTATAAAACAAATGTGAGAGCAAAAGGATATCTCTAAGAAAACAAATATTAATGCTTTGGAAAGACTTGAGAATAAGTAAAAAAATTTTTAAAAAATTTTGAATATGTCAAACAACCGTAAACTGTTGTGAAAAAATTGTCACAACACCATAAGGATTCTGCATTTCAGATTACTTAGCAAGTACCTTTATTAATTTACATGAAAGAAACCCAACTGGAAAGGTGTAAATATGCATTATGGAGGTGGTTTATGTAAGAAACAAGATATGTAATACCATCAGCAGAGTCCTGTACACAAAGAAAACACCTTGGTCCTATGTGTAGAGATTGGTGAATGAATGTATATTCATATGTTTAAATGAAGAGAAAATAATATTTATGTAATTTTTATGATTTTTACCAGTTAAACGACTCTGACAATTAACTGTCCGATTTGATCATTCTGGGTAAAGAGAAGTTTTTGCTGGATCTCTTACTCCAAATATAGAGACTGGATCTCCAAATCCATTTAACTGCAAGGAATTTTGTTATCCCTCATAACAGACATTTCTGTGATAGATTTCAGGGCTAGTTGACTTGGCAGCTCTACAGTGTTATCTGTGAGCTATCTTTTCCACCATCTTCAATGTGTTTGCCTTTGGGTTGCCCCTTTCTAGATTGCAAGGTGGTTGCAGTGTTATCCAAAAGTGGAAAGAGTTCCAGGCATTCTTCTGTTTTCCTTAGGGGATCAGGGAAGCCAACTCCCAGAAACTTCTATAGCAGACCCTCCCCGCCATGTCTCATTGGCCAGAAGTGGGTCACCTGCCTACCCTTGAAACAACCCTAGCAAGGAGCATGAGAGACCATTTTGACTGGCTTAGAATTTAACTCAACACACTTTAACCCTGAGTGAGTAGTTAACTCTGAATTAGGTGGCATCAGGGTGGATATCTAAGAAAAGTTAAATTCTGCCAACAACAACACCAACACCAACAAAAGGTCAAAGTGGCAGTTTCAAAGCTAAACAGTAGTTACACAGGGACAGCAAATCCTTCATGTTGTCTTCCCTGAGTGTTACTTCCTACAACTAAGCTTTTTGATAAGAGCTGAGCCACAGAGAATTCAAGATCATTCTCTTTTTCATGAGCCCCCAGAGTTGAGCTATTCAACATGGTTGATCAAGAATATATCCATATCCTTCCAGCAGTCATCTGAGGGGTGGCAGGTTGCTGTCTCTTTCAAAGTGTGTACAAAGTCTGGGAATCAGACTTGAGTAGATGGCCACCTTATCTTCGCATGGAAGAGGTCAGTAGTAGACTCTGCCAGCTAGTGATTATGGCTGCCCTGGATGCTTTTCTCTCATTGCTCTTTTGGTCATAACAGCCCTTTCCATTTGGAGACTTCTTTCCCACTTTATGTGATTTTGCTAAGGATAACAATCATGTTGATTGTTGTCTCCAACCTCTGTCTCCCATTGCTCACCACCAAAGTAAGCGTGTACTGAGGCCTGGCCAATTAGAGATCCCCATCTCTTAGGGTGCCCCGTCTTCTAGGCTACAATGATGTGTTCAGGGAAAGGCATCTGATATAATCAGACAAATGGGAATTCTCCCCAGGACTTTTGTGGTAAACGAGAGCCTGGACTTTATTTCCTGGATCACATGGAAGGCACACAGAGAGTCAAGAGAAAGAAGTCATTAGGCAAGGAGACACAGAGATAAGCAGAGATGTGATAAGGTGTGTGGTGGGTGAGTTTCCTGACAGTACTGAGCCCTGACTCCTGTTTTCCTCTGTTCTCAGTGCTATCCAAAATTTCTTTTGGGCTAGGTAAGCTACTATGTCTTCTATTTTGCATAAGCCAACTTGAGATGGGTTTCTGTCACCTGTAATTTCAAACATCCTGATTAACATACAGTTTGAGGAAGAATCTGAGGATAGAGTCATGCTTTTTCTTAGAATAGTCACTGTAATACCTCGCTTAATGAACCCCTGGGGCCCCCGTGTTCCATAGTAAAGGACACACTGATGTTAAATCTTCCAGAGCTGTATTACCATCAATCATGACCAAAGGGAAAAACAGTCTCAACTTGGAAATAGTTACCGGCCAATTTTAGGTACTGTAGCTTGTTTCCAATAAATGTTTTAGAATAAGCGAGTTACAGAGGTTTTCCCTAAGAGATGTAATTCCAGTTACATGTAGGAAGGTACAGACTTAAAACGTATTTGGGGAGAAGCACTGGATTAGTTTTAGAATAGTTGACCTTGAGTTACTGTTGGTGAGGCTAATTTGGTATCAGGAGTTGTCTGTCTTGGCTGTTCATAGTTTATAAACACATAACTATATAAGCAACGTGGAGAATACTCATCTTTAGTTTATAGCTGGGATCCATGCACCCAGGGACATTCCTATTGTCCTGAATTCAAAACAAATGTGAGTGGAATTCCAATGAGTAAGGAGAGAGGACAGGAACTGAATGGATTGGAAATCTGAGGACAAAGGGTATGAGGTTAAGATCTGCCCAAAGGCTGTCCATACTGTGGAGAAATTCTGGTGCTGTCACGATAAAACACGCCTTTGGAACTTAGTGTGCCCTGATACACTTGGGAGGAAGCACTGAACTAAATGGAACCTGGAAAGAATAAGAATGTCGGAAGGATCTAGCATTCTTCTGTCTGTAGGATTGTAACATAGTTAGAACTTGTGCTTGTTTCCTCAAAGACAAGTAAGGGACAAGTATGGAGAAACAAAACGGGCACCCAGTCCAATTTCAGAACAAGAATATGAAGTTAATGTAGTAAAGCAAATATTTCAGTGTGGCAGTTGCTTAAACTCTATTTTAACTGTATTGAAAACACGGGCTGGCATTACTCCTGTAATGACGGCAAGAGACCGGGAAATGACCCAATTCCAGCAGTGGCTGGTGTGCACCCGGTGCAGTGTTTTTAGTCGTCCTGGCATGCTGTGGATTGACAACAAGATTATATGTTGTTCGAGGCCATAAATAATGGACGGGTGGCCCCAAACAAAAATCTTCTGAATAATTTGGGGTTTCTGAAAATGCAAAGCAGTTCAGTAATCTTCTGAGCTCTGGACCATCTGCAGACCAATAGCATTTATGTAGAGCTGGATATTGAAAGAATTAGTAGTCAGACTTGAAAAAGCTTTCTTAATAAATTAGCACAGATTATGCTATACCCAAGAGACTGATAGCCTGCCAAGATTTGGTCAGTAACTTTTATTTAAAGGTGTTTTACCATATGGTTTTCTCAGAAAGCTAAAGATCAGATTCTAGGACATTTGCAACTAATAAATCGTGTCCTTAAATGAGGCTAGGTATGGCCTGTATTTTGGGGATAGAATTCAAATGGAGTTATGGAAAACGGGGGAAAGGAATTGACCTGGGAGGTGAGTATGTAGAAAGGGTGATTTTTTTGGATGGGATAGTTAATAAAATATTTATTATGACTGCAAGGCTCTAGTGAAGTCTTCTATGACTTTTACCAGGAAATATTTCCATTAAAAAAAAAAAGGACCTATCTTAAAAGAGTGCTGAATTTCAGAACATAAAAATATGAAACCAATTTATGAGAAGAGATATAGAACTATGGCAATAATTTCTTAAATTTATTTATTTACAAACCAACTTTGTTACCTGGGACAGAGGACAAATCTACAAAAGAGAAATCCAATATGACATTCCCTTAGCATTTAAGGCAAAGATGAGACTTAAATAATCTTCAACAATAAGTACATTTTTTCAGCTGGGATTTCCTACCCAAAGTAGCACTGCTTAATTCAGTGACTTGTACCACTATCTCTATTCATATGTTATGATAACTATATCTAATTTTTAAAAAGAAAATAAGGAGTGAGATCGAAACTGGAAAATAAGAGAAAAGTTTTTTTAAAAAGTTAAAACATGTTATGTATTTTTTTAGCTCAAATTCTCCATTTATTAATTTCTTCAAGTTAACATTTGCATTTATTAGTATTTGATATGCTATTTGATTAGTATTAAAGAGTTATCTAAAGTATTTTTATTTTCATATCATTATACAGTGTTAAATGGTATGGCAGACAATCTGAGATTCAGGTCCTATTTTGTGGGAAACGCTTTCTTGGACTATTAAATCAATAAGGGGCATCTGTGATCTTTTTTTCTTTTTTATTGAATTACAATTGAGTTCTATTCAGGTGTACATCATGGTGATTTAATGTTTTTATACATTACAAAATGACCACCTCCATAGGTCTTGTTACCCTTTGTCATTATACAAAGTTATTACAATGTTACTGTATTCCCTAAAAGACAAAGAAAATAAAGACATGAAATAAGACAAAGAAAAAAGACAAAGAAATAAGTGAGGATGTGGAGAGGAGGGAACACTGGTGTGCTGTTGGTGGAGTGCAAATAGGGGCAACCACTATGGAAAACAGTATGGAAGATATATACATTGTGGAAAGTCAAGTATTTTTTTTTTTAAAAGATTTTATTTATTCATTTGAGAGAGAGAGAGAGTACAAGCAGGGGGAGAGGCAGAGGGAGAGGGAGAAGTAGGCTCCCCCGAGCTGGGAGCCCAATGTGGGGCTTGATGTGGGGCTCGATCCCAGGACCAGAGATCATGACCTGAGCCGAAGGCAGTCGCTTAACCATTTGAACCACCCAGGTACCCCTGAAAGTGGAGTATTAAAGTTCCTTACTATTACTGTGTTGCTGTCTACTTCTTTTATTTCTGGTATTTGCTTTATATATTTTGGTGCTCTATGTTGGGTGTATAAATAATTATAAGGTGCAACGTTTACAAATGAAAAACAACCTCTTGGGAACTTACGATCTAGGAAAGACCAAGGCAGGCATGGTAATTTAGGGGAGAAAGACTCTGGGGATCTGCCTTACTGTGCTGTCTGGAAATGTTAAGTGTTAAGTGCACCGAGGTCTGACCGATGGCCGCCATCGTCTCCTTAGGGTGCTGGCTCTGGAATTGTTAGCCTTTTGCCTTCGAGTAGGATCTGGCTCATCTGGGGGTCCTTCATCAGAGCACAGGAACTAAGAATAAATAAATGAATGTGTGTGGCCCAGCCTGGAGCTATAGGTCAAAGTATGGGAGGTGAGAAAGAACAAGCTGCTTTCAGCTTGCCCTGTGGGTGAATAACAACACACCATTGGTCCACTGCCATTGATTGAACCAAAAATTCAGCGATGCGCTCGCATAGAAGGGCTCCCAGGATCATGGTTTGACTTATTACACAAGGCTTAGAATTAGGGGCTGAACAAAATTGGTAATTTGGAATTGGAAGCCACTGACTCTGGAACCAGGTAAGGCCAGTCTCTCAGGATTGTCTGGATCCTGGCAGAGACAGAGTGGAGCCAACAGGCAGCTCAAAGGTTACGAAAGCCGTTTTCCCTACCAGTCAGGTCATATACTCTTCCCCTGCCCAGCCAACCTTCCCTAAGAACTTCCTATAACTTTAAAGGAACATTCCTCTTAAAACTTCTGCCCCAAGATAAATCCGGAAAACCCTTAAAGCAATGATTTTTCCTCTAGTTGGATTTGGATGACAGTCTTCTCTGTGGCAGTATCAGACATTATTTGGGAGGAATACAAATAGCCCCTAGCATGGAACAACCCTTGAACAAATAAATACTTAATAAATCCTACTTGAGAAGAGTAAATGAGATGGGAAGCAAACTCTTTCAGCCATTGGCACCACTGGAAGCATTCATTAAGCTCTTTACCTTCATGGGGCACTGAGCCAGGGATGGTACAAAATACATTGGCAGATGTGACTTCTGCCCTTGGAGACTGAAAGCACCATTTGTGGGCTTATTCTTGTGTGAAATTTACCTTGGTTGTCATTCTCAACTGACAAACAAGTAAATCGTGGTTGGGGCAAGGAATAATGGTGGCCAACAGCACGCTAGCATTGAGGTAGACTGCATCCCAGGGCTCCTTTTTTGTTGACTTCCACATTTCTTTCCCACTGAGCTGCTGAAAGTACATTTAAAATACTGTAAATGACACAGTTACTCCTTATGTTTTGTGCAGGTATAAATACACTTATAGAGACTCCCCCCCCCCCCCCCCTCGCCTCTGGGTTTACATCTCTCTCTTGACAAGTTGTGATTTGGATTGGAAATGTGTTTGGTCAAGCACTGATTTCTCTCTCTCTTTCTTTTTTTTTTTTTTATTGTCAGGGAGGAAAAACCTTTTGGGAGGCGCAAATATTTTTCTTACAACTGAGAGTATTAAAACATGGCTGGTCTTGGGCAAGGTTGGGAACTCGGAGAGGTTTGTTCTCCTCTTCTGGCCTTTTCCTATTCTGTGCTCTCACACCTCCAGCTTCTTTAGCTGCCTCCTTTTACATGTTGCACAGGACCCTGCTTGTTGGCATTTAAAAAAATATTTATTTATGGGGTACTAGGGTGGTTCAGTCACTTAATCATCTGACTCTTGGTTTGAGCTCAGGTCATGATATCGCGGTCTTGGGATCAAGCCCTGCGTCGGGCTCTGTGCTCAGTGCAGAGTCTGCTCCAGGTTCTTTCTCCCTCTCCCTCCCACTCTCTCTCTCTGTCTCTCAAATAAATAAACAAAATCTTTAAAAAAAATAAAAAAATACTTATTCAAAAATAATTTTAGATTTATAGAAAAGTTGCAAATATGGAGAGTTCCCCAGTCTCTTTGAGGATATGTGTGTATGTACACCCACACCCACACATTCATACGTGTGTGTGTATATATATATATATATATATTTTTTTTTTTTCCCCTCTTTTTTGAGGGGATAAATACTTAGGAGTAGAATGGCTTGATCTTAGTGTAGATGTATGTTTACCTTTATACGAAATTGGCAAACCTATTTCCAAAATGGTTGTACTATTTTATATTTCCACCAGTAATATATATGAGTTCCTATTGTTCCCCATATTTATATTTGTCCGTCTATTTTAATTTTAGTCATTTTGTTGGTGTATAATGGTATAATGATGTTGAGCACTTCTTCAGGTGCTTATTGGCCAGTTCCATATCTTCTTTTGTGAAGTCTTTTTACATATTTTGTCCATTTAAAAAATTGGGCTGTCTTTTCAGTATTGAGCTGTTGGAGTTCTTTATGTATTTGGGTACCACCAGCCCTTTGTCAGATAGATGTTTTGCAGACCTTTACTCCCAGTCCGGGACTTAACCTATTCATTTTCTTAACTGTGTCTTTGATGAGAATTTCTAAATTTGGACAAAGTCATATTTATTTTTTTCCCTGTATTACTGCATTCTGTCACCTGAGAAACCTTTGCCCACCCTGAAGTCATGATGATAGTCTACATTTTTCTCTAAAAGCTTTATGGTTTTAGCTTTTACATTTGGTTTTAGCTTTTACATTTATATCTGTATTACATTGCAAATAAGTTTATGTGAGATGTAGGGATCTAGTTGATATTTTGCCATATAGATATCCAGTTATTTCAGCATCATTTGTGGAAAAGATTGTTTGTTACCTTTTAGATTGCTTTGGTACTTTCGTTGGAAATCATGGCTGCTTATGTGGGACTTTCCTTCTGGGCATCTCTATTCTGTTCCATTGATCTACTTTGACTACTCTTGTCTTGTGCCGTTATTAATAGTTATATATTTCATAGATGTCCATAATCACATGGAATCATTTTGCTGTTGAAGGACCTTTAAAAGTTTATAATTTTTGCTGTTAAAAACAATACAGTGATGCATATTATTTATGTTGTTTTATTTTCGATTTTTTAAGTTGTAGGTGGTAGAAATAATTTATAAACAAAAGTTTAGGGCAAATATGTACAAGTATAATGTTACTGTTTAGCTTTACATAGTATATTCTAATTTTTAGTTCTGTGGCAAACGAGAGTGCCTGCTATTGGTAAAAAGGTAGAGCGAATATTGTGACCAGCAGCCATGAAGTGACTATCAGCTGGGAGAAGAAGATTCTCCTTGTTTCTAAATGTCATCGATGGATTGCTTCTATTATATTGTCAACCAAAGGTATTAGAGTAGAGAAGTATAAAGTCTAAAAACTTCAAAAGGTCTGAGAACTTACTGTTCTTCATGGGTCCCATAATATATTGTAAACAAGTATTTGCATGCATGTCAAGTGACTGAGAATGGGAGGCAGACTTTTGACCAATTGTCTAAAGGCATTCACGCAATTACAAAAATAGGACAGCAGTCATAACTCATGTCTTATATACTGTCAGATGTGAGAGGTGATCTGTCGTAAGCTTTTTTATATGACAATCAGCAAGACATTTAGTTGTGTAAATGATCCCCGAGGTGAACGTTTTTATTTTATGTGGGTATATAAATAAAATTATACCACTGTGTGAAGTGTTTGTAAATGCTTAGCTTCTTTACTTGATAATTTATCCACTTCCAAGAGCAATTTGTGGTGGATAGGCCACCCCAGACATCATTTTAAGTATTTGTGATGCTTTTCTTGGAGATGATAGATTTGAAAGGAAAAGCAGTTATTTTGGGTGAATATTTAATATATTTTTCATGTTCTCAAAACTTTGCTTTTTTTTTTTTTTTTGCAATCTGGACAGTGAATTAATGGCACATCATGATCTTTTAAGAGGTTTTGATGTGTTTACAGTAACAAAAATTAATATCTGTGATGGAAAGACTACTGTACTGGAAAACTGCAGTTCTCATAAATTATTAAGTTATCTCTGCAGTCTAATCAAAGTTTGATGGCTGCAGCTTGTGGCAGGCTAGATTTTGGCAAAGCAGAACGACAGCAGACAATATGTACAGCAGTATCATAGGAACTCTGTAAGAATGGGTTCTTCGCACTTTTATATATGCCTTTTAATTTGTCAGTGGGTTGGAGATGTTGGCGATTTTTAATGAAATAGAAGCTCTTGTCTGTGGGAAGTGTTCACTGTCAAACTATGGTTGATTATAAAAAATTAGAATCTGTGGCACCTGGGTGGCTCAGTGGGTTAAAGCCTCTGCTTTTGGCTCAGGCCATGATCTCAGGGTCCTGGGATCGAGCCCCACATTGGGCTCTCTGCTCAGCAGGGAGCCTGCTTCCCCCCCTCCCTCTGCCTGCCTCTCTGCCTACTTGTGATCTCTCTGTCAAATAAATAAATAAAATCTTTATTTTTTTAAAGATTTTATTTACTTGACAGAGAGAAACACAGCGAGAGAGGGAACACAAGCAGGGGGAGTGGGAAAGGGAGAAGCAGGCTTCCCGCCGAGCAGGATGCCCGACTTGGGGCTTGATCCCAGGACTCTGGGATCATGACCTGAGCTGAAGGCAGATGCTTAACGACTGAGCCACCCAGGCGCCCCAATAAATAAAATCTTAAAAAAAAATGTTAAAATCTTTCAGAACTACCCCCTTTTTCTCTTTTTTCTGAGGGGTGGCAGGAAGGAACATAATGCAGTGAGTCAAAAAGCCATTTAGCCAGATGCCTGGGTGGCTCCGTTAAGCATCTGCCTTTGGCTCAGGTCATGGTCCCAGGGTCCTGGGATGGAGCCCTGCATGGCATCAGGCTCCTTGCTCAGCAGGGAGTCTGCTTCTCCCCCTCTGCTGCTCCCCCTGCTTGTACTCTCTTGCTCTCTCTGTCAAATAAATAAATTAGTAAAATCTTAAAAAAAAAAAGCCATTTACCCTCCATTCCAGCCCTGGTGTTGATTGCAGCCTTCAGTGCTGATCCTGTTACCAGGTCATTGTGGACCCAAGGCACGGGGGCTGCTCGAATCCAGCCGCCTTCTCAATTCAATTCACGAGATGGTTTGGGATAGAATTGTTGGTTTCAGTTGTATCGGTTTTGAGGTTTTGAGGTGTGTCCCAGAGTGACTTGCAGGAGTTCTGGACTGAACTCAATCTCTGGTTATTCTTAATGAAAGAGTCTGTCTCCTTTCTCACAGAACCGGATGGATGTCCTCAGTGGTTCTCAGCTCAGGAATCTGCCCTGGGAAGTCAGTGGAGATTGAACCAGGTTGAGTGAGAGGGCGGTCACAGCTGGCTGCTGGCGGCTGCACATTTCCTTCAGCATCCAATTTTCCAGGCCCCTGCCTATTCTCCTAATGAGAAATAAGCCAGAACATGGGACAGAACAAAACCAAAACCCAAACCATAAAACAAGGTTAAGATCAACTTCTCCTTTGGCTCTCTAATCTTCTCATCGAATCAGTCTATGTTCAGTAACTTTCGATAACGTGTGTTTTATGTTTAAAGTCGGTTTATGTGTTTTCCTTGTGTGTGTACGTGTGTGTGTTTGTGTGTGTTTAATAAGAGCTGGGAGATTTGTTTGCTTGTATAATTGTAAAGTGGAAGCTTAAAATTAAGAACATTTTGGTTCTCCTTCCTTTCCGTTGTGCTGCGATCTTTAACATCCCCACCACGGCGTGTGTGTTTGGTTTGTGATCAATTTAGCTGTCGGGTGTTTGTGGTTTTCTCAAGCTGACTCTTGCTGCTAATGAACATGATCATTTATACAGTGTCACTGTAGTAGAGGCATGTTGAATAATTGATTGGGCCATGGCAGGTAGAGGACGGTAAATGTAGTCCCTTTGTTGCTATGGAAGTACATTTGGTTTAGGAGACTGTCATTTGGACCACAGGGGTCTGGTGTGTGTGACATAATTGCCTGTGGTTGAGGCAGTTGGAGGGGAAAATCAACGTAAGAGGAGATGGCATTTTGAAGCAAATTAATATATATTTCAGAGACTTCTTGGACTTACCATTGTGGAGTGACTTATTCTTTTTTATTAAAAGGCTCATTCTTAGCTAATGCATCAGCACAGAGAACGAGTCAAGTGACAGATTTGTTTACTTGCTAACATGGTGAGATCTGATCATTTATTGTGTAAAATGGTTATTGTGTGAGGTTTATATTCTTCCCTCTATTATCCCTAGGAGGGCTCCCTGTAAGTAAAATTGATGCCATATTTATTAACGATCCTAAAGGGAAAGGATAACATATTTTTTCTCTTTTGTTCTCCATTAAAAAAAAAAACACCCTTAAGTCCTTAAAGGTAGGGGCTATATTTATGTATTCTTTCAACATATATTTCTTGCTCATTCAGCTCGGTGCTCTAAGGGTTTGGAAGTATAGGATGAGTAGAGCAGATGTGGTCCCTGCCCTCAGTGGTTAGATGCTAGCAGACCATGTCCACTTTTCTTTCGGTCCCCCTTTAGCACTATCCTTTGCCTCGTAGAAACCATTCTCAATAGGTATTTGATAAACTTTTGAAATAGTTCCTTTCTTCTTCCTTCCCAGTTCAGTCTCTCAAGATGTATTAGTATAATTTGTTAACAAGCAACACAAAAGTAAGTGAAGGCTTAAGCAACATAAGCACGTATCTTTCTGTTGATCTTTGCCCTTCCTATCTTTTGTGGCTTAACTCAAGTTCTGCCTCTGCCATAATGCCAGCCAAGCCAATGGTCTATTGGTCTCTTTCTGGATATCGTACTCGGTCAATGTGACATATTTTGTCTTGTCTTCTTCTGTTATTACTTAATTTTTATTTTTTTTAAACTTTTTAATTTTATTTATTTATTTGTCAGAGAGAGAGAGGGAGAGAGTATAAGCAGAGGGAGCAGCAGGCAGCAGGAGAAGACTCCCTGCCGAGCAAGGAGCCTGAGGCGGGACTCAATCCCAGGACCCTGGGATCATGACCTGAGCTGAAGGCAGATGCTTGACCAACTGAGCCATCCAGGCGCCCCTACTTAATTTTTCTTGTATTCTTACCATACCTTTTAGATATGTTGGGACAGAAAAAAAAGCTAACAGCCGGTGGTCAAGTCCTGGCACATTTATTTTGTAGAGAAGGAATCAGGCCTGTAGAAATTAAAAGATAACTGGTTCGCAGAGGAATCACAACTAGTGTCCAAGTGTCCAGACTCCAGGATCTCCTCTCTTTACTCCTACTGGAGTAGAAGCATCAGCAAATGCTATGTTCTCAACTTGGAGTAGGAGTCTTGTGACATGGGTGATGACCGTGTGGGTTAGGACGGTGGCTGGATAATGCACAGCTAATGGATGCACCATTGGGTGTTTTAATTTGACATGTCAAGCAGTTGGAAGCCACTAGAGGCAGCTGAGAAGAAGCTTAATGTGAGCAAATTAACGTTAAAGGGAAGATGCAAGAGATACTTGATGCTGTGTGTCAGTATGGTTGGGATCACAGAGGGATGCAAGAAATGACCTTGGATGAGAAGTGCTACCCATTTGACACATAGAAAATTGAGGCTCTTTGATTTTGAACTAAAATGCTATAATAAATACATGATAAAAAAAAAAAGGAATCAAATTCTCAAATGGCATGTCGGCTCCATCTCTTTCGATCAAAGATTTTCTGATGAATTTTGATGATTATTTTATTTTCACCTCCTGAGGAATCATTCTAATATTACTTAACCCCATCCCATGCTCTAGCCCTGGCCCTGATTGGAATTAGGTTGGAATTAAGAGAAAGCGCTACTTGATTAAGTAAAAAGGGAAATTTATCGAAAGGTTTCTGACACCTCAAGGAACTCTGGCTCAGCCTGTGCTCAGACCAGGAATTGGAATGCTGCTTCAGCATTCTGTCCTATTTTCTTTCTTCCTCTTACTAAACTGGCTTTCATTCCACCTAGCTCACCTGGGCTGCTTTATGCCTCCTGAGTTTATGTTCCAGTTATTGAAGCAACTAGAGAAACTCATTTAGCATTTTCCAATTCTGATTTAAATTCCTGGGGGTGAGGGGATTTGATTGGCTCATTGGGGTTTTGCAGTCAGCTGGGCAAGGGTGGGAGGCAGGGCAGCCAGTCTCCTCTGGTGCCAAAAATAGCCGCCAGGTCCCGCCCTTGAATTGAACTCTCCATTATGCCATTAGTGGGGTTGGAGGCCCGGGGAGAAGAGAACCTGTTCAGATATTACCCACAAATTAAAATCCCCACTTAAAGTTGCCCAGATTCCTGAAAAGTTATTCGCCATCTGCTGCATAAACGTTTTGAATTTTCTCTGCGGCATAACGAAGAGTTAAATTTGTTTGGTCCAATTTTATTGATTTCATTATCTATGAATAATTGCAGAACCCTAGCTTTTCCATGAACCTGGTCGTTTTGCTGCTCACCTCTCTGCGCTTTTTAAGCCCTGTCGGAAAATGAGGTGTTTTGTTTTTTGGGGTAACATGGTGTGAAAGTTAAAGGTCTGCAGTGCTTTAGCCTAATGTCTTGACAATTAAAATGTGAATCTTGGGGCATTAAGAAATTTTGTTCGCGACAGACCACATTCTTTTGATTGTTGTTTATATCCTTCCCGGAGAGGTTTAGAAATGAATAACCTTGAGATGTTCAGACCTCAGAAGGTTTACGGGCTTCAGAGATTCCGATTTTATTTATAGGCTGCAAGAAAACACTCAATGAAGTTTGTTGTGATTCACTGCTTATCACCTTGAGCTATTGCCACTCAGTGCCGAGAAGGCATTGCATCTTGTACAGTAAGAGCAGAATAAAACCGTGTAGCTCGAAACAGAAGCCCAAGTGTTGTTATCTCAGGCATTTCTCATAACATATTGAATGGACCCAGGCCAGTGGCTTTAGATCTGAATTTTTCTGCTTACTCCCACCCCGGTGAGAAGTGAATACTTTGTCAAAACAGCAGCTGCTTTGGGCCTGGTCCTTCTGGTGGCCGAAGCAAAAGCTAACAGGAATGACAATTTTCGGGCTCAGCTGAGTAGTGGTCTGACGAAAAGTAAATCTAGATGAATTATGCTTTGGCTCGTTAGGGTACCCCTGACTCCCTCCCCAGGTTTGATTTATGCAGAAGTGCTCCTCTGCTGCCTCTTTTAAATATACAGCAAACACGTTTTCTGTGTTCTATGCAGATTTGAGAGGCACACAGAAGCAGGTAGCTGTGAAATGGACATCAGGGGGGTCTGTGGAAAGCCATTGTCCATGCTGTCGAAATATAGAACTCACATATTTAAACCAGGAACATGAAGTGGAACAAATTGGGTTGTAAGCTGGATAATAAAATAAATGATAAATGGGAAGGGACCCCAAAGTTGCTCCCGAAAAGCTGGCACGGGATTGGAGGCCAGGCTGGGAGGAGGTGGGCATAGGGAAGGGCTTCATGCAATGGCTCGTGCGTGATTGATGCAGCTACTTATTTTGACTGTCATTTTCTAAATTACGTATTTGGGAGGGGGGAACAGGGAGGCTTTGCTTTGAGGCTTTTTTTTAATTGTTTTTTTTGTTTTGAGAGGGCTTGGATAATCTGTTTTCTCTTTCCGTAATGAAAACTTCCAGAGAAAACCAGCAGCATTTATCTTTGTTTCAGTCTCAAGAAGCGTTAGAGTCTTATTTTTCTCTCCCTCCAAGGCGGCGTACATGGTGGCCAAGATTTGAGGGCTTTTGTGCTTTACTCGGTACTTCCTTTCATGGAACTTCTTAAAGATCTCATATACTTATTGTCATAACAGGGCTGTCCCCTCCGCTGAGTTGTTCTGTGTGGCGGCTTGGGTCTGTAGGGAGGGCATCTTGAGCCTTTGTTTGCTGGATGGGTCATGTCCTTGCTCCTTCCTTGTCTGGTGAGTGAGGTCCTACAAAGCAGCCTGGTGAATGAGTCTTCCCCTTGTGTGCCTGTTTCACAGGCAGGGGTGAGTCTTTGCGACTCTCTGGTCGCAAAGAACAGACAGACACACACTCATGTGGCTTCCTGTCCCGTGGAGCTTATTGTTAGGGCCTCGGAAAAGGAAAAAGCCAGGCTCTGGGAAGGGAAGGGCGGGGCCTGAGGAGAACCGGACGCTGGAATCAGAAGGTTGCTTGGGTCCCCACTAGTTCTGGGGGCATCTGCTGAGCGGTTCTGGGATGTCATTCTGGGAGCCTGCCCCTCCCCCCCCCTTTACCCAGCTACTCTCCAGGTTGCTGGTCTGTCTTAGGGCCTGTCTGCTTGTCTGCGTACTACCGACTGACTTTACTTCCTAACTGAAATCTCTGAGAGAATTTGAAGAGTTGAGCTAACTTAACCATCATCTATCTCTGAGATTCAACCACATCACAGGTTGATGGCCAGACTAGAGATCAGTTGCTTTTAGATCAGGTTCCCAATCTTGGTCATGTCAGTATCTGTTCCGTATGACTAGGAGGTTGGGGGTGTGTGGGAGTGTGTGAGCTTTAGTAAGAAAATCATTGCGTGAGGCTGCCCTCAACTACTGATTGGGAATATTACCAGTTTCCTTTGGAAGGGACTGTGGGCGGGGTATACACCTCAATGGGGTGAAGAACACACACGCTTTTGACACCAGTACCGTGGACGTTTTTATCCCTGTTTTGACACTGAGGAAGCTGGGGCCCAAAGAGGTTAGGTACTTTGCTTAAAGTTATAGACGTGGTAGGTGGCAGAGCTAGGATTTGAAAAATGCCCGATTTCATTTGACTCTACCAGGCCATGATATGTTTTTTAACTTTCGAGTTCTTCAAAGACGAGACAAGGCCATGCTGAAACTTTAAACAGTGCCATCTCCTTCTTGTTCTGGGAAAGGCTGGGGCTGTGAGCTTTTCCCTAGTGCTTGAGAGTCACGATAGCATCTCATTTTTTTCCACCTCAAGGAAAAGAGCTTCTAAAAAAGGTTGGGAGTTTTCAGTTATTGAGAAGAAATGGTTAAAACTCAGCGCTTTGAAATCAGTACCATGGTCCCTCGGTTACAGTGGAACTTGGGGTGGGGTTAGGGAGGGTCTCAAGCTGAGAAGTCTTGGTCTGAGTTGAGGAACAGTAGAGGCGAATGTTACTGGAGTAGCTCCTGTTGGTCCTGCTCAGTCCCCCTTCACAGGTTCTCTTCGTGATTCCGCTCCAGCACACGGACGCCGGAGACCATCCCAGCCCAGGGGCTGGCAGCCGGCATTATAGGAGGCATACAGTACATACAGTTCCTTGGGTAATTTGTGGCTCCCCTACCTGGCCTCAGGCCTCGGGTTGGCTCCTTCCTGATGAACCACTGTTTTCTCCTGCTACAGCTTTACCATTTTTCTCTTGGTTCAGATTTTATCAGCCGTGGGAGAGAAGGCAGGTTTTCTGGTACCTGCTCGGGGAATTCTTCGAACTTCTCTTTGGCTTCTGTAGTCGTTCAGCTCTAACTTCTGTGTTTCTAATGTTTTTTTTGTCTTACAAACTGTTCTTTGGGAAAATAGAGATGCAGTTGCCAGCTCCCTCTCTTTCCTGCTCCCGTCCTCTCCTTTGACGTCACCTCTTTGGTAGCTATGTAGCGATTAAGAGCATAGATATTGGAGCCAGACAGAGGGGGATTCAATTCCCTGCTCTGCCATGCCCTGGTTGGGTGAC
This sequence comes from Potos flavus, assembly GCA_028534135.1. Taxonomy (NCBI): domain Eukaryota; kingdom Metazoa; phylum Chordata; class Mammalia; order Carnivora; family Procyonidae; genus Potos; species Potos flavus. The sequence goes on along the minus strand of CM052899.1, from coordinate 64,182,255 downwards.
CTTTTGCAAGTTATTCAGTCTCTCTGAGCTTGGGGCATGTAGAAAAAAAACAACAACAACAAAAAACCGACAAAACACTTAGTACAGTGCATGGCACATGGTAATGACTCAAGAAAAGGTAGGCACTGCTAATATTGCAGTGATAATCATGACAATTGTTGCATTTTCTTCTCAGGACTGTGAATGCTCGTTCTTCCCAAAGGGGGGAGCTCTTAACTTTGAACTGCAGCAGCATAGTAATGGACAGGAGCCTTAATGTGTGGCCTTTTTGTTTCTAATCTGTTGTCATACTAGGGTTTGAAGCATTTCAAGTGTTATAAAGCAAATTTCGTATGAAGGTAATTATCATGTTTCTAATGTGGTTAGGAGCTGAGGTGTTTTAATTAATGATGTGCCAGCAACCCTTTCAATAAGGTGAAGTGTGATTTTTTTTTTCCTTTTTTTTTTTTAAGGCCTTCATCTACTTGGTCATAATTAGGGACATTTGGAACGCTCAGGCATAATATCTGCTGATTTGTACACTTTCATTAAGCAATTAGGACTGAGTGACCCAGTGACCAGGCTTTCAGGGGATCAGGTTCCAATTTTTGAGGAGGAGGAGATGGTTATGCTCTCTCTTCTTCTCTCCTGCCCATTTTCCCCTGTAACCTGTACTCACATTCAGCGTTCATCTCAACCAGTGCTGCTGTATGTTTTTTTGAGGCCTTGATTTTTTATAGATTCTCTCTCCTGTATTTTCCCCTTTCTTTTGCCTTGTGAGCCAGTCTGGCCAAATCCTTATGCTAGAGCATAAAATTTTCATACAGCACTGACGGTTTTTGGCGTGCCAGAGGTGATTAAGAATGCACTCGAAAGAGGTGAAGCTAGAGCCATGAGAATCAGGAGGAAGAGGGAGAACACTGAGATAAAAAACTTGAAAACTTAAGCGTTGTTGATTTCATATCTAACCATCATTTTTATAGACTGAGCTCCTTAAGAAACAGTACCACGCTCAACCTGTTCTGTCTTGTATTCCTGTACTTAGCACTGAACCCGACGCGGAGTAGAATTTATTGAATGATTTATTGAGAAAATGGAGGTATTTGATACGTATGTAAACTACATTGATCTCTATAGGGGCAGAGCCTGGGTCAGAATGTGAATCCCCATGACTCAGTGAGAGAAATGTTAAGAATGGAATGAGGTAAGAAGGCAAGAATTTAAATAAAAAAAAAATCAACATAGGAACATATTAAGAGTGTCTAAGAAAGTTACAAAACAGAAAATATCAATTTCCCTTGCTAGTAACTCATGTGGAGGGAACATAGAGTGTGTGGATGTGTGGCGTTGCATAATTCAGTGCTGCTATTTGATTGTTTTTCAGAAAGCAGGGTGTGAGCAGCTGCATAACAATTTTGCTATTGTTTGGTTTATATCTTTTCTTGATTTTGTCCGGTTATTGCTTAACTAGGATGACTTTTCACACTCAGAGTCTCATCATTTTTTCCATTTTCTACCTTAGGCTTATTGTTGCTCTGTTGAATTACCATTAATTTCAAAAAACTTTTCCTTGCTATTAATGCAGATGAAATTTTGAATCCATTTTCATTTGTCAGATCCTTTATACAGCAAGGGAATCAAAGGCTAGTACGAGTATGACAGATCTCTTCATTCAACAAGATTTTGAGGTTTAAGCCAGGACTCCAAACATGCCCTCTTGGGGTGCAGGCTCCCCAAACCAGATTCTGTTCCTCTCCCCACTCCCCTGGCTGCTCCCACCGCAGACACACAGAGGCGCCCCAGGGGCCCCCTGGAGCAGCAATGCGGGTAAATGCTCCTTCAGCCCTGGGGCCCTCTCAGCCCAGATCCTTTCACTTCCTGAAGCTAGGGCGGGACTCTAACTCTGGGATCAGGTCAAAGGGGAGGCGTGTGTTGGTGCCTTTCTGGGGTAGGGGTGAGTTGGGGGACAGATATTTCCTGGGGAGGAGGATGGGAGCACAGATTGACCATCAGCCTACTCCTATCCTTCCTTTCTCAGCTCAGGGGCATGTGGTGTGTGGTGTGAGCAGAGGTTCCCTTATAGGACAATGCGAGGACCATCTATCTCTCTCCTTGTTAGAAAGCTTCTGTCAGTGTTTTACCTCAGTGATGTTTTCCCAGGTGATTGCAGCCCTGCTGACTGCCAGATAATAATTGTAGCCCCAAAGGGATTGGGGAGAGATCAGTAGAAACCAGTCATTGTGGAGCTGGAGTACGTGTATGAGGGAACCAGTTTAAGGGCTGTTTTGAATGGCATATAGGATGTATTTTCCTTCCTTCCTTCCTTCCTTCCTTCCTTCCTTCCTTCCTTCCTTCCTTCCTCCCTCCCTCCCTCCCTCCCTCCCTCCCTCCCTCCCTCCCTCTTTCCCTCCCTTCCTTCTTTCCTTTCTTTCTTTTAAAGATTTTATTTATGTATTAGAGAGAGAGAGCACAAGCAGGGGGAGTAGCAGGCAGAGGGAGAGGGAGAAGCAGGCTCTCTGCTGAGCAGGGAGCCCGATGCCGGACTCAATCCCAGGACCCCAAGATCATGACCTGAACTGAAGTCAGATGCTTAACTCACTGAGCCACCCAGGCGCTCGAGGATGTATTTCCTTTAGCTCACTAGAACGCACATTGTGGTTTCCAATTGTGGAGACACCTAGAAAAATTCGTTTTGAAAATCTCTAAAGTACGTCCATAGACCTATTTACCAATTCATCTGTAATTACTTATTGATCACATACCATGTGACGGGGCCTGGCTAGCCCCTGCTCAGATAGAATATTAAAATTTGGACCAGGGTTTTTGAACTGTCATGCTGTTTGTGATTTAAGTTATTAGGGAAAGCCCATTTACCCTGAAATCGAGACAGATAGCCTCTGGGAGTTGTGAGTGGAAATTCATCTGTTTCCGCTGTCATTTGGTGAAGGTAGTGCACTCATACCTTCAGGAGTGGATTATGCACAATCAGTGGTGATGAATGTATGAGCATTTTTAATTAGTCTTCGTGCCCTCTGTCTGATGCAATCAGAAACCCTCTATGGGAGGAGAGATTTATAATCAATCATTTCATCATCTTCTGAGGTGGATATAAACCCATTTGCTTTTAGCCTGCGACTTAAAATATCTGCTTTAGAGAATTATTATTTAACCAGGCAGATATCTATAAACCAAGTATATTTTGAGCATGTAAACTTAAATCTCAAATTGCAGATTGCTCTGATTAAGCGTAATTGTGTGAATTAAGGTGTCTCTAAGCCTTCACTCCGTGCAGAGGAAACCTGGTGTTAGAGCAAAAGTGTCAGCCCGGCATCAAGGAGATGTGAGTTCCAGGCCTAGCTTTGTGAACCCCAGTTTCCTCGTCTGTAAAAATAAAAAAAGGATTGAGATACTTGGTATTTCAGTCCTCCTTAGGTCAGTTAAGGTTATGTTACTTATGATAGAATCCTAAAGTAGGGGCGCCTGGTGGCTCAGTCGGTTAAGCGTCTGCCTTCGGCTCAGGTCATGATCCCGGGGTCCTGGGATCGAGTCCCCCCTCCCCCCATTGGACCCCCAGCTCATTAGGGAGTCTGCTTCTCCCTCTCTCTCTGCGTACGTGCATGCTCTCTCTCTCTCCCCAAGTAAATAAAATATTAAAAAAAAAAAAGAGAACCCTGTAGTAAACAACATTTTTGGACTTTTTACTGTGCGTCGAGCACTGGGCATTTGTACTGCACATGACAGCAGGTGTATGGAGTATGCCTCATCTCATTTATTCCCACATCCCCTAGGACGCAGTTACTATGAGCAGACCACCTCCGTCTTAGCCTGGGAGTTCTTGGTGGAAAGGCTGATCTCTGTAGCTAAAGATTTGGAGATGTCAGGTATGAATCCACAATAATTATCTAAATAAAAATCATTGACTGAATAAAGAGTCCTGCCTAGATGATCTTTTGTTTGCCTTAGAGGGTCTGACCAATTTCTGCAATTAAGGTGAAATCGACAAAGAAAAATTTCTATTTTAACTGACAGCCAAATAATTCCTCTATTTTGATCTGCTGTTAAAATGATTTTTTCCCCCCCAAAAGTGAAATTCTAGAGAATCTAAGAACAAGTTAATCTTTACTGTTGGTCAGCAGCATTCGTAAACATGTGGGAACTGGATCACTCTCATTCCCACACTAGTTGTTCGGAGTGTAGACCAGTCCGGTTCTCTGGGATCCTACTTATATCAAAAGCCTTTAGGTGTGTGTGTACCCTTTGAATTGACATTTCTACTCCTAGGCTCTTCATGGAAGGACAAAAGTGAGGATGGGCTCAAATGTTTAGTAAAAAGAATGTTCATTGTCCACTGTTTATGACACTAGATATCCAAGCATTAGTAGATTGGTTAAATATACATATTTATTTATTTATTTTTTAAAATATACATATTTAATGTTAAAATATGTCATTAGGATGGCATGTATTTTTCTTTTTTTTAAAGATTTTATTTATTTATTTGTCAGAGAGAGAGCACAAGCAGGCAGAGTGGCAGGCAGAGGCAGAGGGAGAAGCAGGCTCCCCGCCGAGCAAGGAGCCCGATGTGGGACTCGATCCCAGGACCCCGGGATCATGACCTGAGCCGAAGGCAGCCACTTAACCAACTGAGCCACCCAGGCATCCTGGATGGCATGTATTGTTAATAAAAAAATTTACACAGGTTTATAATCCACATGTGCTATGCAAGCCCATCTTAGGGTAACCACATGAACTGGCAAATATGTACATGTAGATGTGGGTTTAAAGTAGTGTATTTGGAGTTTGTGCTTTTTGTCTGGTTGAATGATATTTGTTGTGGTTGTTTTTCATATGTGCATTAAAACTTTTTTTTCTGTAATCTGCATTTTAAAAAATTATTTTATTTATTTGACAGAGAGAGATAGAAAGAGAGAGAACACAAAGCAGGGGGAGTGGGAGAGGGAGAAGTAGGCTCTCCGCTCAGCAGAGGGACTCAATCCCAGGACCCTGGGATCATGACCTGAGCCAAAGGCAGACACTTAATGACTGAGCCACCCAGGCGCCCCTGTAATCTGCATTGTTTTTCTGATAAAAAGAAATTAGCAAAAGCAAATAATACAAACAGCCTGAAATAGAAACCCCAGCTCAATCCAAGGGCTAGGAATTGCTTACAAATGTGAGTTTGTGACGAAATGTAATTGTTTTGGATGTGTGTAGTTCTTATCCTGAGGTGACCCTGTTGGGTTAGCTTGCCTTTATTCACATCGACACTTGAGGAGGTCTTTGAGTTCTTTGAAACAAGATTTAGAAAAATTTCACTCTGATTGCATCCCAATAGAAATCAAAAGAAACTAAAAAGCGAAAACAAAGACAGAAACACTCTCTGGGGACCAGCCTTTTTTCTTTCAATAGTTAAAATTAATACCAGTGAAACTTGTTAATTGTGGAAATTTGGAATACACAGGCAGATAAGCAAAACAAATAAAACTAAACACACACACAACTCCACTTTCCAGAAATAACCACTTTTTGGGTTGTGTCATTCCTGAATTTATATTGTATATGCATATTTGTATGTGTGTATGTGTGTGTGTATGTATGTGTGTATTCACACAAAGAGGTGTATGTGCACTATTTCCTTACCTGGAGAGGACAGTCCACCAGTCCACCAGACTGTGCAGTTTATTTATTTATTTTTTAAAAGATTTTATTTATTTATTTGACAGAGAGATCACAAGTAGGCAGAGAGGCAGGCAGAGAGAGAGGGGGGAAGCAGGCTCCCTGTTGAGTAGAGAGCCCGATGCGGGGCTCGATCCCAGGACCCTGAGATCATGACCTGAGCCTAAGGCAGAGGCTTTAACCTACTGAGCCACCCAGGTGCCCCAGACTCTGCAGTTTAATGAGCACAGGGACTGTGCTTTGTTGGGCAGGTCAGAGTTCAGGGTGCAACAGCAGGGCCTGGCACTTAGCAGGAATTGAATAAATATTCATGGAAAAATGGCCTATGTCTTGACTATCTTTCTGTGTCACTGGTTTTACTCCCAAAGGTTATTTTGATGACTAGCTGGAATCTCATTGTTTGGACATACCACATTTAGTCATTTCTAGTCTTTAAGAAAGCATTGCTGAAATAAATGCCCTTGTAACTAAATGATATGTCATAAATTATTCATTATCATTAATAACCTAATGATTGAATCATTGGATCAGAGGGTGTGTTTCTCACTTTTGATAGCATTGACAAATGTCCTCTGGAAAGGGTGTGCCATTTTACTTTCCCTGTGAAAGGACGCGGTGCTCGATTTCACCTACACACTTGGGATTGTGGACCTTTCTTTTTAATGGACCTTTTTTTTTTTTTAGAAAATGGTAAATTCACATGCTGTTGTAAGAGATAATGCAGGGTAACTCCTTGTACTCTTTGCCCTGTTTCCCCCAATGGAAACAGTTTGCAAAACTAGAGCGTAATATTAAAACAAGGGTATTGACATTGATACAATCCACAGACTTTCCCCAGTTTTATTTTTTTATTTTTTATTTTTATTTTTTTTTAAAGATTTTATTTATTTGACAGAGAGAGAGAGATCACAAGTAGGCAGAGAGGCAGGCAGAGAGAGAGGGGGAAGCAGGCTCCCTGCTGAGCAGAGAGCCCGACATGGGGCTCCATCCCAGGACCCCGAGACCATGACCTGAGCCAAAGGCAGAGGCTTTAACCCACTGAGCCACGCAGGCACCCCATCCCCAGTTTTATTTGTTGTCATTTGTGTGCGTGCCTGTATTACCTTAAGTTCTGTACAAGTTTACCATCCGTGTAGGTTTGTGTGTCCACCACCACAGGCAAGATACTGAGGGGTTCTGACACTGCAGTTCCCTTTTGCAATCATGCCACTTCCCTCGTGCCCTCCCAGCCCCTCTCTTCCCATCCCTAACCCCTGGCAACCACTAATCCGTCCTCCATTTATAACATTTTGTCATTTCAAAAATGTTCTATAAAAGGAGTTGTACAGTACGCATCCTTTTTCATTCAGCATAATTCTCTGGAATTTACCCAAGCTGTTGCTGTTAGCAATAGTTACTTTTTACTGCTGAGTAATATTTCATGGTATGGATAGAGTACGATTTGTTTAACCATTCGCCTGTTGGACATCTGGGCTGATTCTAGTTTTTGACTATTACAAAGAAAGCTTCTGTGAGCCTCTGTGTATAGGGTTTTGTGCGAAGGTAAGTTTCATTGCTTTGTGATAAATACTCAGTAGGTCATTTGCTGGGTTGTATGGCAGTTACATGTTACTGAAACTGCGGCTGTACCAGTTCACATTCCCACCAGGGTGTTTGAGTGATGCAGTTTCTCTGCATCCTTGCCAACATTTAGTGTTTGTCACTTTTTAAAATTTTAGCTTATTTTGGTAGGTATATAGTGATATGTCATTGTGGTAAATGTCCGTACCCAGCTTTTGCCCATTTTCTAATTGGATTATTTATTTTTGCTGTTGAGTTTTGGGAATTCTTGAGTATTCTAGACACTTTGTTGGATGTGTCGTTTGCAGGGTTTTTTTTTGCCAGTCTTTATTTTGTCTTTTCATCTTCTTCACGTAGGCTTTTAGAGAGCAGAAGTTTTTAAAATTTTGATGAGGTTCAATTTATCAATTTTTCCTTTTATGGATCATGTTCTTGGTGTCAAGTCTCAGAATTCTCTGTCTAGTCGGCACGGCCTTTTGATTCGTTCCTCAGAGACCCTCTAAGATTGATCATGATTTTTCAGCTTGGGGTAACTGTGTAGGAATTGGGTTGGAATATTTTTAGCTTTATTAATAACTGGGCTATTGTCTTCCCCCTTCTCATATCTTTAGTTGGGAGGATATAAGGACTCTCTTTTATTTCATGCTGTCAAGAGCTTTCACAAGATGTTACATTCCTGCTTCAGAATGAGGGCACCTGAGTCTGATCATTCATCCTATTCAGTCTCTTTTGCCAGTTTTACAGTTTCTTGAATTATAACAAGCAAAAGAAACTCTTTATTTTTACCGTGAAGAATGGTGATGAATGTGGAAATGGGCATCTTTGGGACTAGTGTGCCCGCACCCCCCAAGGGGCTTTTGTTGAGTCAGAAGCTGCAAACCTTTAGGGGTTTGTATTTTATGTATTATGGCTTCCCTTAGGCCAAGGTGGTCGTGTGTGGTATAGGCGGGCGGTTGACAGTGAGCTCTTTAGCAAAATGGCCTAGTTTTTCATTCCCACTCTTCCCCTCACTAGCTGAGTCAGCAGAGGCATGCTTCTTAATCTCTCTTCTCCAGTTTCCTCATTCGTAAAATTGGGATAATAAGTGTATTTACCTCATGGGGGTGCTCCAAGGATGAAGTCATTACATGTAAAGTGCTTGGAGCATGGCCTGGGGAGCGCGTATGGTGGTTGTTCATACTTTTATTATTACACCTCTTGTACCATTGTAATAAGGTAAATACCCTGGGTGCTTATTAAAATGCAGATTCCTGGATCTCTACTCCTAGACCTACTGCATCAGAAGCTAAAGGATTAGGGCTGCATTTTCGCAAGGTTCTCCCATGGTTCTTATGAAGGCTCAAGTTTCTGAACCATTCCTCAGTCATTTCTGTTTGTCCACAGTAAGTGAATGCTCTGGTGTTTCTTGAGAGGTGGGGTTGGGTGCTGCCGCCAAGGCAATGCCTTCTCTCTGAGAGCGCTCCTGCTGTTACCAAGAGACAAAGTAAAATATCTGTACAGAATCAATGTACGTTGGAGCTGTACGATATCCACCCACTTCGGTGGCCTTCCCACTGGGGCGAGGCAGGTTTGAGACCGTAGGGAAGGGTAGAGTCTGTGGCAGACTGGACCACAAGTACCATACTTGCAGATCTCCAGATGAAAATAATAGTAATAAAAAAATAAGTCAGTGGGCTAGATTCAGTATTCTGACTGCCAGTTGTAATAGTCTTGTGTAGGTATGGAGCAGCATCTTTTGTGTGTGTGTCTGTTTGGTGACGGGAAGCTGTGTGGTGCGGGAGACTCTGTTCGCAATCTCTGTGTCAGATTTCTCTCTACCGCCAGCTTGTCTATTAGGGATTATTGTCCAGAGTAACCACTGGAAACTACACTCTGGGATCCCCTTAGGCTATATAGATAGCGGTCCATGCTTCCTTTCTCAAAAAGAACCACTCTCTAGCACTTCTCCCACAAGGGCTGCTGAGAAAGGCACAGAAGTTCCCTCCCCGAGAGACATTACTGACATGTTCTCTAAACAGGACATAACTTTGCCCGGAGATACCCTTTTAAGCCAGAGGCTAGCTCTTGAAAACACAACTGGCTTCTTTCTTGTCATGTAACGGGAGTCCTCGTAACCTATCTCAATGGTTTCCTGGACCTTCAGTTCTCTCTGTGCTCTCTGGAAACCACGCTGCCCACTCCCTGCCGCGTGTTCCGTCTGGTTGACAACTTGCTGGGTGTTCTCAGACTTCTCCTCCCCCGGCTGAGTTGTGTGCGTTGTTACAGCAATTAGGTCACTTCATCAGACAACATACAAACTGATAAAATATGTGCATGAAAACAGAGCTGTTTCTATGAAGTCTTCGTAAAGACTAAATATGGGCAAGTTGGACCAGGAAGAGAGAACTCTAAAAGATTGGGAAGATGTTTAAAAGATGAAAAGATTCTGCGCTTTAATTCACACTGAGATGTTTCTCACCTTCGAGTAGCCATGCTGGAAATGATATATTATACATTATGAGCATGGTTCATGCAAGAAAGACAACTTTGAACTTCAATCAATATGCCTGTACTTAAAGAAAATAGCTTGCAATGTGAAAATATTGGCAAATAAATTTACTTTTTTATGGTTCTTGATAGAAGAAGGTGTTTAAGATGCGTATATATGTCATTTTTAATGATTCTCTGCCTTGAATGACATTTTCTGCTTATCTACCAGTTATTGTCTTAATTGCAGTAGAGTATTTACAGTTGTTCCAGCCTATAGAGCTATATGCTAACTAAACTGAGTAGTTGAATAAGACTGGCCTGTAGCCGGGTGGGGGGCAGGTTTTCTTTCCAGAGAAAACAGGGCTCTAAAAGCTACTGTATCTGTAAAAATACCTTTCAAAACAATTCTCACTGAAAACTGAAGTTTGATGAATTTATTATTACTTTTTTTTTTTATCATAGCTCTATTTAGTTTTAGTTTTTCAGATACTTGAATATCAGTAATTATACATTTGGTAAAATCAACATTTTGTTTTCTGTTCCTGTGAAAAATTTCTCATATAAATGACGTTCATTATTCAATATAAGATGATACAAAGTGATTCATTTTTCAAGTTCAAGGGTATTCAAAATAGACTCAAAGCAGTAAAATTGGGTGTAATAAATTATCCTTACTTCAGACGTGAACTGATAAATTGGTTTTATAGAAGGGCTTAGTGGTAAAAATAAGTTTAGAAAATAAAAAATAGTAATAATCCGCTTATATGGCTGAGTCTGGTCTGTTCCCATTATGTCCTCCGAGTGTGTCCTGTGTTCCCAAGTCAGACAGGGTGCCCAGCTCCTCAGGTCACACCCAGCCGACCCAGGACTCCATGGGTGTGAGCTTTGTAAGGCTTCCTGGACCAAGGGTCCTTCTAAGCAGTGATGTTGAAGGAAGAACAGGCAAGACGACTTGGATAAACAACTACATAAATTTTTCCTCGTACTGACTCGGGCCAGAGTCCAAGAAAGAGATCACAGTTGAATAATACCTTTCTGAAAGAAGAAAGTTTGCTTTTTGGGAGTATATATACTACCCTCTAATCGTAACCAGAGAGGCTGCCGCCCCTTGTGATCTGCACACTCACTATTAGGGGAAGCTAGTGTTGTCACTTTTCTTTGGGTTGTTCGTCTTTGTTTGTGAAGGGTTTTTTTAGCACACCTCTCTGTCTTTAACAACAAGACTAGATAGAGACAATCATTTATTACCTACACATGCTAAGTGCCCAAGAAGATTTGCTGAATGAGTGGATGACTTTGCCGGACTCAACAGACATCGCTTCTATTTGCTAATAACCTCGAGTGAAGACAGACATTATCATTAGGTTAATAAACCATTAAAGTCGAGAGTGGGAATGTTAATGCACGTGGAATGTAGTCAAATTGCCTGGCCTGGGCTGGGAATTGCACTTTAACCACAGCACATACATTTTTGCAGTCCTTGATGTTTCTTCCTCTTTTCCATCGTGAGAGCTCCTTCTTTTCAAGATTCCCGTCTGTGTCATCACTCTCCAATAATATTCATTAAGCTCCTGCCTGCTGAGTACTGCCGGATTTGGTCCCTTTTAATGAGCGCGAACATTTAAGTTGAAGGATAGGCTTTTATGCGACACTGCTTTGTCCTGAAAGGGCTAGTCTGTGAGTACACAGATATTTGGCACTGTTTTCCTCAGTTCAGTAAGTAATTAGATCAATCACATATTTTTGTTGGCAAGCTCTGGCTGCCTCTTTAAAACAAGAGGTAAATCAGCTTGTCTTTGTCCTGCGAGATGTTATCAGACCTGGGCCCTTTCTCAGCATTAGCCATTAGTGGGTGCTTTATCTTGATTTTGTAAATTGCCACTTCCTTTACACAATAGATGTTTATGCTCTATGACTCCTTGCTAATCACTCTGGTCACTTAGGGCAGCACACCTTTTCCCTCAGCCCATGTTGCTCCTACAGACGACAGTGTTGCGCGAGGCTTTGTTTTGTGCTACTGTTGGCTAGGTTTTTAAAAAGATGTTTTACAAATAAGTAATGGCACGAAGTGTTTCACCAAATTTACAGAAATCAAAAGGAAACGTTTCTAGTCTGGCCCTCTTTGGGGTGTGGGGTGTGGGGTGTGGCTTGTTTGTCCCTGTTTTTTTGTCTTTTTTTTTTTTTTTTTTTTTGCTCCCAGCATGTAGTGTTTCTAAGTTCTTGTAATTTTTCCTTCAAAGCAGTTTTTTTGAGTTGCCCCGCTGTTTTCTCCTTGTCCTCTCACCTGGCCCAGTCCCTCATCACCACACCAGCTGCTTTGTCTATAATCTCTCTCTCTCTCTCTCTCTCTCTGTGTCAAAAGCCCCATTCCAACGTATCCCATGTTTATCTACCAGACTAATTTCCTTTTGTTACTCTTTTGTCCTGTAACTAACTGCTTTGCTCAGAAATCTTTATTGGCTCCCAATTGCCTAATGAACTAGGGCTTGAACTCACTTGTCAGCTTTCATTCTCCAGTTCTGTGCATCCTGTCAGTGATAGTTCCTGGACTCTTCAAAAGTCTGCCGGCCGCTCGGGGTAAGCTTGTTTACTGCTTTGTCATGGTATTGTGATTAAGAGCATGGGTTCTGGGGTCACATTAGTGTGGGGTCAGATGCTGGTTCAGCCACTGACCTTGGGCAGTTTATCTTTTAGGTTTCTCATCTATAAATTGGGCATAATGATAGTCCTTCCTTCTCAGAAGTGTGAGGTGTGAGTTTTGTATGCGTCTGACACAAAGTAAGAATTCATCAAAAGGGTGAGCTATGAAGGTATTATGCGTTGGTAGTCTAAAATGCCCTTCTAATAATTATCTCAGTACTTACATATGCTTATTATGTGTCAGACACCGCCCTAAAACTCCTAACTGAATTTGTTTAGGTCTCACAAGAACTCTTTCAGGAGAGAACTGAGAGCAGTCCCATTTTATAGAGGAGAAGACTGAGTCTAAGTGTTGGAGTGAGGTGCCTAAACTCACATGGCTGATAAATGGCAGGCCTAGGATTTGACTCTTGGCAAAATCCAGCTCTAGAGTCACCGCTCTTAAGCACTATTCTGTAAACCTAAATTCTACTGATGAATTTCCTCACCTCCCTGTCCCCCCCCCCCCCCAAGCCTCTAGGGATGTCTCTCTGTCTGAACTCCTAATGCGTGTAATAGGGTGATAGGAAGAATGAGTTAGTAATTGCTGGAGTCCTCATTGTTTTGTATTCTACAGTACTGTACGTAGACTAAAAATTCCTTTGATTATGAAGTTATTACATGTGAAAATAGAGATTTTGGAATATGGAAACATCAAAGAAGAAAATAAAATACTCCCTGATGTTCACATGTTCTCTGTCCTCTTAGTGTTACTTATAAATAGTATACATATATACCTGGTAATATAGAGCATATTTGTACATTATATACAATCATGGTCATGCCATGTATATAATTTTGTACCCTGCTTTCCTTGCTTAACATTATATGTATTTGCCTCTGTCATTAAATATTCTAAATCACCATTATCATGAATGCAATTTAATTGTTTGTGTAATTTGTCTGCAGTTGGACCTACTGTTTACATCCAGTTTTTAAATGACTAATAAACATTTCTATAATTAAGTGGGTCATAGGTCCTGGCTTTGAAGAGGACTTCTGATATAGAAGCAAAATTGCCTTTCGGAGATTGTACCAATTTATTACTTCGCTATCGTGGGAAACTCGAGGTGTTTCAGTGGCCTTGTTGACTACTTGTTCACTGTTCTTGTAGACCAATAACATTTTGCTTAGTCATTGCTAACATGACAGGTGATCGAGGGCGAGGGGTCAGGGCTCGAACTGCACCGAGCCCGAAGCACGTGATGTTCCATGAGTACTTGCCTGGTTGATCTTTCAGTAGAGATGTGAGGGGCTCTGTAGAATTCTAGGATTTAGGAACTGGAGGAGAGTGTACAAACCATTTAACCCATGTTTTGAAGATAAAGAAAGTGAGATGCAGAGAGGTTAAGCAGCTTGTTCAAGTTCATAGAACTGGTTAGGAGTGGAATGAGTCTTGTTTGATCTGGTTTTCAAACCCGTTGATTTTTCATTATGTCACACTGTTTCTCATTTACCTTAATTATTCATCTACATCCGTCCGTCCGGCTTCCCAGACATAGCTGGCCAAATATGGAGGTGCCGGTTAGAACAAAATAGTCAGTGTTTGCAACTCTTTGGGGCTAAGGTAAGAGGATTCTGGTTGACCTAATCAGACAGTCCAGCTTTGGCACTATGCGATTCCTCCTTTCCCCACGTAGAGCCTGCCAGCTGCCAGTGTTTGACGCCGATAAAATGGAAGAAGTGTGACGATGGGGACTTGCACGAAGATCTGTCCCTGACAGAGAGAAGCCTCAGACTCTGTGAGGTTGTTTAGTGCTTTGTGCTTAGAAACAGGTTTCCTTAGGAGCATGGACTGTGGTGGTACTCGCTGTGTTAGGCTGGGTGGCTCTCTCTTCCGCCATGGTGTTGAGGAAAGCTATGGTGTGGAGCTAATCCATGGACGCTGACTCCATCTGACTAAACCTTGCCCTGGAACCTGGTTCTCAGAAGCATCATTCTATCTAATGCAGCCTCGCTGTCCAGGTTCTGAAGTGGGTAAGTCCTCGCTGCTCTCACTCTCTTTGCATTTCTCTTCAGGGCACTTGGTTTCCCAGGAAGTCTGGGTAGCATGGATGAGTATTTCTGTGTATCGGTATTGGGAGATAAGAAGTAAATGCAATGAATTTTTGCAGTTCAGATCTTTTTTTGATGTTGTCATGATTAAGCCATAAAAAGGTTAACAGCTTCAAGGCTGGAAACGAATGTTAAATTCATATCTCTCCTTTACTGCCAATAAGATTGACTAAAATGTCCAAGCAAGGTATTTCCTCACTTTTCTTAGTCTCAGAATAATCTGCTTTTATCACCCTGTCCTTAAACAAAGAGCATAGGGCGTTATTAATTGATGACAAGAGCTATCTTGATGGATTAAAATTTCCCTGTAAAAATAATAAAAAGAGAAACCTGCTTTGAAAAGCCTCTGGCCTTTGGGGAAAGGTGAATGCCTAAATCCAAGTTAATATGCTTTTGGATGAGAAGTTTAGAAAAGGAACTTTTAAAAGATAATTATGTCCGTTTATCTCTCAGAAACATATTATGGTTGTTTAAACACCATGGAAATGATAGGTAAAACTGGGCTTCAATTTGTGGCATGACAACCCTCTTTCCCTTTCTTTTATTTATTTGTCCATTGATTCACTCAACAGATGTTACTAAGACCTCTTATGTGACGTGCATTGGGTAAGGTGTAAAAGGAGATTTTAACAGGGAGCAAGCAAGCCCAGCGAAGAGAGTCTCTTCTAAAATAGGGTTGGGAGGCCATAAGGAGGAGGCGTGTGCACGAGTACTCATTGGAGGAACCATGAACTTCTTGAATTTGTAAGCCAACCCAAAGACCCTCCCCCTGGATTTAACTTCCTCCTTGCCATGGCAACTGGATCATCCACAGCCTTCGCTTTGAAAGGAGCTGGTTCGGTTTACGAAGCTTCAGTCCCTCATTTGCAGGTCGACCAACCAACCCCAGTTAACCTAATTTCAATCCCTGTTTGGCATAGAGAATCTAAATGAAAACTACATTCTTAACTTTTCACCTTTATAACTCTGCCTCCTCCTTGTCTTCCTTGGAACACAATTCGAGTAGAAACCTGAATGTGTCTCCTGAGTTGCAGTTCTAATTACCCAAATAAATGCTTGTTTTTAAACAATTTTTAGTGAGTTCTTTCCTGGCCAACAAAGGCATGGGGGATCTAGCAGTGAATAAAATAACAGACCTTTCTTTCGTGGAGTTTATAGGCTGGTGGGGCAAAAAGTCAAGTCCTTCTGGGAAGATTTCCTAGCAGTGGAGACATGCAAGGCGAGACCTGAAGAGTGAGAAGACCTCTTAGTCACTCAAGACTTAAGAACATGCTACGATGAATTGTTCTGGAAATGTGGGGATATGCATAAGACATGTGAAAAAAGGAGGGCCGTGAACATATTCAGGCTTAATTACAGTCTTTATCTCAACAACAGAAACTGTCTGCCATTATTTGAGAGCCTAAACTTTGTTTCTGTAGGTGGCCAGGTTCACGGCCAGAGGGAAATGCAAAGTCTCCAGTTACAACTGCAAAGGCATTCTTTTCGGTCCCCACCTGATCGGATCCGCCAGCTCCAGCGACTCCTGCCTCGCCACTTGTTCCCTTAGTTGGAAAACTACGTGGTCATTCTTTCTCTCGATTGGCAGTTTTGATTGGAATGGATTATTTCTTTTTTTTTTTTTTAAAGATTTTGTTTATTTATTTGACAGAGGGAGAGAGATCACAAGTGGGCAGAGAGTCAGGCAGAGAGAGAGGGAGAAGCAGGCTCCCTGCTGAGCAGAGAGCCCGATGCGGGGCTCGATCCCAGGACCCTGAGATCATGACCTGAGCCGAAGGCAGAGGCTTTAACCCACTGAGCCACCCAGGCGCCCTAAGGAATGGATTATTTCTACCCAGAAACTGGGAGAAAATGATTGTGACATGCTTCTGCGCCATGGTACCACTGCTTGGCCTTGTTTTGTCCCCCGAAGGATTGTCCTGAAGGAATACAGGCCATCAGCTGCATCCTATGTCGTGTAAGCAGTGGCAGAAGCACCTGCAGCTATACATGACAAGAAGGTGTCTCTGAACCAGGACGCACTTCCCTATTTCATGTGTAATGGCAGCTTGAAGAGAAAAGATGCTTTTTGGAACAGGCCACAGACTCACAGAAAGGCTAAGGCTAAAGCTCCAAGATCAGCTCATTAGCATTCTTTGAACTTTCTTAGACATTTTTCCCCCCAACAAGATCTTTGGAAATCTCGAATATAAATCTGATAAAAGCAATGAATCGACAACTTAGTGAGTTTTTAATATTCGTTATTTTTTATTTTATTTTTTTAGAGATTCTTTTTTTTTTTTTTAAGATTCCATCCATTCATTTGACAGAGAGACCACAAGCAGGAAGAGAGGCAGGCAGAGAGAGAGGGGGAAGCAGGCTCCCTGCTGAGCAGAGAGCCCGACGTGGGGCTTGATCCCAGGACCCTGCGATCACGACCCGAGCAGAAGGCAGAGGCCTTAATCCACTGAGCCACCCAGGCGCCCCTAATATTCGTTATTTTTTAAATGCCTGTGCACTGATTCTCCCCAAAGCTCTTGGGTTCTGGTAGGCACAGGCTGAAAAATAGCTCATCGTGATAGCTCATTTATATTGGTGCTTGCAACAGGAGAGATGCTGCTGAGCACTTACTTGTTGTGTTGCATTTTCTCTCCCTAGCAGCTCTGTGATGTGACGTCATTATGGTCGTCTCTATTTCACACGTGAGCTTTAATGCCCCGCATAAGGTCACGTGGCCAGAAAGTGATGGGAGTTGGACTGGAACCTGGGTCTCCCTGACTAACCAGTCAATGTCCTTAATTGCTGATCTAGTGAGACCTTAGCACTAGATGTCACAGCCTGTTGTCTCGACTTCCTGAGGTCAGTGTCAGTGCCAGGATCAGGACTCAGAGATTCTGACCCCTGGTCCAGTGTTCTTCGTGCTGTACCTTCGTGACAGCTGCTTTGGAACTATCAGAGGGATATTTCCTAGATCAGGTAGTGTCCCCAGAACAGTTCCCTTAAACAAAATGTAGCATAGGACACACATCCTTCTTTGCACATAACGTGAGAATAGTTTTTTTTTTTTTTTGAAAAGGAGATGAGCGTGTGTTAGAGGGGAGAATCTCCTTCCCCTCTCGCCTCTCTTACTGTCTCTTCTATAACCCAAACAAGTCAAAAATCTTTGAAAAGTGTTTATTTTTGAAGGAAAAAGTTAGTAGCTGGGTTCAATTTATTTGTCTTTTTCTCCAGGTTGTTGGTATTTATTTATTTTAAATAAACTCAATCACTTGCCAGTCTAACCTATGGGATATGTATCTTTTATTTTATTTTATTTTATTTTATTTATTTATTTAAAAGATTTTATTTATTTATTTGACAGAGAGAGAGATCACAAGTAGGCAGAGAGGCAGGCAGAGAGAGAGGGGGAAGCAGGCTCCCCACTGAGCAGAGAGCCCGATGCGGGGCTGGATCCCAAGACCCTGAGATCATAACCTGAGCTGAAGGCAGAGGCTTTAACCCACTGAGCCACCCAGGCGCCCCAGGATACGTATCTTTTTTTTTTTTTTTTAACAATTGTAGTTTATTAAATAATATCTCTGCATCACTCCTCTGAGTTCTACCTGAGATGTGATCTTAACTGCAGGAGTCGAGGCAACGTATCTTTTAAATGTTAATGTAAGCACATAGAGTAAAAGCCCCTTTTTGTGTTAATTCTTAAGATTGGTTTGGGAGTCACTTAGAATTATAAAAGACTGAATATTGGGAAATATTGACTGATCTCATTGAAGTAGCCTGGTATCCTTTTATTAGTTTGCCTAGCAAAGGTTATGTTCTTTCTCTGTTGGAAGGCTCGAACATTTTAAAGAATTTTTGTTGGCTTAAGAAATAGGATTTTCTTTCTTTCTAAGTGTTTCTGATAGCCATGGATATGTCCGTAGTTTCTCGTGGTTGACTAATAATGACGGTGTGTGTTGCTGGTGGTCCTGGGGTGTGGACTCTGAGATGGAGGTGTTACACACAGGAGTTGGTTAGGGGGTGCTCTTTGAGTCAACTGTGGGGAGAGGAGGAAGCAGGACTGGGCAGAGAGAGCGATGATGGACTGCCATCAAGCCTCAACAAAGGCCTGGGCGGACCCTACAGAGGGCTCTGGAGCTGTCGTGAGTTGGGGCGAGGGGGTCGTGTCCTCCCTTAGTCCAGGCACGGATACGGCTGCCTTCAAGGGGAAGGAGTCATCTTGGGCAAAGTGGCTGTCTTCAGCAGAGGGCAATTTCTAGAGAAGGCTGACAGCCCGGAACATTCCTAGCAGCTGGGAGAGTAAATCTCTCTCAGTCCTGGAGGGCTTGGGTGGATGTCACAGCATCCAGTACACAGCTGTTAACTCTTGAAATGCAGTGGAAGGGTAGCAGAAGGTAGAGACAAGGTTATCAGATAATCTTTGCTCAATGGTTATGGTTTAAAGGTAAATGCGTAGTTGTATAAGATGCAGTCTGTTAACAAATCCAGCCATCCCTGTGTGTGTGTGTGTGTGTGTGTGTGTGTGTGTATTAAGACAGTTTGATGTATAACTCCATAAAAAGAATATTTTTGGTATAGAATATCTTTGGTATAGAATTTACCTAATTCATTGTGTGATTTATTCTAGTATTAAATTCCAACTCTGGCTAAGGCACGGATTTTTAAATTGCTCACACAAGCATATGCTTTGTATGGGAATTATCTAAAGAAAAGTTTGAAACCATGCTGCAGAGAGATGAGCATGGTCTATAGAAATTTTATGCAACCAGGAGCCAGATTGCAGAAGCTGATCCGAAGGGGGGATTTAATGTAAGGATTAATGACCTGAATTTTTATTTAAAATACTGCATGGTTTTATAATTCATAAACAATTATACAAAATACATGTAGTTACATCATAATTTGCTAATTTAAATTGTATACAAAAAATTACAGTAGATCTACAATTGAATTTATGAGCTGTTCCTCGCATTGGTCAGTATATACCAAATGAAAAACACAAAAATGTGTTGAATCAGCATTTTGGGTAATGCGTCTTTCGCTATATCCCCTCTTTTAGAACTGAAGTGATGAATTGGGATATATTACATGGCTAATGTTCCCTGGTTTTCTTTCTCTGTTTTTTTTTTTTATTGGTAAAATAATCAGTTTTGTTGATCTTTCTAACATGCGTTGGAATCACAAACCAGTTGGATTTCATTTGCATAGCTAGCCCTCGTGTAAGCAGGGAAATAGAACAGCAGCTCTAGTGGCTGACACCCCAGGTTTTCTAGACTGTTTGAGTGATGTGTTGTGATGGTAGCAATGACTGGTTGACTAGTGGCTATAGTTTCTTCAAGCCATTATTTTATTTACTACCAAACTTTTAATCTCTCTAAGAGTTGGATTTGTGATGGGTACAAATCCTGTGACACTGTTCTCTTGACATCACTGTCAAATAAATAATAAAGGGAGATATTTCATTAGGAGCCAGAATGCCGGGAATCACATCCTATTTTTATCAACAGACTTCTCATTTGCTTAGGTGAATTGCCGCCCTGTGTCACTCTCAGATACATTCCTGTACAAACATGGTATCAGTGAAAGAGCCCCCCTTGGCGAAGCCACTCTGACTCCCCTTCTCTGTCACCTAGTCCTCCTAGTCCTTCTGCCTGTGCCTCATGCGACCATTCACTTTTCTGTAAGCTTCAGTTCCTTCAACTATAAAATGGGTATGACAGTCCCTACTTCATTGAGTGGTCCTGAGAATGACAAAGACAGTTTCATGTGCTGCCTGGCACAGAGCAAGTGTCCCATATATGGCAGCCCTTTTCACCAGCTCTGACTATTCCTTGCCCAGGCAAACCTCTCCCTGCTGTGAGCTGCCCCAGGGCCTCAGACTGGATCTTACATACTCCACACATCTTGGGCAGTTGGATAAGTGCTTCTTGAATCACCCATGAATACAGGAAGATGTGATCCCTACACTCAAGAAGACGAGAGTCTGGGTCTGCAATAGCTGTAACACAAAGTAAAAACTATGTTGCCATGGGGAGATGGAATGAAGAGGTTTAGAGAGGAAAGAGACTGATAGGACAGGTTGAAGGCAGGGACTTAGTAGGTGTTCAGCCTAGTGTTTTTGATCCTGGCAACCAGAGATTTTGGGATGCTAGAATTTTTTTTTTTTTTAAGATTTTATTTATTCATTTGAGAGAGAGAGAGAGAGGACAAGCAGGGGGAGGGGAGAGAGAGGGGAAGCAGACTCCCCACTGAGCGGGGAGCCCAACATGAGGCTCCATCCCAGGACCCCGAGATCATGACCTGAGCCGAAGGCAGGCACTTAACCAACTAAGCCACCCAGGAGCCCTGGGATGCTGGAAATTTTTTGTAAATTTTACTGGACATGTTATATATTTGCTTGACTTCTACCCCCCCTCCAACTTTTAATGACAACTTGTTCTTTGAACTTCATAAGTGACAGGGATGGACAGAGTCCTTTTTTTTTTTTTTTTTTTTTAGCCCAAGCAGGTGGAATGAGATCTGAGAGCATCTGTTGAATGCCTTTAGGTCCTTTTGACACTTTTGCAACCATCTACCCAATATATCTACCATTATTTATACTGGTTATGCTGTTATGCTGAGCGTATGCTCATTTCATATACTTGGCGATAGTTCGTGTGTAGATAATTTGAACGTTTTTGAGTTTGAAAATTTTTCATTATATAGTTATTCTATTTAATGACTTTGAAAAGATTCTTTCTCCAGAGAGAGAGCAGAATTAATGATTTTTTAATCACATTTTTTTTTTGGCCAGCATGTTCTGCTTTGTGGTTTTACTCCCCCAACCACATAAGCTAGATTTAGGAGAGAAATCACAGGGGGATCTGTTCAGGCAGTTACTTGTTTGATTCCCCAGAGGCACTGGCTCTTAGATCTCCTACTAGTGTAGCTCTTCTGATCTTTTATTCTGTAAGGTGTTTGTGTCTCTGTAATGATGGATGTTTCACTGACTCAACTAAATGGAAGAAAATTTTCTCCAGCCCTTAAATGTATTGCTTTCCTTGTTCTCTCAAAAACACACTTTTCTTGGGTGAGAGCATTTTGGAGGCATTTGGCATCAAATCAACAGAATTGTGGCCTTTAATGGAATTTGAAGCACTGAGTGGTGGTTTGATTGGTAGGAATCCATTTTGGTTTCTTTCTCCTTGGATATACCCCCCGTACACAATAAAGAAACAACTCCCTTCCTCCCGTTGTTTTTTGAAACAAGAGTATCTGATTTTATTGAATCTTGTATTTTCGCTTTTATTGTCACTTTCCTTTTTCCCTTGAAGGGGAGGAAAAACGCTCAACTTGTGTACAGAGTAAATTAAATTATGAGGAAAATAGTCCATGGAGTTAAAACAAGATGAACTGAGGTTTTGGAACGGAATCCGAGTTTTGCCACGATGTTGCCGATAGTCTAATCTATGATTCAGAAACATATTAGTCATTTTGATATACTGTTGATTTGACTAATTACCCTGAAGCCTGGCTGGCAGACTGAATTGCCCAAGTCACCTAGTAATTTCGATCAAATCAACGAGTAATTATCGTTTTGTGCAGGCAACAAATATAGAATACTGATTATGGTAGACTAAAGAAGATGTTATTGTGATATAATCATATAAAATACTTAATTCTGGCTTCCTAGCAGCCCTTACCTTTTTCATACTTTAATGCTTAAATTCTCAGCACATGATGGAGAAAGGCTGTGGCAACTCTTTGGGGAGAATCATTTTATTCTCTCAGTATAAACATGTGAAAGATTTTCTGGTGATAAGGTAAATACTTATATTTTAAATGTACCTTAATTATAATAAGTATGTTTCTAGAAGCCCTCAGAACTAAATATGGTCAGACTTGAAGCTCAAAATTCTCTTAGATTTCCCACAGAAAGAATTTAGAAAAGAGCAATTTGTGTGGCAGAGCCCGAAGTTATTGTGACTAATTTCACTATCGATTCCTTAGATAAATACTAATATTAGCACAATCGGGCCTACTTGAAATCTGAATACTGACATTTGTTTGGTTGCCATTCTGTCATCATCCTTTTCCTCACTTTGGGGAGATCCTTCTCCAGAGTGTGGTGTTTATTACCAAATTGGTAGTTGGCTATTTTTTTGGGCATAAGTGTAAAATATTGTAGAAACAGAGCCATGCTTACTGAATGAGAAAATCTGTCTTTAATTTTACTTGAGTTGTCTCCTGGATGGTTTACCTATGTTCCTTTTCCGTGAAAGTGGGAAATATAATTTACTTGGAATTAGTGCAGATTTGCTGTGTAATTAATGTTTGTGGAGCTCCTCCAGGGGATTTACTCTGTGTTGTGCAGTAACTTCATCCACTGTGGATGTACTTGACCCCCCAAAAAAAAGAATCAGAAAGAAAGAGAACAATAATTGAAAAGTTTCAGATATTTTGAGTTTGCTCTTGGGGAATTGTAGATGTTCTGCTCTTTTCTTGCTTGGCCTTACTTTCTACCTCCCTGTCATCGTGCGAGTGTCTCAGTGTGCTGAGAATCATTCTTGCATTTGAAGATGCACTTTTTTTGGGTACAACCTGACCCCAAGTGCCTACTGCTTTGTTGGGATACTCAGGTATTTCTCCAGCTTCATGAGAAAAAGTTTGTTGATTTCCAACAAATGCTTCGCTGAGGGGTATGATAGTGATTTTGAGTATTTGCATGTCTTGCCTTATGAATTGACTTAGAGCCTCGTCTACAGGTAAGTTGCTATTTATTCCCATGGTATTGAGTCACATCATCCATTTTTAGTAATCCCGCAGGATTTAGAATGGAAGTGAATTATTATGCATATATATGGTAATATTATATAAAATTATTCTTCCAAAAAAAGGAACTCCTTTGCTTCCATATTCTCTTCACAGCT
>CM052899.1:64060086-64158452 GCA_028534135.1 Potos flavus | reverse complement strand
TTTTTTTTTTTTTTAATTGTGACCTAAGATTCCATTATATAGAAGTGCCTAACTTATATAACCAGACCATTGCTGGTGGATATTGAGGATCTGTCCACTTGTTTACCATCGAAACAATGCTCCAAAGAACATCACTTTAGTTAGAGAGGTGTTAGTGGTTAAAAGGATGTGTCTGGGTCAGACAGATCCCAGGATATCTGTATGACCTTAATTAGACCTTGATTACCCCTCTGTGACTCAGTTTCCTTATTTGTGAAAGAAGGGAGTAGAGTTCACAGGATTGTTGAGAAGATTTAATGGTGTGATGTATTTCAGATAGTCCCGGCACAGAGAGTGCTCAATATGTGCCAACTCTTACTGTTGGTCAGTCTGCCATTTTGCAAGGTGAACGTGTCTTCCTAGGATAAATGCATAGAAGTGGTTTTTCTGACCCAATTTAATCTTGAAGACTGTTGCCAAATAGTTCTCTCTAGGTAGAAGCCCAGTTTATGCTCTCACCTGAGGTGTAGGAGGGGTGCTCATTTTTACTTCTCATAAGTCACCTCTTGTTACATGTAAATCTGGACTGTGATTATATATTCCTGAGTCCCATGTCATAGGTACTCAGAGGGGAGAGATTTCAAGTTAAAAATTTCTTCCTGAAATTTTTCAGGGCTCCTAGAAGAGCTCGCTTTTTATTTTTATCAGTATGACATCTTATCTTGATGATAAAAAGATTGTGGCAATAATAAATGTGTGAACAGCAAACTACTTTAAGCCAGTAGGTTTATATTATGTACTTCTAGAATCCTTTACCTACTCATGGATGAGAAAATTCAGTCTTTTAAATCTTCATACAATAGTGGTACCGTTTGTTAGAGGGATTGTTATATTTACATGTGTTACGTTATTTTTCTGTTCATAAAAAATAACTGCGAAATTAGAACTTTATAGTCTTAGGTTATCACGTAAGTGCTACTATTATTCCACTGACGTGAAGGCAAGATCCC
The DNA here is from genome assembly GCA_028534135.1 of Potos flavus. Lineage (NCBI taxonomy): Eukaryota > Metazoa > Chordata > Mammalia > Carnivora > Procyonidae > Potos > Potos flavus. Next base: position 64,157,463 of record CM052899.1, on the reverse strand, counting down.
AGTCTCGATTAGCTCAAGCACTCGTGGTTTACACCATTTCTGTCATGTGTTTAGTACAGAGAAGGCATCCACCTCTCTGCCCCATTGCATAGACTGGTGAAGAAGAGTGCTTTGCCCTAATGAGCATAGGATCATGTTCTAGGAGATGAGCCGGTTGTTGGTTCTGAGCTTTTGCTAACATTATAATAAATACTAATCATTTTCTACCTCTGATTGCATTTGTGCCTCACCTTGCGGTGTTTTGGGGAGGAGTGGAAGTGCCTAGGCAGCCAGGAAATTTGTAGGGCACCAAGGCCTGAACAGGTTATTATTCAAGAGCCTGATTATTCATGGGGCTAGGACAACCCCCATGGTGCCGAGACAGAACCTTTATTTACAATTCAAGTCACAAAAGTTCCACACTATCTTCGGTCATACCTTTAGTATTGGAACTGGTTGTTAGCCTCTGTTTTGGGACTCTTCATGGTTTTACCATGAATCCATCTTTAAAGTGGCTTTTAAACTTTCTTTGAAGGGGCAATTCATTCACCCTTTTTAGAATTGGCTGAAGACTATAGCCACCTCTCTCCAGAGAAAGGATGCCAACAATTTATGAGATTCATGGATGTATAGGGAATGTTATTGGTACTTCCCTCATTGTACTTAGCTTGTCTTACGCCATGCACAGATGGGTGCAGGATATTTTGGTAAAGGAGGCTTTTCATGTTGTTATTTCAAAAGGCCGTCATCATCTCACCTTCATTATACTACAGGTTGCATATCTGAAAATTTTCACTGAAAGCCTTTGAAAAACTACTGTCAGGGAACTCATTCTGATTGCTACAACTATAAAGACAAGTACAGACTAAACAGCACAACTTCCCAAAGTACTTACTTTTCCATAGAAAATGACCAAGACATGTTGGTCAAAAACTTAAATTTTTTTTTCCCAGGAAACATTTCTTGAGAAGAACTTCATTAGTATGAGAAGGTTCTTAGATTCAGAGCACTTATCCCAAATCTCTGCTTTAGAATATTACCCAAGAGAAGTGGTTGGATTATCTTGTGACTGCATTTACCTTAGTTAAGTTTTAGGGCTTTGTGGCAGAAATCTTGACTGATCTGTCCCTTAAGCTTTCAACAAAATAGTGGTGTGACAGGGCGGGGCATACTACCAAGATTGTAGTGATTAATTGGGTTGTTGGGAGACTCCCCAAGAGTGGTCCAGTTTTCGAGTTTCAACAAGTCACTTGTACACAAACTCCACGTGTACAAGAAACTTCTCTGTTCAGTTACCAGTGAGCTGATGTCTCAACACTTGCTATAATTTTCAAAAGCTGTAATTTTTGCATTCGAAATCCTTGCTAGTAGTGGTCTAGTTTCTTAAATAGCCTTAAAAATTAAGTCCATAAACAAATATCAGGTATGAATATGGATATTAACTTTAATTTTCCTTCTCCATTTTTTTTTTGCTTATCAGTCCATTGCATGGCACTTGGGTATAACCTAGTCAGCAGCTGGTTCTCATGAAATTAAAATGTAAAACATGGTGGAATTATTTCAAGGAATTATTGACAGTTACTATTTTGAAGTATGCATTTATCAAAGCCTGAAACTATTTGGAATGTATGTATGGAGAAAATTTTCTTTGTGCTCACTCTGTGTGTTAGCTAGTGACCTACCCTTGGCAGAACAAAACAAGATGGCAGAAAAACAAGATTCTGAATAATGACAGTCATCGACGAATGAGCCAGAGTCAAAAACTATGGCAAGTTGAAGGAGCCTAGGACAAGGTCCGGGAGAGTCAGGGGCTATTGGATGCTTGCTTTATTTTTCACAGTCCAGAATTGCTATGTGATATGACAGTGAGAGAGAAAAGGAAACTGGGCCAGAGGATTACAGCACAGGGAGGATTTAAGTTTAATAGGATTTTATTAGGCTCTAAGCAGAGGTTGTCTGAGGTAGTTTGACCCACACTGAATCCCCCTCTCCCCATTGCTATTACTTATAATTGAGGGCAGAAGTTTCCTCTCTCTTTAGGTGTTCCCAATATTTGAAGAGTCTTCACCTCAGATAGAATTTTACATGATAAGCACATTTACAGTAATCGACTTTTTATGTATTTAGTAGCAGCTGATTCAGGGCATTCCAAAGTGCATTCTAAAACAATGAGTTCTTCTACTGGCAATTGCTTAGGAAACAAACAAACAAACAAACTGAATTATATTTGAGATGGTTGGTTCCTGTGCTTTGGGTTCTTTAAGTGAAATATGCTTTAATTGTTAAAAAGAATACAGAGCGAATCCATTTATAAATAGAATTCTTACAAAGATTTTTGTACAGTGGCCATTATTCTTCTTCAAAGCTTATCTTCTTACCCCTCCCCAGTTAGTATATCACTTGGAATAAAGTACAGAAAATCATGACTTTTGAGCTGGGGAGACCTGGGAGGTAATCATGTAGTCCTAACTCACCTAAGTGAGGTTCCAAACCAAGATCCCTGTTTTTCACTCAAGGTCTACCTGCTGGGTAGAGTCCTGGGGCCGTGTCCCAGTTCAGAGATCAGGTCCCCAAGAGGCGACTTGGAGTGACTTGTCCACACTTGGACAACTGAACTAAAACCTCTTAGCCCTTAGTCTTGGTTCCCCACTTTAAATCTATCTAATCTCTCCAACCATTTCCACAAACCAACCAGAGAAATACGAGGAGGGAAGAAGGAGAAATGGGAAGGGAGCCTGCCATGTCTTTTCATCAAGTTCAAGAGATGGTTTCTCATCTGGCAACTCGCTGTGGAAAGACACCGCATGGCTTCTTTTTCAACTCTAGGCCTCTCCATGCTGTGTTACTGACCTTGTCTTTCCTCTGCTCCAGTTGCTCTACCAAAATCCTTAAAAAAATAATCTACCTACCTACCTATCTACCTTCAAATTCTCTGTGTTCATCGGTTCCTTTCCATTAAGCCTGCAAATATGATCACTTTTTCCTTAATAAAAATGTTCCCTTGGCTCTGTGTCCCCTTAAAGTGGCCATCATTTCTTTTCCTTAAAGAATTTTTTATAATCCATTATTAGAGGATATTATATTTAAATAGATAAAAGAAAGATGGCATGAGATCATATATTGTTGAATGCCGAAATGTTTACACTGTAATTTTAGTATGATAGTGAAAGAGGGGTATATTAAAATATAGTCATTTGTAATTCAGGGGAAAAATGTGATTTTTGCACATTTATAGGTTTCCTAAGTATTGTAGTTTTCAAAGGAGGCTGAAATTAGATAAAGATGTCTGTCTATTTGGAAATGAAGTTGAAGGAATTTTTATGGTAGAAAGAGGTATAATCTAGATGACTAGAATCTAAGCTTTTATGATTATATAGTATATTTTATAACTCTGACATGGAAGCATATGCATGTGCTTTTTTTTATAGTCAAAAGATATTAAAAAAAAAAAGATATCATGTACTTTCTAAAGAAAGGCAAATAAGAATACCTAAAATTCTTATGTCAGTTATCTCTATCTCCAATGATGATTTAATAACATTTTTCTTTCCTTACTGATGAAAAATATTTTTGTATATATTATTAATGAAATATATAAATTTGACTACTCAATAGTCAGTTCTGTCTTTGAAGTATAAAACCTGTGCCAGTGTATACATGTATTTTGATAGCTCCTCCCCACACCATGCCAAAAAAACCCTCAACAACCACACCACAAAACCATAGGGAGCCATTGTTGGACAGAGTCCTTAGGGTATTTTTCAGGTCTGGTGGTTCATTTGAAGAAAGAACAAAATCCCTCTGAATGGTTTACAGAGCTCTTTCTCAGGCACAAAATTCAAGTTGATGTGCATGTGGTGGGTATTTGCGGGAAGAACGGGCTGAATATGTGGCAGGAGTGTTCCTCTGAGCAGTCCCTGTGCCAGGTACGATAGGCTGAAGAGAGCAGAGGGGAAGAACGGGGGAGACGTCCAACAATGCCATATGCATGATGCAAGCCCACGTTCTGGTGACTGCAGCCTCTTTTACCTGCTCCTGGCTTTTTGCTAAGTTTTGTTCTGCTCTGTGCTTCACTTGGGACTTTAGCAGTGCTCTGAGAGTTAAATAAAAAACTTGGAATGAAAAAATGCAAAAAGGAAGAAAGTAAAGCCTGACAACAGGCGAATGCAGAAATGTATTGGAAACCTCAGCGCTTGAGGAAAGGCGCCCTTCTATGTCTCTCATAAATACAGAGCCCTCTCTTTCTTGTAGTTTTATATTGCCCTGGGGACATGCTAGTGCTTGAATATTCTAACATGGGAATAAGCAAGAAAGAGAGTGGAAATATCCAGCGCTTTTGTCTCTGGGTATATTCGGAAGTATTTTCACTTATAGAATCTTCTGGCATAGTGTTTCCTTCTTAAATGTGGCTTGCTTGACTTGCCTGCATTTAGATTCTTCAGGCATCCGCTTCAGAAGTATGATTGGATAAGCATCATCCAAGTGAGATGCACTTTTCTCAGAGAAGATACGGCTTCCTTAAGGGACTAGGGCCAGGGATCATAGCCAGGAGAAAGGAGAATAAAGATTTCTAGAAGGAACCCTGGACTGGGAATCAAGAGACGTTCCATTTCCATCAAAACTAACTAACTGGTAGTTCATGATTTTAGCTAAGATATTTATCTTGTCTATAATAAAGTCTCGCTCTCTGCAAGGATTGCATGTGAAGTGCCTTTGAGAACGGACTTCACAGACCTTAGAGAGCATGTTTCTAGTTTTGATTTAGAAGCAATTGGCATTTTGAATGTTCCCCTCATGCGTTTGAAGACGAATCTGAGAATCCTGGAGCTGGAAGGAGTTTCGAGGAGTCTTGTACTTTTTGAACCTCCAGGATAAACCAAAACACTCTGATTTTCCTCATAATTATCATTGTATCCTCTGAATAAAAGCATTTTCACAGAAATACTGTATTTAAGACAATGAGGGAGTTGAATCAGAACTTGTTTTATTTCTTATCACTAGGGCTGCCTGCTGAAATGTTACCTCTGAGGACCAGCCTGATAATGGAAAGTGAGGTGAAGGGGCTGTCTGTAGGATCCTAGGGAGTGGCTGGGACCTCAGAGATGGGGGGCACGTACCCTGTATGTGGGGGGGGGCGGCACTCCTGGGTTTTAAAATACCAGATGGGCCCAGTAAAACATGCTTCTCAGTGACAAAGAGCCATTGTTGGCTGTGGACAATGTCTTATTGAGAACGATAAATTTGTATTATTAGGAATTATATGTTGGGGAATTCACCAGTTTGAATAATAAAATATAGTCATAGAAGATACACATAAGTTGTTTCCCTCAGGTATGTGATTTGTGTGAGCCTTCTTCAAACAGGCCTTCTTCTTTCTACATACTTTAATCCTCTTCCATTCTCTCTAAAAAATGTTTCCTTTCCTCAGAATGATCAATGCTAGCCACTTTTCTATTCTTATGTCCTACCATTTTTTTCAAGATATGGATGTTGAATGGTTAGCCTCCCACCCCCAAGAGAATATTCCTTAACAATTTTCTTTCTTTTTTTTTAAAAGGTTTTTTTTAAAGATTTTATTTATTTATTTATTTGACAGAGAGAGAGAGAGATCACAAGTAGGCAGAGAGTCAGGCAGAGAGAGAGGGTGAAGCAGGCTCCCTGCTGATCAGAGAGCTCGATGTGGGGCTCGATCCCAGGACTCTGAGATCATGACCTGAGCCGAAGGCAGAGGCTTTAACCCACTGAGCCACCCAGGCGCCTTCCTTAACAATTTTCTAGTGTTCAATTTCACTCCCCACAAAGAACTTGACCCAGAAATCTAACCTGAATCCTCACCTTAAGCCCCTTTCCTCACATTTTATTGCTTGTAGGAGGAACAGTTGACCAGTATTCTCCTCATAATACCCTTAGTATTACTCAGTTGAAAAATCGCTGTTTTTTTTTGGCACTACAAGTCTGGAAATTTTATCATGGATTTTGTTTTCCAATGCACTGATAATTACCACGTAATCACTATACCTCAAACTCTCTCCGGTCTGTACACTGAAAAAAATAGTATTTTGAACTGGACCCCATCCTTTCTGTGAGCTGATCAAACTGGGGAGATGCCCTATATCGCTGCTTCTCTCTGCGAGTTAGCCTCATGCAACTAGATTGTATTTGCTGTATGCTCTATGACCTCAATATCTTTTTTCTCCCTCCTGGCTCTGTGGTAGTCGGACTTTCTTCATATTTTATCCACATAATTCACTCTTCATTTGTAAGTGTGCTACCTTATACTCACACTGAGTAAGCACTATCTTGTTTTTTGATGGATCATTTCTATCTCTGATTTGTCAAGGTTACTTGGAATTCTATTATTTTTCGGAAAAGCCAGAAACCTTAACTTGGTTTGTAGCTATGAAATGACCGAGAATGCTTTCAATTCCATTATGATAGCCATTGATTAAAAAAAAATTCAATCATATTGGACCCAGGAGTCTGGGTGCCGTTTTAGAGCTACCCCAAGTTGCATTACGGTGTTTATTTCTGTCACTATTAAGTAATGGCTTTCCTGTTTCTGGATGTTTTTAAATTCCACAGACATTGGTATCATAGTTTCTTGCTCAGTTATAGAAACTAGATTTGAATGATTAGACTTACTGTCTAGGGGGTTGTGGTTGATGGTAGTGAAGAAAATAAACCCAGTAATTGTTTAATTTATGGGTGTAGATTTGGTAGCATCATTATTTTATATTTTTAGTAGCAAGGAAAGAGTAAATAAGATTGGGTAGAAATGTCTATTTTGTAGATATTTTTGTTCTGTGTTGGACTTTGAGAATGTCTATGCTCTGATTTAAATTTAGTGGTCAGTGTCCTATTTAATATGTGAACATAACAAGATGCCTTTTTGTTATTGTCATTACAGGTTTTGGAAGATGACAGTGAAATGTGAAGAAGTTATGTTTCTTATGTGACACTTGAAAGTTAGTGACTGCTTGCCAGATTTTCCTGAAAATTAAATATGACTTAGAGGCACTGATTTACGAAGGTTTATGATGTCATCGGTTACGACGGAAAACAAACTCCAGCAGGCTGTGAGCCTGCAGGGAGTTGATCCAGAAACATGCATGATTGTATTTAAAAACCACTGGGTGCAGGTAATGTATGAGCTGCCCTTTTTCTGCTGGGCTAGGTAGCTCTTGAGTCCTCTATCCCACTGAACCAGGGCTTTCCTACCTCTGTGACGGGTGACTGGGCTTCCAGAAACAGGGAGCAAAACCCTTGCAGGTAGGAAGAAAAGCAATTCTCTCTTTCTTTCTTTCTTTCCTTCTTTCTTCCTTCCTTCCTCCCTCCTTCCCTCCCTCTTCCTCCCTCCCACCTTCCCTCCCTCCCTCCCTTCCTTCCTCTCTCTCTTTCTCTCTCTTCCTTTCCTTCCTTCAATAGGTATCTGGTTGAAAACCATGGTTTCCATAAAAGCAATTAGGGAACATGTATGTTCCTCAGATATTTTTGGAAGAACAGCCGTTGGCCTGAAAGGGACTTTGACATCACATTGCGATAGACTTGACCAGGATTAGACCCTCTTTCCCTCCTCCCTGCTGAATTCCATCTAGTCCTTACACTCTAACAGCGCTAAAATACACATTTATTAAATATTTACCAAGTGCTGTGCTGAGTACTTCAAAAGCCTTGTGTCATTTACTCTTCTCCACAAACCCATAATGCCATTAGTGTTAGCTTCCTCATTTTACAGATGAGGGAATGGGGGATTAGAGATGTGGAGTTAACTTGCTTGAGGTTCTACGGATAGTGAGTTTCCAAGCAAGTACATAGTAGACCTTGGTCCCTCGACTGGTGTATTTGACCTCTGTGTGCTACCATTTTTCGGGCTGGTGGTCCCTGCATAATTTAAGGAAAGAAGATGCCTGGCAGTATCTGAATTCATCACAAAGCTGATTATAAAAGTTTTTTTGATTATTCAGTTTGACTTCTCTGTGACTCTGATCTGCTCGTTTAGATAATTACGGGTTGAATGTTCAGAAAATTTATCAGCTCACCACTTTCCTCAGGGAGTTTACAAGTAATAAAATAAATAAAATTGGCCTTCTTTACTACTTGTCCAACATTACACTCCCTAGGTGAGCTGGTAGGTGGCTATTTATGTGACAGTTTTTTAATGACTACCCAGTTCCTTCCTGTGGCCGGAAACAGCAGAGGGGTTAAAGCACTGAGCCTGCAAATCACAGCAATTATGGGGGACACAGTTTAGATCAAAAACGAAATCAATTCTGCTTCTGGATCATTTACACTTTGTAGCTTCTTGTCACTAGTGTAAAGCTTCCAAGACTTTTTATGCATTTCCCATTCTCTGACTTTTTTGCTATTAGAATCTTAATGGGTTTGCTCTGGATTTTAAGGGTACATCTGCTTCAGTAAAGGGAGGAAAGTAATTCAGGAGTTTTCCAGATAATTAGAGCAGTTATCTTTGACTCTGCACTTTTAAAAGTTTTTTAACGTGCTGGCTCCAAAGTGGGGTTACGAACCCTAAGGGATGTGCTCGTTGGATGTGGGAAGAATATTTCAGAAGGCCTGTTTTTATGTTTATCTTTTGAAAATTTCTATTTTGGGTTTATAAAGTATGTAATATAGTCACATATTAGTATGGGCACCTTTGTTAATGTATCTAATAATTATATGTGCTCATTTTTTTTTTTAACTGGTAGGAGTGTGCAGTCTATTGAGAATACTTTCAGCTTCAGTCATTTCATTTGGTTGAAAAAGTCCATCATCCTAATTCGCATTCTTGGTTCTGGGCCCATTTTGTTTATTTGTGTAAAAATACTTTGGATTGTAAGCATTCCTGGTGGGGAATCTGTGATATTCTGCACCAGCCTTCAAAGACAGGAAATACCACCAACCTCTTGATTTTATGCAGATGGATCATTTGCCCTGTCAAATTCCATCCTGGGCAAGCTTTTTCCAAAGCTGTTGGAGTGCTGGTGGAGAGTCTTACTTCAGAAATGTGTAAATACTCTTTCCCACTGAAGGAGTAAATACTGGTCCCAGAATCGTATCACTCATTTCCATATCCGATATGAATGACTTCAGCATCACCCAGCATTTTGGGTGATCTGAAGCATGGCGCCCTTTGTCGAATACAGGAAAGTACTGAGTTGAGAGTAAGGATAACGTTGTCAGAGGGAATAGTGTTCAGTTACTAAACACTTCCTTTTGTAAAGTGGGAACACTCTTGGTCTTATTCTTGTTTCAACCATTTCTTTAACTTGCTTACCTCTTTAGACTTGACTTTTCCTTTTAAATAAATCTGTAAAGTGCCTGAAGTCTGTGTCTACTTCCAAGAAAGGCTCTTTCAGTTGCCTTTATGAATAAAAATACTGGTTCAAGAAATGCACGTGGATGTCAACACAATCATTGTTAAATGGAGATTTACTAGCCCCAACTATGGATTCATCATTGTAGGCTGCCCGGGTGAGACATGGGGATGTGCCAGCCTTGGTCTGGGCTTTTAAAGAATGTGTGCACTAATTTGGATGACGAGGCAAGATGCATTATCAGAAAATGAATAATAATAATTATAGGAGTTAAGTCAAAGGAAAGGACTGGTATGCGTGAAAACGGCTTGGGAAATGGAGGAAGTGAGATTTGGCTAGCTTGATTATAGGAAAGGAAGGTTTTGATGACAAGGGAAAAGATTTTAGCGAAGGGGTACTGGGAAGGAATGCTCAGTGTTGGCTTTTTTTGGTGGTAAAAAAAGAAAGGTGAAGTCAAGGCAAAGTGGAGAGGCAGGGCTCCATGTGGGGTAAGGCCCAGGACCTTCAGTTGATAGGAATAAATGATACTCATTGATTCGGAGGTTTACATGTTAGCACTGGGCTGGGAGTCGTTCAGGCTTTGGGCGCATGTGGAACGGTTGAGAGGATTGGGAAATGAGCTAAAGTCTGAACATAAACTCCTGGGACTTGTGGGACAGCAGCCCCTGGGATCCCCCGAGGCAACCCAAGGAAGCCTGTAAGGCTGGCAAGAAATGTGGCCTAGTCAGAACTGGGTGACAGCATCATATTTAGTGAAGTGTCCCATTAGCTGGCAAGCACAGTGCTTTTTTTTTTATATATGGTAAATTAGGGAAAATGAAGTCAACAGATGTCTGTGGTATCCGGAGTTCTTCTGTTTGTTAGGATACTTAAGTACAAATTCAGCATAATTAACATATATTTGACAGGTTCTGTTCTGCTGTTAACTAGTAGCTTCTGTTCCAGACCTTGACTTAAAAAAGCAAACTTTGGTGGAGGAGGATATCCGCTTGCCCACCTACACCTTGCCGTCTGTCAGGGACAGCTTGTTCTGCAACCACCCGTCACCAAGGCAGTCTGTGATTCTCGAGACTCGCAGGTGGAGAGACCTTGATCTAGTCGTGCGCTTGGGTTTCCCAAGGGCTCCCTGGGTTCCGGGAGCTCATGACATCCCCAGCAGGGTTCTGTAGTGGACATTCAGGAATAGTTACGTTCCTAACAGCGATCCCGGAGGCTATAGGAATCCTACAGCCTCGTTGCTGGCCTGTGCTTCCTGTCGCTTTCCGAGATGCCGTCTCGCACTGGGAAGTTGCCAGAACAGTGAATTGAAAACCTGGATCTGCCTGTATCATGTTTCTAGTTGGACACTTCAGTAGCCTCTGGGCACCTGCGGGCCGGGATGGCACACAGGGTCTTGATTTCACTCCTTGTCTCTGATTTAGTCTCTGGAAATGCAATGTTACTTGGAATTCCTAGCCACCCCCACTCCTAGGCAGTGCCTGGCACCTAGTTCAGGCTTCTCTGCCTCAGGCATTTCCTCCTCTTCCTGCCTGGAATATCCCTCCCCCTGGCTAAATGCCTCTCTTTCTTAAGGACTCATTTGGGACATTGATTCTTCTAGGAAACCTTCTGTGCCCTCTCTTATGTTTCCATCCTGTGCTCCAACAGCACTTGGAGTGTTCTTTCGCTGTTAGACCAATACATTTTATTAAAATTACATGTACAGTAGCTTCTTCCCAATCTCATTTTGAGCTCCTCATGGTCAGAGACCGTTTGTAGTTTACCTACATCTCCAGTGTCAAGAATATTGCCAAGAATATCGTAAGCCTATTGTAGATGTTCAGTAAATTGTTGAACCAAGAGATGGGAAATATGAAATACAACTTTAGAAGAGCTAGGTGACTTAGAAAACAACTTTGGACATACACTCATATAAAAACATTCTGTAGTTTTCTAGTAGGACCTTTGACTTACATTTTTTTTTAAGATCTTATTTATTTGACACAGAGAGAGAGAGAGAGCGCGTACACAATTAGGGGGAGCAGCCTCCCCATTGAGCAGGGAGTCTGATGTGGGGCTCGATCCCAGGACTGTGGGATCATGACCCGAGCCAAAGGCAGACACTTGAACAACTGAGCCACCCAGGTGCCCCTGGACTTGCATTTAATGATGAGCAATTTGGGGGAGTGAGTGGGTGTTTAATTTTTCTAGTAGTCTCTAAGAACAATTTATAGTCTAGTAGACTGTTATTTTTATCTCTTGCTTTTGCTTCTTCTGAATGGAAGAGAAAGCAAGAAGAAGCATTGGTCCAGCAGACAATAAACTACTCGACTATATAGCCACATGAATTAACCCACCCACACCCTAGTTTTTTCGCAATGGCAGAGTTTTACTTTGTGAAGCTTCACGCATCTTGCTCTCTTCATTCTCTGCCCTCTTCTTTTAAGAATTGAATCAGTATTGGTTACATACTTAGTGGTGTCTGTTAGAGCCAGGAAAAGAGGTGATGGGTTGAAGATGAAATAAATTGGGGGACACCTGGGTGGCTCAGTCGGTTAAGCAGCTGACTCTTGATTTTGGCTCACGTCATGATCTCAGGGTCCTGGAATCGAGCCCCACGTTGAGCTCTGCACTCAGTGGGGAGTCTGCTTGAGATTGTCTCCCTTTCCCTCTGCCCCTCCCCATCCCTCAAATAAAAATAAATAAATCTTAAAAAAAAAAAACAACAAAAAAAAAACCAAGGGGAAATGTACATTTCTATGTGCTTCTGGTTGGTCAGTAGCCCAAAGCTTCTCCTCACTACCCTCAGCCTCCAAAAGTAAGTGGTTATACAATTTTTAAGCCAAGAAAATGTCCGAGCTCAAATAGAGTAATGGCAGTGGATGAAGTAAAGCCAGTGGGTCTAGTAGCCTTTTTCTTCTTGGTGGTGGTGGGGATAGGAAAAACAATGAGATTAGTTAATTAAGTCAAATGTCTTCCCATAATAATGCAAAATAGATAATATGTTTTAAGTACAGTATCTTTTTTTTTTTTTAAGATTTTATTTATTTACTTGACAGACAGTGAGAGAGGGAACACAAGCAGGGGGAGTGGGAGAGGAAGAAGCAGGCTTCCCGCTGAGCAGGTTGCCTGATGTGGGGCTCGATCCCCGGACTCTGGGATCATGACCTGAGCCAAAGGCAGAGACCTAATGACTGAGCCACCCAGTTGCCCCTTAAGTACAGTATCTTGTGTGGCGCTCCAAGTAGCCTGATTCTATTAAAGAAGTATAGAGCACTGATACATGGATTTGAGATATGCATTTCAATCTGCCCCTTGTGAAACTGATTCTCTCATTCTATTCATCTTTATTCTTTTGGTCTGTGTCTTGTCATAGATTAACTGACAGCAATTAAATAAAGTCTTTGAGAGATGAAATGTGGGGAAGTATCAGGGAATCTGATCTTCTTAATATCTTAGGTGATGTTTGTTAATAAAAAATAATATAAAAGTAATTAAATTAAAAAAATAAAAAAAATTATATCTCAGCTTCTCAAGTAGCTCTAAAGTTGACAGTAGAACGTAAAGCAGAACGAAAGCTATGTTTCTTTAGAGGGTCGAGGCATTAACTTGTGCTTCTATTGGACTTTGAAATGTCGAACCTGTGGAAATGTCAGCAATTCACCCTCTGTATGCTCAGTGATAAGTCTGTTTTTGCCATGGAATGGAATATTATTACATAGATCATTACTCTTAAATCCTTTCCCTAATACGTAAATTTAAAAAACATACCTAAGTGAAGGATTAGTTTATTAAGTTATTTTATTGATTGATGTTCCTACCGTGTTTCTTTGTTGTAGTAGTGCTAGACCATCTTTGGTCCCAAGGAGGAATGGTGTGTAGCTATAGCTCCTGCTTTTCCCCCGTTTTATCCCAGATTTAGACACAACTCTGGAGTTTGGGACTGGAGCGGAAACGAACCAAATTGTACAAGCACATGTATATTATTAGGCTGTTATCTTAATATAAAAAGAAACGACTCAGTAGATGTCTCTCATGGCAGTCGGTGTGCAAGGAATGTGCCCAGTGGAAAGACATGGCTGTTAAGTAATGATTAAGGACTGGATGGAAACTTACTTTTGTTGTAGTTATTTGGTACATTAAGCGGAATTTGGCTTAAGACCGTAAAAGCCTGCCCTTCTTCTGTGTGATGGAAAATGTTGCTTAGTAACTTGGCTTTTTCCACGATGCCACTTTAAATTAGCATTCCAAAGGATTTCGAAGTATGGGTTGTACTCATGTGACTTTCTTGAAATAACTAGGCTCTAACCAAAGTAGCATAAGTAATCATCTCTTAATACGTGCATGTATGTAAGACACAAAACAATATTAAGATGGAGTCAGAGCTAAGCTGACAGATGAACACTTGTGTTTACCACGAAGAGTAATCATTTGTTAGCTGGAGGAGTGATTATGTGGTTCTTTTATTCTGAAAGCATTTGAGCTTCCTATTTAGAATCTGTGAATATTGGAATACAGACCTATTATTACTGACCGTTGGGGACCATCATCAGAGCTAAGGAGGAGCCGATAGCCTCAATGAAAGAAATAGGCTCTTTGTTCATCTCATTTACCCATAATAACCTTCCTGTTACAGGTCAAATGACTTTGAAGTTAGGTTAAAATTAAGCTCTATTGGTCAGATGGTAATTTGTGTACCACTGTTCACACTATTTTTTGTGTATTTTTTTTTTTAGAATTGTGATAATTTACATGAGGATCTCTATGTGATCTGGGCTCCTGATTCATACACATATATATATACCAGCTTGTATTTGTTAAAGTTTGTGGACCAAAAAATGCGGAGCTATGATCAATGAAACATGACAATGCCATTTCCCAGCTTAGCTAGTTTACTTAGTGAGCTTGGGCTATTATCAGGGGCTGATTGCTTTATTCAATGGCATTTCAGCCTAAAGAAGTGAACTCGTAAAGGAAATGTTCGCATAGCATGTTTTGCTTGCTTTCCTTCTCTTTCGTCCTTGGGTCCCTCCAGCTCCCTTAGTGGTGTTTTTTCCCCTGAACTGAATCCCTGAGACAGAGTATATAGCCCAGAAGCCAGGGCTGGGAGACCTGTGGCAAGGTTGAGAGCCTAAGATAGAGGATCTCAGGGGAATGTGCTTGGCCTGGGGAAGCCACTGGGAGCAGCATGGGACCGTGGATCCGTGGGATTGGAAGGTCAGAGTAGATCAATGCGTGACAGTAGGCAGCAGGCAGAAGTCAGCACACAGGAATCTCAGGATTTGGTGGAAGTGATGCGAGAAGACAGCACTGAAGGAAAGAATAAGGAAAAGTCCAGTCACATCAGGCATCTGTCTACAGAAACGGAGAGAACTGTGATACCAGCTGGGCAGCAAACTTGGGACATCAGAAGTTCTTTGGCGTTTCAGTGCATGTCGTGCTCTAGGCAAGAGTCCTCTTAGACATTCCCTGTCTGGTTAGGCCCCAGGCCCTGGGTATGGGCCCCAAGAGCCCACTTGGAAAAGCAGGTCGTGGGTGTGTCTGCCGGGAAGGGGAAAGGAGGTGGCCTGGGCGGGTCCTGACACCTGAGGAGGGACGTTAAGGACATGTGTCAGCAGAGGCATAATTAGCCCTTTGCTGAGCACTGTGGATTCCATGACTCACAGGCCTTGGTGTAACACACCCTCTTCCAGGCAGTGAAACCACCCAGCCAGGGCTGGGAATGAGTGAGGGCTTCTAATATGTCTGCTCCATTCCACATGACCAATAAACCTTACATCTTCTATGGCTTATTAGAGCTCTGTGCTCATGTTTCTCTGCCCAGTAACCCAGAAGGCAGGGTAGAGAAGGCTTTTGCTATCAAGAGGGTAAAGATGCTTCTATTCCAAAGTGGCTCAATTGTTTGCCTTCTATATACAAACCTCAGTTCTCTCTTTTTTTTTTTTAGGTTTATCATAGCAAAAAAAAAAAAAAAAAAAAAAAATAGTACATCTTTTGCAGAGGAATACAGTGGAATAAATAATGTAAATGATGATGAACCTATGATAAGAATGTACTCTGTGCCCATGTAAATAGTTCTGCTGTATATTACTTACGCATATTTAGATATGTGAGAAATACTTACATGCATGCATGTAGTCTAAGTACATATACACATGTATAAATTTATATTGCCTAGGAATTTCTGAGAATTAGGAGATTTCAATTATGAATTGTTTTTAACTCAGTGTTTTGGTCCCTTTTAAAAGACATTAGTACAAGATTACTATGTCTATTTTTATTTTTATTTATATTATGAAATTAGATCAATTTACAGGGGAGATGAACTCATTAACCTTAAAATCCCATTTATGTCTTTTCAGACTCACTTCTGATCCTGTGTCTATTTGTCAGTATATTTAATTTTTTTTTTTTTTAAGATTTTATTTATTTATTTGACAGAGAAAGACATAGCGAGAGAGGGAATGCAAGCAGGGGGAGTGGGAGAGGGAGAAGCAGGCCTCCCGCTGAGCAGGGAGCCCGATGTGGGGCTCTATCCTAGGACCCTGGGATCATGACCTGAGCTGAAGGCAGATGCTTAACGACTGAGGCACACCAGTATATTTAGTTTTTAACTTAAATTATTTCATATATACATTTGTGTGTGGGGATTTGATTCACTTAGTGTTTATTTTTAATAGCTTTATCATATGGTGATGTAACATTTTAATTATGATTCTCTTATTATTGACTGGGTCAATGATGTTTTTATTTTTCATTATTGAAAATATCATTGGCGTGAACCTTTCTTAACAAATTATTTTTGGATTGTTTCCTTGGGGCATTTTCTCCAAAGTGAGATTACCAAGTCAAAGGGCAGGAACAATTTTATAGCTTCGGTTACATATTGCCAAATTGTTTTCCAGAAAGATTGAGCTAATTCGCGCCACCACTAACAGTGTATAAAGCGCAGTTTCAATTTTCGACAGTTTAGACAGTCTGAGCACACATGAGAAGTGTAATTACATTTCCACCCCGAGGCCTACCTGTATAGATGGCTCTCATAAGTAAACTCAATATGTGGACTTTGAAATTACGGAACTGATGAAGTATGTTGCTAATTTATTCTTGAGAATGTGGAGCCTTGAAGTTAGAGCTTTTGGGGCTGGAGAACATGCGTGTTGAGGCGGAGGCCCCTTTTGGACAAGTGCATTACTGTGGCCCCACGCTCTTGAGAAATTGCCAAGGCCAGAGCAGAGGGAAAGGACAGCCAGGCCCCAGCGTTTCTGCCAGTGAGGTCGTCAGGCCTCCGAGGAATGCTGGAGGACTTCTGGGCGGTTGGGGGAGGCAGGGAGGGGGTAAATTCTGGAGTCTGGCATGCAATGAAGGAGAGGGCTTGTCCATTGGATACACGGGGGCCACCTGTCCCTGAGCCCTGTTCTACCCAGGTAGCTAACTGAAGGCCTTTCTCATTGGAAATGCCAACTTGGGTGTTGGAGTGATTTTTTCCTTTGTGACAGCATTATTAATTTTATAATGGAAGTTGATAGAGATGACAGATTCTGTGGAAATCTATTCATCCTGTAAGAATACACTTGCCTGGTCTATAAAGGCTCCTTTGCCTTGTTTCTGACAGGGGAAAATCTCAGACCTTTTCCAGAGGAATAAATTTTTCTCATTGCTCATGCATGCTGACATAGCATTGTACCTTTGCCAGCTTCCCCAGTGACTTGCAAAAATTCTGTACCCTAAATATAGGACGTGTAACAGCACGTTATAGAACTGGGCCAGAAGGGTACTGCGGAAGACACACATAATCCCTACAGCATGCAGTTCAGGAAGGCAGAAAGGACCAAAGATCAAGTCATTGATAAGGTTTTGGGTTGTCTCAAAATTATGTGTATACATTTTAAATGAAGAAAACTGAACGGATATTATCCTAGAAATTCCGAGTTATACGGTTACATGTGAGTTGAGATGAAAAAATTCTTTTAATTTCTAGGTCCCAAGGTGGAAATAAGTCTTGATGGACAGAGAGAGGTAGGAAGCATTCAGTAGCCAGCAGAGAGAAACTCCAGGGCTGTCACGTGACCTAACTGGGGATTTATTTATATTTTACCGTCAACTGATTTTTTTCTTTTGGTGGTGAAACGTATATAACAAAGATTGCTGTCTTAACCTTTCTTAAGTGTATAGTTCAGTGGAGTCAGCTACGTACACGGTGTTGTGCACCCATCACCACTATTTCCAAAACCTTTTTATCATCTCCATCAGAGACTTGCTGTGTTAGGGATTTATTTTGTAATTGGTCACCTCAGAACCTTTTCTGGTTTAAAAAAGTGCAGAGTTCAAAACCTTCATTTTATTGTTTTTTAGTTTCAGCATATGCCATTCTGCTAGGTATGTGTCCCTCATTCATCGGTTTCCTTTCATCCATCCTAACCTTGCACTCGTGGTAGAAGAAGGTGCCCATCCAAGTAGAGGGGGGAGGGATGTTCTGTTGAGGATGTGTGAGGAGTTGTGTCCCCCTGTTGGAACCTCCGAATCAACTCTGTAGAAGAACACAGGCCGTCTTAAATTAGTCTTAATAAATTAGTTTAAACAAGTCTACTTATTTAATGTATTTTAGAATTAAAAAGCAATATTATATTCTTGACAGTTCAGAAAAAAATTGAGAACCTGTCATCCCTTTGAACACAAAAATGATTATTTTTTTCCATATTTCTTTTTGATCTTCACACACATGTTTTTGATATAGTTGATAATGATGGATCTAACTATATATAAATAACTCACTTTTCATCTCTTATATCACTCACATTCATTTTGCTCAGTGGTTTTTATAATAACAGACTTATGAATGGATGTAGCTTAATTTTTTTAAACATGATCTTCTTCGACATTTAGGTTGCCAAAATTTGTAACTATTATAAATGAACATCTTCAAACACATGCTTTCTGTAGTTTAACCGCTTCATTTTGTCCTCATGAGAGAGACAAACACAGTGTTCATAGTTATCTTTTTTTAAAAAATTTTTATTTATTTGAGAGAGAGGACATGAGCAGGAGTGGGGAGCAGCAGAAAAGGCAGAGAGAGAAGCAGACTCCCTACCGAGCAGGGAGCCCAACATGGGACTCAATCCCAGTACCCTGAGATTGTGACCCAGGCCAAAGTCACATGCTTAACCGACTGAGCCACCCAGGCGCCCCTTCATATTTGTTTTATTGTGGGCCATGGCTCCTGCGTTTCTCGTGAAGATACGACACTATCAGTGGTGGTGTGTTTTTGTAATGATGGTAAACACGAGAGGGCTGACAAATGTCTGCATTGGTTCCAGGTTGTGAAGATCCTAGAGAAGCACGACCCCTTGAAGAACACCCAGGCGAAATACGGATCCATCCCTCCAGATGAGGCCAGTGCTGTACAGAATTATGTAGAACACATGCTCTTCTTGCTGATCGAAGAGCACGCCAAGGATGCTGCAATGGGGCCAATTCTGGAATTTGTGGTCTCAGAGAACATCATGGAGAAGCTCTTCCTCTGGAGTCTGCGGAGGGAGTTTACTGATGAGACTAAAATGGAGCAGCTCAAGATGTATGAGATGTTGGTCACCCAGTCACACCAGCCTCTGCTGCACCACAAGCCCATCCTGAAGCCACTGATGATGTTGCTGAGCTCTTGTTCGGGAACCACCACCCCCGCTGTGGAGGGGAAGCTGGTCGTCCTGCTCAATCAGCTTTGTTCCATCCTTGCCAAAGATCCATCTATTCTGGAACTCTTCTTCCACACTAGTGAGGACCAAGGGGCCGCCAACTTCCTCATCTTCTCCCTTCTGATTCCCTTCATTCACCGAGAGGGGACAGTAGGTCAGCAGGCCCGGGATGCTTTGCTGTTCATCATGTCTCTGTCTGCTGAGAACAGCATGGTGGCCCATCACATCGTGGAGAACACCTACTTTTGTCCAGTAAGTCCCTTAAATTGGAGCGCTTTCCACCCCACTCCCCTTTTCCTCTCCTGCACTACTGGTAAATACTTTTTCTATTCCTTTCTTTTCAGCAAGTTGTCCTTGGCACTTTCTAAGGGAAGATGTTTGCAGGAAATCTTTTGGAGGGAGCAGAGGAATCTAGGTTGAGATGCTATTTGGCTGAGCATTGTCAGCTCAAAATAAGCCAGCAGAGGAAACTATATGTGTTACCATTTCTAGTGTCATTTCTGTTGGGTGAGGAATGATTTTATCTTTTTTCCAAGAGCATATCCTGAGTGATCGGTGAAACCTGCACTTTCTATATTCTTGCTTTTCAAGTCGATTTCGCACCCTAGAATCATGGCCTGCGGTGAGCCCGCTCAGCTGGTTTCACAAATTAATTTGTTTCTCAGCAAGATAATGACCATAATTGTAGATACAAAGAACTGGTTTTATTTTTAAAAATAAATACGTATTTACAGTTCGAGGGAGCAGGAAATCTGCTACTCTGTATAGTTTCCTGATCATCAGCCTGGTGAGAAAGAAAACATGAGGTCCTTGGCAGACGTTAGCATGCCAGTGGTCCAACCACAGTCACAGGTCCAGAAAGGAATGGGAGCAGTCTGGGACCCTGAAGATACTTCAGGGCTCTGATTAGTTTTGTGTGTCAGTGTTGTCTTTGGAAGGGGGGTTGGAATGGCAGATTTCTATCTTCTGGTTTGTCGGAGATGTTGGGCAATAGCTCTTTTCACGTTCCCTGCTCAGTGAACACTAGCTAGTACATTGGCTTTTGTTTTTACCATCACCTCATGGCGCTCCTTGATAAACTGTATTGTCTTGAGTATGTCTGATTCTGCTGGAATCGTAGGACCATTAATGAGTTTATTAACAGGCCAGCAAGTTGCCACAAGAAGATTAGATGCATTATTAACGAAGGCTATATGGGTAGTTCTTGAGCGGGGATTGGGCAGTTAGGAATGTCTGTGGGGAGTGCTTTGTCGTCACAGGGACATGAGGTGGCCGTGGAGGGAGGTCAGCTGGCGTTTAGTGGGCAGTGACCAGGGATGCTTCATGTCTGGTAGTTTGTGCAACAGTCTTGTGCAGCAAAGAACGGACTTGCCCAAAATGCTCATAGAAACCCTAAGGAATAATGCGTTGTGTTTTGCTTTGAGGTTCAAAAGCAGTGATCTTCTTTATGTGACTAAATTCTTATTTTTACTGGTGAATATTTATTTTGGGGCAAACAAATGGGTAAAAATTTTGAAAACTAGAACTTCAGTTAAGAAATTCCAGGTACAGTGTGTCTCTTTTGGGTTCTGACGAGTAGAATTAGAAATTGTACAAAGAGTGATACAAAGATGGGAAGGAAAGAGCCTATTCCCTTCATCCGTGCCGATGTAGTAAATGTCCCTTCCTTATTGCCTTCAGTGTTGTAGTTTCTTACGGACTCTTTTTAAAGAATATATTGTAGGTGAAAATGGGACTTCTCACTTGAACCTAAGCATCTTTGGAGTACATTTCTGTATTACTTTTCTATTTCTGCTGTAATAAATTACTTTAAACAAGACAGATTCATTATCTTACAGTAGTATTGTCTTACTGTAGGTTAGAAGTCCAGCAGGTCTCACTGGGCTAAAATCGAGATGTCAGCAGGGCTGTGCTCGTTTCTGGAGGCTCTTGTGGTGAGTGCATTTCCTTGCCTTGTCCAGCTTCTAGAGGCCTCTCACATTCTAGGCTCGTGGCCCCTTCTTCCCCTTCCATCGTCATCAGCATGTCATCTCTCTGACTGTCCCTCCGACTCTGCTCTTCCCCCCTCTTCCATTTTTAAGGACCCTTGTGATTACGTTGGGTTTACCTGGATCATCCAGGATAATCTCCTTATTGAACAATCAGCTGATGGGCAACGTTAATTCCCCTTTGCCATGTCACCTAACATATTCATAGGTTCAGGGATTAGGGGCAGACAGCGTGGGTAGGTGGGGGGCCACTAGTCTGCCTGCCACGTGTGCTAGATCCACTTCAGAGAGTTGAGGAAATGTGAGTCATAACACAATAGAATCGGAATTCTTTTAGGAGTTTAATCTGATGTGTATGATGGGTGAGCTTACTGAAGATTGGGAGATGCTGAGGAGGTCGGGAGTTACATTAGGGTCTAGTAACGAGTGATAGGGATGAGAATGGAAGGGAGGGGCTGGATATGAGCAACGCTGTGTAGGCAGAAGCTTACTAAAAATAGTTTTGTGAGGGAGCAGCTGTACAGAGGGGTTATTTGAATTGTTTTGGGTAGTTCTGTTAAAGGAGCACAGGTATCAAAACAAATCATCAAAATATTCAGGTGGTTCTCCTGATCAGTATGCAAAAGGCAATTAAAAAGATGCCATTCACAAAATCAACACAATTTTAAGGTATCTTGACTAAATCTAACAAATATATGAAAGGCCTCTATAGAGAAAATCATAAAACTTTATTAAAGATATAAAAGCAGACCTAAATGAATGGAAAGCTGTTTAGTTTGTCGGTATCATGTAGATGACACTTTCCCTGCAAATCAATCCATAAGGTTAATGCCATTCATGTTTTACAACTTTTTATTACGAAAAGAAGTAAAATACAGAAAACTTGGAAGAACACTGAAATGAGCACTACATACACACCACTTGCATTCAAAATTGTTATTATTTGTGTTAATCACCTATGCTTTTTGGTTGTACTGTACCATTTGAAATGACGATACAGACATTTGGAATTAGGTTCTAGACATCAAATACTTTAATATGTATCTCCTACAAATAAGAGCACTCTTCTACGTTACCACAGTACCATGATTACACCTCAGAGAATTATGCAATAATTCCACAAAGTGATCTAATAATCTAGTTTCTCAATTATGCCCCAAGTGATTTTTATAGGTTTTTTTCCAACTGAAGTCTAGTACAAGGTACATTTCCGACCGTCGTATCTCCAAGTCACTGTTGGTCTATAACAGCGGCCATTTCTCCCTCCCTGACACTGACTTTTTAAGAGCCGCCATTGTCTTGTTGAATACCCCACATACCCTGGGTTTGTTTCTTTTGCTTTCTTTCTTTCTTTTTTTTTTTTTTTTTAGATTTTATTTATTTATCTGACAGAGAGAGAGACAGCGAGAGAGGGAACACAAGCAGGGGGAGTGGGAGAGAGAGAAGCAGCCCTCCCACCAAGCAGGGAGCCTGATACGGGGCCGATCCCAGGACCCTGGGATCCTAACCTGAGCCGAAGGCAGACGCTTAACCGACTGTGCCACCCACGTGCTTGTCTGAGTTTGTTTCTAATGTAGTTTTACTTGTCCCTATCCCCTGTATGTCCTGCAAATTGGAAGTTAGGTCTAAGTGCTTGATTAAATTCAGGTTAAGTTTGTAAGAATACTTTACAGGCCATGTGGTACACTTCTAGGTGGTCTCATTTTTGTGATGCTACACTTGGTCACTTGATTGGTTAAGGTGATGACCACTGTATCTCTCCAGGTAAAGGTAGCACTTCCCCCCTGCAATTGTAAGGTGTAGTTTGTGAAGTGTTAATGTGACTTAAATCAAAATTCTAATAGGGTTCTTCATGAAACATGACAAATCAATGCTAACAATCATATAAATGTGTGTAAAAGACCAGGAATAACATAATTATGAAAAATGGTACCCGCAGTATACTTGTTGAGAATTTACTCTATGCTGGATACTACTCTTAGCACTTTACACATATTAAATCATCTCATTCTCACAACTGTAGGTATGAGTGTTACATCCTTTCTTTTTTTTAATTTAATTTTATTTTTTCAGTGTCCAAGATTCATTATTCATGCACCACACCCAGTGCTCCATGCAATACATGCCCTCCGCAATA
This sequence comes from Potos flavus, assembly GCA_028534135.1. Taxonomy (NCBI): domain Eukaryota; kingdom Metazoa; phylum Chordata; class Mammalia; order Carnivora; family Procyonidae; genus Potos; species Potos flavus. The sequence goes on along the minus strand of CM052899.1, from coordinate 64,134,374 downwards.
CCCACCACCAGGCTCACCCATCCCCCTAACCTCCTCCCCTCCCTTTTTATAAGATACACCCTTTTTATAGATAAAGAAGTAGAGGCACACTGACATGAAGTAAATCTATACAAGGCCACATGGCTAGTAAGAGAGAAGGTCAGGATCTGAACCTGGGCAGCCTGACTAAGGGACCCATGTGCTTAACCACCACTTTGTACAGGGGTAATAAAATATCAAGACATCCGATAATACATGAGCCATTAAGAAATGACTGGAATTAAGAACAGAAACACAGATTGGGAGAAGATATCCGCAACACACGTAACTACAAACTGTTGGTGCCCAAAATACACAAAAATAATTGTAATGCTACCAATTAATAAGAAAACGATCAAGCAACCCAATAGAAAAATGGGCAAAGGGTATGAATGGGCAGTTCCCAGAAGATGCCCAAAGCCAATAAACATATGAAGATATGCTCATCTTCGCTAGCATCAGGGAAAGTGCAGATGGAACCTGCACTGAGATACCAGGTAATGCTCATCAGGGCGGCTAACTGTTGGATATCCGATAACACCAATGTTGTCGAGAGGGAGGAAAAACAGGAACTCTTGAGAATATAAAGTGGTACGATAACTCAGGAAAGCTTTGGCAATGTTTAATAAGATGAGATACTTGCATACTATGTGATCCTGTCTCTTTACTTCTAGATATCTGCTCTAGAGTAATCTGGCACATGGATATACACAAAAAGATATTCAGTAGAATAGTGATTTAAGGAAGAGCAAAATAGAAATATATTAAGGAAAAAATAAATGAACTGGATTATTCTATATCAGTGGAATACTACTCAGGATTCCAAATGAATAAGTCACATGTATTAGCATGTAACTACATCTACATGTGTGAACACCAATAATCTAAAAACGTGTTGAACAGAAAAAAATAACAAAAGGTTTCATACAGTATGTTAGTATTTATATAAGTTTACATATAGTTTGAACTCACAGAATCTTAGTGTGTGCTGTTTTTTTAGATACTTACGTATACAGCAAAAGTACAAAACCAAGCACAGGAATAAATTACACTAAGGTCAAAATTGTGGTTACTTTTGGGGATGAAGGAAGGAGAAGAGATGGTAATGGGATTGGAGTAGGGTTTAGCTCTATTTGTAATGTGCTTTTTTTTGGGAAAAAATAGAGTGTTCCAAAGACGTGGCAAAATATTAAAATCTGTTAAATCTTAGGAAAGGTTTTCTATTTTGTTTTACGTGTTTATGGTATTTCATACTTCAAAATATAAATGTATTAGCAGAATGGAGGATGTTTTCAATGTTAGGATATCTGCTTATTATGTGTTATAAGCAGATTTCACTGAGTAATTGTTGCTTTTATAAAAACGTGTTTTAGGGGCACCTGAGAGGCTCAGTCAATTAAGCATCCGACTCTTGATCTCAGCTCAGGTCTTGATCTCAGAGTTGTGAGTTCAAGTCTCCTCGTTGGGTTCCATGCTGGGTGTGGAGCCTACTTAAAAAACAAAAACAAATAAACAAATAAACAAAAAAAACCCCACATGTTTTAAAACACCACACAGTTCATTAAAATTGGAGGGAAAACAACAGCTCCCCCTGACCTTATTTGCTAGAATGGAACACAGAGCTTCGTTGTGGTAAGTTGCCCCTCAGGATAGATCCCATAATCTCATTTATACCCAGTTTTCTATAATTACATCTGACAACATAATTAAAAAAAAGAAGAACTCTTTATGTTGAAGATAAAAGCGTATTCTGTTAGTTATCCAGCTAAGGACCACAATTGACAAAAAGCTTTCTCTAATTAGTGTGGTTGTCAAAGTCTGTTAGCATCAGGCTTTGGGAAGAGTAATGGCTCTTTCAGGAAACTGGACCACTTTTGGAAACTTCTGTGGTTGTCGTTGTTAGGAAGGTCTTGTTAAGCTGCCTCTACAGTCAAGACATGTTCTCCTAAGAAAAGAAGGTGATTGAGAATACTCTGGGGAACAATTTAGTGCCAACAAATGATTGGCAACTCTATATGACCCTATCATTTTGGTTTTTTTTTGGCCAAATATTGAGGATTATGCCCTCGTCACTTGTTACATATTGGCAAAAGTAGAAAGCAGCTTATATGTAAATCAAGAAATGCAAATTGAAGTAAGCAACCTGTAGGCACACAGCCACTGATAGAAAGTTATTTATCCCACACCCCAAATTTATGAGGTTTTTTATTTTGGCAAGTTGCGTCAAATGATCCCCACCAGCTGTTCTGCTGCTAGCTTCAGACTAAAGCCATCTGCTGAAAATCTTTTTCTTTTGCTAAAATTAACTGGGTACCACTAGATGTTTCAAGTTAAAGATGGACCTTCCCTGAATTATTCAGCCCTCTGTGCATGTCCTCTTTCCTCCCTCCCCTGGAAACACTGCAGTATGAAAGCCATGATCCCTGTCTCAGCACATGCATTATTTTCTTTAGTGCTTGCATCAGCGCACTGAAGAAATGGAACCCCAGAAACCTCTGTGAATGGCAGAGTCGGGTTTGAAACCCTTAAGTCTGATACTAAAATCCACGGTCTCAACAAATACCATACTTGTCTGTTGTCAGAGAAGGGGTTTTAAACTGTTGTTAACCTTATGATGTTATATGGTGATTAGTTTTCTTTTAAGGACACTCTTGAGAGAAGATAAGTTGGAAATACTGAGTTAATACTTAAAGGGCTAGGAATAAATATGTTTTATAATTACTTATTTTTTGTGCTCAGGATCAATAAAAGGCTCAAGAAGTGTATAGGCATTTATTTATTTATTTAATTTATAAATAAAGATTTTACTTATTTGAGACGGAGAGAGAGCAAGCGCACAAGCAGGGGGAGGAGGAGAGGGAGAAGCAGACTGCACGCTGAGCAAGGAGCCCAACTTGGAGCTCGATCCCAGGACTCTGGGATCATGACCTGCGTCGAAGGCAGGTACTTAAACAACTGAGACACCCAGGCACCCCATACACATTTTATTAAATGTTCAGCATCCTTATATTTTGAAAATTTCAGTTAAAAATGAAATTTAGAAGTAAATAGATTGTGCCATCAAACTGCTGGGAAAATGGTCCACAAAGCCGGTGTTGCCTCCGGCACCGTCTGTGTCCCTCTGTGGAGCAGTGGTCTTTCTGGTCATCTTTATTCATTCAGTGGCTGTTTTCTCCAGCTCACCTGCTCTGACCTGTTCTCTGCTCTGTCCCCAGCACCAGCCGGACCCAGTGTCTGGCCCAGAGTCGCTGTTCTAGAAATACTTGTGGGTTGGGTGAATGAACCTGAACTCTGAGCAGAGTCTTGGAAAGGAAGATATGAGTATTTAGCAGTCAAGATTTGGAATCTTGTTCTTTAAACTGTGTCACACTCTTTGTTCTGCAGACTCTTTTCTTCCCTGTTTCTCTGCTGTTCTGAAGCAGCGCGGGCAGCCTCTAGCTCCACTTTCCGGAGGCGAGAACGTGGCGGGTCTCCGTGTCTAGCTGTCACACGCCGCTGTGTTCTGCACAGGCAGGCTTCCCCTTGCATCTCAGCCATGCCCTTTTCCGAATCTTTTAAATAAGTGAATATTAGGTATGTGTTATTTTTAATTACTGTCAGTGATGTATGTAATTTGAAAATTAATGTTGCTGTAATTATATTGATATACCGAATAGTGATTCCTGGCTTTTGAGTCAGACAAATTAAGCCTGTCTTTATGAATTCATCTTCAAAGCCTCAAAGTGGTTAAGGAATCGAGAGTATGCAGAATTAAAGCCTTTGTACTGCGGTTAATTTAGCATGAGTTAGCAAATGTAATTGATTTTTAAAATGTGACATCAAGATTAGATTTCCCTGCAAGGAGAACTCTCGGTCTGTGTTCTCTCTTGCCAGAGGCTCCAAATTTATAACCCGGCGACTCACCCGGGTCACATTTCAAAATGAGAATTAAAATGATTTGTTTGGGTACGTTGACAAGGAGTTAAATACTTTAAACAGAGGACATTGTTCTTTGGGACCACAGATGCCCTGACTGAAGAAGAGATCAGTGAACCATTTTGTTTACTGTTCATTTCCTGTACTTTAACATAGGGTCTGGCCTGAAGGTGTTTGATCTGTTTCGAGTGAGTGAATGCATGCGTGAATAAAGGTCACTAGCAAACACAGAAATGTATATAATCCTTGGATTTCTCCCGTATTGAAATGGTTTGTCTGTTTTTCTCACAGCCCCTCATACCCCACTGGGGGCTTCTAATTCATATCGGGCCCTCCCCCGTCCACCCCTCTCCCTACATGAAGACCTCCAGATTCTCAGTCTCCAGGCCTGTACTCTGTTGTTGAGTGGGATGTATTACTCTGGCAAGTACTGCTAACATCTTATGCTCAGCTACCTGACTGGACAGATGAGCCACACCTCCAGTGTGGACTAGAATGAACAAGTCAGACCAGCCGAGCTGGAGAAGATGGCCACCAAACCAAATGCAAGAAAGACCACTGCTCCATAGAGGGGCTCAGAGGGTGCTGTGGGCATAGGACAGGGGACTAGGAGAGGCAACGATGAGTTTGCAGAGAATTTTTCCAAGTTCAACTGCCTGTTGCCACACTTCTTTCTGACTTTCTGTTTCTGATGCCAAACACTGGATTATTTTGTCTTTTTTTTTTTTTTTTTTTTTTGATTATTTTGTCTTATCTCACCTGTCCGAGCCTCCCTTCCTTCCTCTCTCTGGACTCTATGGGCTAGAGGTACCATCTACATATGGATGGTTCTGGATCTCCGCCTCTAGTCCATATCCCTCTCCTAAGCATCAGAGGCACACATCTGTCTAGCGGGCTCCCCACTGAGGTTCCCCTCACGCTCTTTGCCCTGGCCTTCAAAACCCTGCAGGATCCGACTCCTGCGTACCCTGTCTGGCGCTCTCTGCCTCTGCTCCTATGTTCCAATAATCCTACCCTTCTCTTAGTTCCTGGAAGGTGCCATCTTTTCTTACTCCTTGGAGCTTTTGTCCATCCTCTGCTTGGAACAGCCCTCCCTCCAAGATGCTTTTTTGGGCTCCCTCCTATTTATTCTTCAGCAGCTTGGACGGCACTTCTGAGAACATTTCCTGCTCCCAACCCCGCAGGTCTAGGGTAAGGGCCCCTTGTATATCCACAGCAGCCTGTTTTTTCTATTACATATTCTGAGTATTTACCGTGCTATTGTGATTGGCCTGTTCATCTCTTACTAGGCTGTGAGATCAATGAATACATCACCCTTTCCTTTCTGGGCCAAACTCAGGAATGAACGTTTCCTTGAATGTTTCAGTCTGATTTGAGTTCCTCATAACTTTAGGGTGTCCTGTGGAGCCATGCCTCGTATAGAGCACTGCCTCGCCTACGTTCCATGCCTCTCCTGCCTGTGCTCGGCATGGCTGCCAGTCGGGGTCTCGAAGGTGCGGTTTGGCTAGCAGCACTTCCCAGTCGGGAGGCGTCTAGGACCGTGAAATTCATTGTTTTCCTGGCTCTTATACTCTGCGATGTAGAATCAGCAGGTACCCAGTGAGAGTGTGTTTCTTTCCTACAGTTCTGTGAAGATGTTATTTATTTATTTATTTGACAGAGAGAGAGAGATGACAAGTAGGCAGAGAGGCAGGCAGAGAGAGAGGGGGGGAAGCAGGCTCCCTGCTGAGCAGAGAGCCCGATGTGGTACTCGATCCCAGGACCCTGAGATCATGACCTGAGCCGAAGGCAGAGGCTTTAACCCACTGAGCCACCCAGGCGCCCCTCCTACAGTTCTATCTCTGTTGAAGGCATCACCATTTTCTTAAGGACCAAGCTGGGTGACCTGAGAGATTCAAGGTCTCATTCACCCTCACTTACTCAGCCCAAATGCTGGAAGTTTCATGTTGGCAATGAGGGAGGAAGAAAACCCCACGAGCTTTGGGTTCCTCCTGGATTCACAGAGGCCTCGCTAGGGCGCCCTCACAGCCACCTCCCATGTGACTCTCAACTTCACTTCCCCTCTCTTGTCTTATGGCTGGTGCTTCGGCTCAGACCCACCTTAGCTCTTTTGGAACAGTCATCGTCACCTCTGACCCCTGACCCCCACTTCTTCCGGCTATCATTTGTGCAGATCGAGTTAAGGTGCTGGATTTCCGGACTATAAACATGCGTGTATTGGTCGTGACCTTTAACAAGTCTGCAGGCATCTTTCTCGTAAAGCTGCTGGTGGTTCTTAACCTGTGAGCTCTTCCGTCGTGGGCTGCCTCCGTCCGGGGCTTCCTTCCGGGCCTTTTTGGCTTTGCACACAGCGTGTGGTACCGTCGTGCCTTGTTTATGGGTCTGCCTCTCTCTGGAGCGCCTTGGGGGCAGAACCATGTTGTCTTCGTCTCTGCATGTGCATTCCTCACTCCCCGCACCCCTAGCTCATCATACGCCCGGCACAGAAGAGACGAGTAAGCCCTATGGACTATGTGCGTGCGTACAAGCCAGATCCCTCCCGTGCCGCGGTGTCCCCTGCGGAGGTCGTCCTGCCCCGCCGCCCCCAACTGTTGAATCCTTCCCAGCTAGCTGATATTTTTAATATGTGAATACCTTGCTGCTTTGAGTGGGCTCTTTGGACCAGTGGCGTGCTCATCCCCTGACAGCTGTTGGTTGTAGTCTAAGAACTTTGGAAAAGAGCTTATATTGTATTTCTGAACACAGGTGCTTGCAACCGGGCTCAGTGGTCTCTACTCTTCCCTGCCTACAAAGCTGGAAGAGAAGGGTGAGGAATGGCACTGCCTTCTGAAAGATGACTGGCTCCTGCTCCCTTCTCTCGTCCAGTTCATGAACTCCCTGGAGTTCTGCAACGCCGTCATCCAGGTACTGGAACTCCGTGAAGGAGCCCTTGGTTCTGTCCATTCAGAACCCGACCGTCGTAAAAGACGAGCCTGTCAGCATTCCTTTTAAAAATGTTCATGTCTGCGGAATAGTGGTGCTTTCTTTTAAACATACTGAATGTCCTTGGATGAACAAAAAACATGTTAGTTTACAGGTTTGGGGAAGTTTTAATTGGGGAAAAAAATGAGTGGATTTTTTTTCTCCTCCTTATAAAAAGTGTTAATTCCGTTTTGATTATCCACTTAACCATCAAAAATAAGTTCAATGCTTGACTCATTAAATAGATATTTTTAGGCTTCTAAGTACACCAAATTATACCACTCTTACTTCAAGGTCTTCTTGGGAGTGCACAAAGGAAAACACTTTATTTTGCTTAATGGCGCATACTACATAAAGAATATTGTTATCCCAATTGAATTTAGACGAAGTTAAGCATCTTCTTAGCAGCACAAATTAAATCTGTGCTTTGAAATTGGTCTGCTTCAGGGAAAAAAAGAACAGCCACTGAACTCTAGTGTATTTGGCTTCTTGATTAGATTTTTGCCTTCAGATTTCTTGTTACTGTTTTCAGTAAAAATCAGATTTTATATACAGTTAAGGATGTAGTGGTTTTTCATAAAAAATGTTTTATTTTTATACAAATACATATTACCTTCGTATTGGATTTATTAAGAAATCAAATTTTCTTTATGTTGATTATAAGGTGAAAAATGTTCGTTATAATCTGTTTATCTACCAAATAAAGAAATAGCTTCTGGAAGAAAATGCAAGTAAATTACTTTAGTTCCTATCTCATTTTTATTGCTAAGTCAAAGGAAGTTTTGTTTATATATAAGATAAATGGATTATATCTTAAGGTTTTTTTTTTCCCGTTTAATATTACAGTCTATCAACATTTCTTGCAGAATTGTGTGGAAATAAAAAAGATGAAACTATTAGTTCCTTCCCTAATGTACACACAGAGAGAGATTATCAGTAATTTAAAGATCTAGCTTTACTTCCCTAGAAATTGCTTTTCACTTTATTGTTTGATTTTATTATTATTTTTTTTTAAGAAAGAGAAGTAAAGCTAACAGGCATGGTTAAAGGCAGAGAAATGATATATTTTGTACTATATTTTGAAATTGAGGCCATATACTTTTAAGATTTTTTTTGTTTGGGGGTACTACTGAAAAGATTACTCACAAAAGATATTAGTAAAGACTTATCCATGCTAAATATATTTTAAAAATGAAATATAGGAAGTGTGGTACTTTTGGTAATGTTTCCTGCTTTTGAAAAGATTCTTATTTTTTAATAAGATTTTCTAAATGCCTTCCTCCTCAATATAAATGATGGGTAGAAAATGCATCTTCAACACAAATTCTTTTTGCCAGCATAATAAAGGTGTTGAATTGTGCACTTTGACAGTTAGACTTCTGTTTTTAATTAGGCACAAGTTGATTGGGACATAAATGAAGTTATGGAGCAAAATGATACTTTACAATTCATTAATCTTAATTTATGAGTCCTTATACGTATTCTGTCTATTTCTTATCTGCTTTTTTTTTAAGTTGAAACTTAAAATTACCAATTTTAAAATTTGAAAGTCCAAGCTGTTTATATTGGAATAAACCATCTGAAAAAATTATGTGGCAGCTTGAAGTCTGAATTATTTTTTAACCATGGAATAAATGGCCAGAATTTGAATTTCCTTTTTGAATTTAGGATGTTCACAGAAATGTGTGATTTTAAGAAGACCCAAAGAGGAAACTCTTTGCCTTTTTCATGACTGTCTGCTTCTCTCTTAGGTGGCTCACCCCTTGATTCGCAATCAGCTTGTCAATTATATTTACAATGGATTCTTGGTACCGGTCTTGGCCCCTGCGCTCCACAAGGTCAGTGATTGGCTGGGGTGATCATATCTGTTGATGGTACAGCCGACAGAAACTGAGGATGGTCAACAGTGTAATTGACTCGATGGTGACTTTAGCCTAATTCTTCTTCTCGTTCCCTTCGTGTTCCTCAGCAGTATGAAAGATAGGTCTTAACGATGGTGACAGCTAAAGTCTGTTGGGATCCATTTGGTGTCATAGAACACGGCATTGTGGAACGTCGAGTAAGACAGTCAACACGAGGACTGGCAAATGACTCTGACTCTTGTGCTTACGTCAGTTCGTGGGGAGTAGCTCCTTGGAACCTTCCGTTAGGCTGTCCTCGGAGGCCAAGTCTGTCCTAGAGAGTGCAGGGCTTACCGTGGTGGGAAAAGGGGCCGGGGTAACACGGGGGCCCGGGATTTGCCATCTCCTTAATAGAACATGATTTTTTATAACAATTCTGTGACAGCAAAAATTAAAGTGAAGCAAGTTAAGGTCCCAGCAAAGGTTGGCTGTCTCATTAGCACCAGTTTGGATTCCTTATGATGCTCTCATTTTATATAATAAATCAACTGATAGCTTTTCCATTGTGAGCCGTCAGGAGACACCCATGGACCTAGAATTCTCATTATAAGGAATTTTTCTTCACTGAGTAGAGACACATAGAGTATTGAGTTCAGAGAATCTTTGTCCAGTTAGTAGAGTTGCCAGCCCTCATAGGGAGATAAGCAATAAGTTTATCACATATTGTTTTGATGGGATGCCCATGTTTCTGCATCTGGAAGTGCCATTTCCACGGGCTCTCGTTTTACAGAATTGAATAATGCCTTATCATGGCAGCTTTGAAGCTGTGGTAATGGGTCTTTGAGTTTAGAGCAACGGGTCTTGATAGAAGATGTTCATCTTTTGCCGTTTACTGCCTTTTGCGTGTAGTGGCAATATTTTCCAAAAAAGACCGTGTTCTTGATATGACAGTGTGCTTTGTGTTACTTCTGCGTTTAAGAGGTGATCTTGGATGTGGCTTAAACATCAAAATATTGATGCTTCTAGATGGTTTTAGTGGTTTATGGGCCCAGAGGGACCAAGCATTCGAAATTAAATCTGTCTTGGAAAATACAGGACATATCTTGGGAAAATGCACACCTCATGTTTGTTTCCAGGTTGTCCTACTGTTGGTGTCTTGCCATTCTGGAGGTGCGGTGGATGCCTTATATGGAAGGTCTCTAAGCCTCTGCACGGAGGAATTCTCCTCTGTGAAGGAATACAACATTGCTACTGAAATTCTTTGGGAGTCATTATCCATATACTCTCGCACACATGTAGACTTTCTTCCTCGTTTAGTTCCATGCCTTTCCTCATTGACCAGTTGATATAAAATAATTTCCCGAGTCATTATTGTAATAGGGATAATTATAATGATTATTTGTTCAGGATATTTTACATTATTATAATTACCATACCTTAATGTTTCAAATATTAATGATAACTCTTTATCTGTAATTGAAGATGAGCTGCACGTCAGAGACTCTTATAAGGACCCGACTGGTCCCTCTGTGCTACTCCTTCACAGCACTAACCACAAGTGGAATCAAATCATTAAATGTGCAATAACTTGTTTAATGGCTGTCTCCACAGTGACTTGCCTGCTTCTTGTGGGTAAGGTTCACACCTGCCTTGTTCACCGGGGTATCTTCGGTGCCAAGGACAGAGCCTTGGACTTGGGACACTAAATAAACAGCCCACAGGTGGAATGAGGTTTGTTAAAGTGGCAAGCACAGTGCTGGCATGTGATGCGTTCCCGGGCGGTGGTTCACAGGGAATTTTAATAGCACTTTATATATATTAACTAATAATGCTCTCTATTATGCTTATAATTAAAATATGAGGTTTTTTAGATCATGAAGTTAGGAATACATCCTTGTTGTGGAAAAAAAAAATACAGTTAGTGCTGAATACATAAAATGCAAAGGGAACGTTGCTATATTAGATTTGAATTTCCAACCCCTAATTAAAATTCCCTAACTTTTATCCATTGTAGGCAATTTCTCCCAGGGCTATTTAGAGATTAGGGAGAATATTTCCTCCCTAATTTATTTTTCTCCTTGCTCCCCAATCTTTGTGTGTGTGCGTGCGTGTGTGTTAATCATTTAGAATGAAAATTTTTAGGAAGGAGGCAGGGCAAGGGGGAGGGTGAACAGCCTCCCTCTGGCTCTTGGCTGTCTCAGCGGTTGAAGAAGGACCCTCCTGTGAGTGGTTGGACAGGGGCCCTGAGACAGATGAGGAAAGTAGTCCAGAACTGGGTGTTTCTGGGGGAGTTCCTAGCCAGAGCACTCGCCTCCTATAGCCAGTGTCCTCTCTTCTGATAAGGAAAGGGGTACCTGGAAGTCTCAAGCCTACTACTGTAGGGGCTTCTGTCTAGATTTTTCATATTTTGTGTCCCTTACCCTGGCAGAGGGGCCTTATTTAGTATCCTAAATAAATTTCCCTTGTGTGCTCTCTCAGCTCCCAATTCATGCATGGCATTTTAGTTACTGGCCATCCCATCCATGTAGGTGGTTTGCAGAGGTGAACTCATTCTCTCTGTCTTATAAATAATAGAAATAAATTCATACTTAAACATAGTCCTACATCACAATCAGTTCTCATAAACTGTATTTCCACAGCATTTCCTAAGCAGAGATGAAGTCATTATGAAGGGTTGTGGGTAATGAGAGGTGGGGTGTGGGCGCTTGACAAGTGAAGACTGTCTTTCCTTTGCCTCTCCCCAGACTGTGTGTGCGCGGTGCAGTGCTCCCTCGGTGAGTCCTTCTGCTGCGTGCTTTCCCCACCCGATGCTGTGATGTGACCATTCTTCTGTGTTAGCGCAAAGGCGTGTTTGATTTTTTTTTGAAGGGCTGCACGGTTTTCTGTAGTGCGGATATATTGGTCCCTAGTCCCTTATCCACAACTCGGAAATTTGAAAAGCTTAGAAAACCCATTTTTTTTTTTTTAAATAATTCAAATGGTAGCACACCCTAACCTTTGCTGAACTCATTTTGTTGCAAACCCCTACCTGAACTGTCTTGAGGCTGTTTGGTTTTATTCCACTTGTGTTCATATTTGTATGTTTTGTGGAAGAAATAGTAATGTATTTGATTGTAGAGTGCGGCCTCGGACCTGCTGGGTTAGTCAAATACGGCAGATGTACACATTACTTTTCTAAACTATGAGAAGTTTGAGTTCCAAGATACGCATGGTCTCCAGGGTTTAGAATAAGGGATTGGAAGCCTGTTTTGGACATTTAGGAAAGGATCAATTTTTGGAGATAGGTTTAAAACCATACTTTGTAAAAGTCACACTAGAAAAAATGATACCACGTTCCTATGGATCCTTTAGGAATTAGAGCCAGACACAGATGTGGACGTCATGTTGTACAAACTCGGTTATTTATGACTTTTGACAACCCTTCACCTGCAAGAGTCAGTTCTGTTGTTGCTGCGTGTTTAATTTATTAAAGCTAAAATTTCAAGGCTGAATTGTCCTCGGGATGGTTGCGTTAGTCTGGGTTCTCAGAGAAGCAGATGCCAACAGAGGATTAAATGTGCAAGGATTTTATTAGGGGAAATGCTTGTGAGAGAGAAAATAGGGAGCAGGGTGGGGAAGGCTGAGAGTTGTCAGACTGCAGTGCACATGTGACCCCAAGTGAAGGAGAGGGAGAGGTTGGCTGGGGGTGTCCTTTTTAGAGGGCTGTGTGATCTGAGCAGATCCATCAGAGGAGGCCTGTGTCTGTGGGGGAGACAGCCTGTGGGACGTGTGGCGAGATTTCAGAGTATAGTAGCGGGGCCCCTTGGTCGCTTTCCCTCCCTGTAGCTAGAGGTCTAAGAGGTGGGTTTCCATGGTTCCGAACTGTTGACTGATTTCCATGGCTTTCCTGATTGCAGTTGTAAAAACGAAGGACCTATGTATTTGCTTCCTTGTGTGCAGACTGTTCAGAAGTTCAAATGGTCCCCACCTGCGAGCAGTCGTTTTGGTCAGGATTAGCTTGTTGAAGGAGTTTAGTATGTCAGTCACAACGAGCAGGCCGCAGTCACGAACAACACCAACATATCAGGGGCTAACACAACAAAGGTCTATTTGTTCACACTGCTTGTCCTTCTTGGAATATGGGCTGGGCGTTGCAGGTAGCTTTTCTCCATGTTCTCCTTACTCAGCGACCCACGGTGATAGAACCTTCACCATCTGGAAATGATATCTGTGGTCACATCTGAGGAAGAGAACAGAGTGAATGGCGCACGGGCTCTTGAAGCTCTTACTGGGAAGTGATCCATGTCACTTCCATTCACATTTCGTTGTCTGAAGCAAAGCAAGGCACCAGGCCACATCTCCTCAGAGGGAAATGCAGTTCTCCCATTTTTCCAGAAGAATAGACGTCTGTGATGTGATTATCAGCCCTCATGGCTGTCAAACATATTATGTGAGTCAGAGCCCCAGAAGGAACACCCAGTGTTCCTGGCACTCACACTGGGTAGTGGGGGACTAGTTATAAACATATGGTGTTTCTGGCCACTTGGGCGGCTAGTGGGTTGAGTGTCTTACTTCGACTCCAGTCATGATCTCAGGGTTCTGGGATCGGTCCTGAGTTGGGCTCCACACTCAATGGGGAGTCTGCTTGTTTCTCTGCCCGTTCCCCTGCTCGTGCTGTCTCTCAAATAAATAAGTCAAATCTTAAAAAAAAAAAAAAAAAGTGTGGTGTTTCAGTGATCTACTGCTCTGTAATAAACTACTGCCTAACTTAGCGACCTGAAACAACCATTTATTAGTGTCTGGTTCAGGAATTCAGGCTGGGCACAGTGGGGTTGGCTCATCTCCGTTCTGTGATATCTGGGACCTCAGCTGAAATGAGCAATTGGATGGGTCCTGAATCTCTTGGGGCTGACTGGATGAATGGGTCTCTCTCTTCTCCCCCTCCCTCCCTCTTTCCCTCAATCCCCCCCTCCCCCTCCTTCTCTCTCCCTATCTTCCTCTTTCACTCATTCCATGGTCTCTTCACAGGATTGGCTTGGGATTTCTCTGAACATGGCAGCCTCAGGTAGTTGGACTCCTTTATATTTGTTGGGGGCTGAAGAGAGAGGAGCGAGAAGCTATCAGTCTGGAAACCGCAAGTGTCACTCCTGTCGTATTTAATTATTCACAGTAGTCAAAGGGTCCACCCTCTTTCAGGGGGGAGGACATAGACCCCTCATCTCTTGACAGTAGGAGTGTCAGAGAACTTGTGGGCGGAATTGCCATGGTTACCATCCCTAGGACTGAATGTGTGTGTAAAGGGTCAGGGAGAGCTCTGTGGAGAAGGCCACTTGAATAGAACCGGGAACTTCAGGTGTGGGTCACAACTAACCTGAGACAGTGCCTCAGAGAAGGAGGCAAGGGAAGAAGTAGCCAACTTCATTCTCTCCCTTCCTCTGGTCTCCCGCTGGACTCCCTTTGGGTGAACCCAAATGGAAACCAGATGGCAAGGGAACCATGGAAAAAGGTGGCTCATATAGGTCATCTGGGGCTCAGAGCAGGGTGGAAAAGCTGGAAAGTAGATAAAGAGAGGCAAATAGAGGTGATCCAGCAGACTTATTTACTAGTATAATATTTTAGAATGTTATTAGTAGGTAGAGAAGGCACTTGTAGCGTGTATTTAGATTTAGTGTTAAGATGTGGTTTAAAATTTTGTAGAAATACGTAAGAAAGTCCACTTCTTATAGTTGATAGTTACTGTCTAATTCTCTGTATTGATCCTTGTTCTCTGGAGCCTGAAATCATAGTTAGACTTTAATGTGACAGGCAGATATGCCAACAATATACTAGAAATGAACAAACAGTGAAGAAATATCCAGGTAACAGTCACCAGGTTAGGCTTGTTACTACCCGGTTCACGTAGAAGCAGGGCGTGCGGTGGAAGAGAACTAGACCATGAATCAGAAGATTCGCATTCTAGTCCTGGCTCCTGTATTTACTGCTGTGTGACCTCGTGCAAAGCTTTCGGCTTCGGTGAGTCTGTTCCCTCAGCTGCACAGTGGGGATAGGAAAGACGGGGAATGGAGATCAAACATGAGAGCATTCTGAAAATGGCTTGCTGATGTATGCAAGGGTCTGATCACAGTTACTCCAGGACAAATTCTGCCATCTCATACGCAGTAAAAGGATAATATCATTTGTTCAGAGACCATTTAGTGAGTGTGCACCAGAGGCAAAGCTCTCTGCCAGACCCTGTGGGGAAGTGAAGTTGCCTGAAAACTCTCTTATCTCCTAGGAGTATGTGATCTGGGACCCAGGAGACTGACACACTAACCACAAGTGTGAAGCAAGAGGGACTAAAATAAGTGCTGGACCAGAGAACGGAGCCAGGGCGGGTGGGGGAGGGGTGTGGGGTGGACACAGAGGGCGGGGTATGACAGGGAGAGTGACATGAGGAACCTGGGCAAACCTTGAAGGTGAGCAGGCGGGGAAGGATGTCCTGGCAGCGATCTCCTGAAAGAGTCCAAGCCTGGAGGAATGCGTTTTGGTAAAAGTACACCCAGGGTGCTATGGTGTGTGCAGGGGCAGGGAGAATGAGGACCGGGAGGGACCAGACCCGACTCCCAGGCGAGGTAAGCATTTGCATCCACAGTGAGCAGTGTCCCTGCAGAGGGGCGTTGGGGATAAGAGGCTCAGGACCAATCTGCGGGTGACCAAATAAGGCAGCTATGGCTGGCATCTGGGGAAGTGTAGTGAACTGAAAAAAAGCAGAAAGGAGGGGGGTTCAAGGGAAGGGAGGGGGCAGAAAATAGGGATACAAGGCACAAAGATCCTAAAGAGAAGGTATTTTCCCACTCCCTACCCATAAAACCCTGCCAAACTACCTGAAAGAGATGACTGCTTTTCTTTTTTCTACGTGCACCTGCCAGCTTTACCCTGGCCAGATCATTAAATGCACTTAAACGTTGCTGAAAAATATTGGGATTTTAAAGAATTGCTTTATTAACGAACCCAAGACTTCTGACTCCCTGGGGACCTCGTTCCCCTTTGACGTCATCCACTCTGCACACTCTCCCGGTTCTCCCAGAGAGTCTGTGGGCAACACGGACTTCACTTTCCCCCTTCCTTACCTGAATATGGCGTGCATGGGTCTCAGTCTTATGGTGGTCACCCCGCGATCAACTGCCGGCTGTACCCGGGTAGCCTGAAAATCCTCCACCACCAGTGGGATCTCTTGGCCTGAGGGACCTGCCCTGCTCCTCAAACTTAGAATATCAAAAGCCAGACTCTTAGCTTTCACCCCAGGCTAGCTTAGCCTTTCCTCTGCAGGTGATCTTTTTGAAGACTTTTTGAACTGGTGGGGACTGTGTTGTAGAGCTAGAACCGGAGGTGAGGCAAGCTGATTGGCCTTGCCACTAGCTTGGAAGAATCTCTGTGCAGGTGTGTTGTTTAGGGCTCCTGGGCGGACAGGAGATGCCTCAGGGCCTGCCCTGGCCCCAGCCTGGTAAAAAAGAGGGGACTAGCAAGGCATCTGGAGGGGAAGGGTGCAGGAATAACATCCGGGGCTCAGTCGTATTATTTTGGTCAAATGTCTTGTGAACTAGTATGTTCTTCTGTTTTGTGGGTTCCTTGGCTCCCTTTTTGGAAACTGTTAGGAAATTCGGGCAGAGGTTTGGGGCTGTCTGTACTCATTGGAGGCGGAGACGTTGAAGGGGGCGTGTGCTGAAGGAAGGGAGGGAGGGCAGGAAAAATAACAAATTACACACCGTCCCTTTCCACAGGCAGCTCACAGGCATTCGCTCTGATACCTGTGACTTCAAAGAAACCCTGTATTTTGGTTTTTGTGAAGAGCAGGCAGCTGTTTTCACTCAGCAAGGTATTCTATACAAGTGTGCTTGGAAAAACAGAAGCCAAAAATCTACCAGAAAACCCCGATTTTCCCACCATTGCTCGTGTGCTAAAACCATGCTTGAACAATATACACAGGTAGAATAATTCCAGCCGTTTCCTTCAAGGCATGTGCGCTGGCGTCCTCTAAGCCACTGTGGAGCCCATTTATTTTACAATCTTGTCTTCTAAACACACACATACATATTCATGATCTGTATCCTGTGAGCTCAATAATTCATGGCTTATTGACTTAGGTTGATGGATGGAAGTTTTTTTGGGGACTGCAGAAGATGGAGATTTTGAGAGGCTGGGAGCATCCACACTTGTGAGTCACCCGTGTGCTCTTAGTGTGTCTGTGGGTTGTGTGGGCTGGGGCCCCTGGAGAGCCCAGCTGGGGTCTTACTAGCTGGGGACATTTTTGACGTTTATGCCCAGTGAAACTTGTGACTGAAGGTTTTAAGAGCAATTAAACACAAGCTTCAAGGGATCACCACTAATACATGTTAATGAGCTGTAATTGGGTACTGAGGTGATGGGAGGCGGGAGCTGACCTCTTAGGTCGTACTCTTACTGGTCTCCAGGGTGGAGTGGGCAGAGTAGCCTGTCACTTCGGTGTCCCTTCGCTCCATTTCTCCCGTCTACCCTTCTTCACGCGTCTCTAGTCTGGGAGAAGGTGGGGAGAGGGTTCTGGAGTGGCCAGAGTGAGAGACCAGCCCCTGCCAACTCTTCTGGCTGACTTCCCGTTGCGTCTCTGGCGGCCCAGCACGGCACGCTGCTGTCGTCTGTGTCACTTCCTAATGAAAAACACCGTGAAGTTTTATGTCTGGTCCCAGTAATGCTGTAAAATGTCACCGAGCAGGGCATCCCTTTCAGTGGGAAATTGGAAAAAAGAAGGAATTGAAAGCATGGAATTAGGATGCCCTCTTGGCCCTGGAATTCGGGGATCTTATTTTTCAAATGTGGTGGTTCTTTGCTTAATTGTTGACAGCTTCCGTTGAGTCACAGAGCTCCTAACTAGGCTCCAGCTCTGGGGTGGACCATATGAAAAACTGTTGTGGGATAATATTTTGGTCTCTCCAATTCATACTTCTACTTATGCATTTCAGTAATTTGCTTTCTATTTATTTATTTATTATTTTATTTTTATTTGTCAGAGAGAGAGAGAGAGAGCAAGCACAAGCAGGGGGAGCCGCAGACAGAAGGAGAAGGAGTAGCTGGCTCCGGGAGCCCGATGCGGGGCTCAATCCCAGGACACTGGGACTATGACCTGAGCTGGAGGCAGACATTTAACCGACTGAGCCACCCAGATGTCAATTTGCTTTTTAAAAGCCATTCTCTACGTTATTCACCCAAGTGTCCAATCACTGAAGGCTCTGGGTATATTATCCTGCCTACCCCACCCAGCCCCCCCTTTCTTTTTTCTTTTTTCTTTTTTTGCTAGTTGCTTATTCCTCTTCCTGTAATGATGTTGAGCTAGACTTACTCATATGGAACTTTGTTTCTTACCATGCCTGGAGTCAACTAAGCACTTAAAGATTCCGTCCTCCACCACGCTGAAAGCCTACCTGTGTGCCCACCTGGCCCACAGAGTGCCAGTCTGGCGTGAAGTGAAGGGGTCTCAGGGATGCCCTAGAGAAATGAGGTCACTGCTAGAAGCTGCTGCTCTTGCCTCATAGCCTGAGGCAGGCTCCAGTGGTGCCTGGGCAGGGAGGCAGGCGTTCCCTTCAGGGCCATCTGGCAGCTGGGGAGGCCGCGTGCTCTGGATGCTTGAGCTCAGCGGGAGGGCTTGACGCGCCTGCTGACACCTCCAGCTTCTATCACAGCCTCGTGCTCCCTGCCTGATGCCGGGGATCCAGGTGTGACCGAGGAGCTGGGATGGCAGTGGCGGGGGTCGTTCTGTCTCTTCGGTCACCCTGGATTGAAACAGGAGAGTACCGCGCAAGCTGAGAGGCCAGATGCAGGGATCGCTGTGGTCTGTCAGTGGTGGCAGGTGAATGAGGTAATTAAAAGGCCCATCCTGTCGTGGGCCTGCAGCTATGTGACGCGGAGTGGCAGTAGTGTTCTGGAACTTGGACTGAAGAAATCCTATCCAGCAGGCCAGCTTCAGACAGCCTCAATTAATAATTGCTCTATCCAACGAGAGGCAGCCATTAATAGACCTGGAAGATTTTAGTGGCACTTATGTGAGGCTTTGACTTGGAAATCCTTGATTTATTAATTGAAAACTGAAGGTGAGTGTGTGCCATCTAATATATTCAATTAATGCATTATATCTGATGAACACACTTTGGGGAAGCAGTCTAGCTTAACGTTTCAAAAAATGGGTCTTGAGGCCAGAGAGACGTTAGTTTGAGCTCTGGCTCTTTGCTACTTAACTAGCAACGTGGCAAGTATCTTCGTCTCTCTGTGTACGTTATGTATGGATAAAACAGTACCGACCTTAGTGGGCCCTTGGGAAGAATCAGTGAGGCACTGCATTTAAAGTGCCTATTGTCCCTGGCACTTAGTACTACACGCATATCACCCATTAACTCCACCAGCTGGGTCTCTGAAATGAGGCAGCCTTCACGTGACACTGTGTGTTACTGGACAGGGAATCTGGCACCATTTTTAGTCACTGGTATTTTGATTTTAGATCCTAGGCTTATTGTTCCTTCACACATTTTCATCTCATCTCACAGACAGCCAAACGTTTGGATTTACTCTTTCTTTCTTTCTCTCAGAATGTGATGTCAACTCAGTTGTACCTAGAATTCTTTTCCTGCTTATACTAAGTCTCAGTGCCAGAGATTCCCAAGTGAAAATGTGCAAAGACAGTTACCTGGGAACTTCTTACTCTGAAGGTGCTGAGTCGCAGGATCTGATTCACTAGGTAGGGCTGACGCTTCCCCTGTTAGCTAGCAACCAGGTGCTGCACGGACCACGCCGGGTGATGGTACTGATCTCGGCCCTTCTGCTGGCACGTTGGCTACTTACGCTCTTTCACTGGACTAGGATTCCGAAGACATGGGTCCCCATTTTACATGCCATCTCAAGGGGTTTACCCTGGTTAAGGTAATCCCCATGCTGGCAGCCTGCCAAGACTGGTGAGATCAGATGAGGAGGTAGAGAGCAGAGCTTTGGGCAGCTGTGAAGCTTTCCCAAACGAGCAAGTCATTCAACAGGGAATACAGTCTCCTGCCTCTCTCTGGAGCTGTTTTAGCCGTCAAAGCAGATAGCGTAAGTCAAAAGTACTTCATCATTTACAGACTTAGTAGTTGTAGCATCTAAAGGTGAGTAGTGAAAGGATATTGTTGAGTTCTGGTGTGTGGGTTCTAAGAATGGGTGTCTGCTCCCTAGTGTGTGCGTACCTCCCGTTGTTCAGGGTGTTGGACGAGTGCCATTATTTATGCTGTGAAATCAACTCTGCTCTCCTGTGTAGTACTGTGAAGATATGTGTACAGTGACATCAGCACCACAAAAACTCCTTTCAAATGGAAATGTGGTCAGCTTGGCAGTAGGAAAACTGGCCACATACTGGTGTCGTGTATATTGCAGTATAATATATCATACAATACATGTAATACGATTACATATATACATATGTAATAATACACATTACATATATACATAATATATACATATATAATAACATGCATGTAATATAATAATACATCATATAATACGTATAATACATCATCGTCATTCTGCCAGTTGGGTCCCCCCCAATGCCCTGGAGCTGTGGGCAGAAGGGGAAGCAGGTGCTCCCTGTAGCTAGCAGATATGGGGTTGGCAGATTTTCTTCATTTCACTGTAACCATTATTACTTTTTTTCACTTCCCATATTCCCGGTTATTAAGTGGAAAGATGATGCACTCAGGCGTCTTAGATCCATATACAAATATACTTTTCCCTTCATCAATATATAGAAAAGCCGAAGAGAGTAGATTGTTTATCCCAGACGTATCCCTTGCGGATCAGCTGTGGAACGTAATGAAATGTCGAGTATTTGTTGTGGAAAGCCTCTGAGAACGTAGGAATAAATTATAATAGAAGCTATTGGAATGTTCGCTTTTCTTTTTTTCTAAAGAAAATCTTGTAATTAATATCTGAGGTCTAGTGCTAAGTTTCCAGCCTGCGGAACCATGGCGTCTTTGAACAGTTTGTAGACATGGAGGCTCCAGGTAAGTCACGTGGTACGCCGAGGCCTAGGCGTACTGTGAGGTGAATGGAGGCCCAAATCTTCCCTCTCGTTTTGTGTGTTCACAGAGCAAAGAGGGACCTGGCCATGGGATCCAGGGCCCAAAGTCAGCCTCTCGGTATCCTGGGGGCGTCCCTGTCTTTATAATGCTGTGTCTTTATAATAATGTACCCAAACCAAAAACCAAATAGAAACCCTGGCTGGAGTAAACAGACTTAAAATAGGGAGCAAGAGGAAGGCACATTTATTCATTGACATAAACCTAGACGTAGTGGTATCCAGTGACTGAGTTCTTTGCGAAGGATTTATTTAATTAATTTATTTATCTTCCTTTTCCTTTTTTTTTATTATATTCAATTAGCCAATATAGTACATCATGAGTTTTAATGTAGTGTTCAGTGATTCATTAGTTGCAGATAACACCCAGTGCTCATCACAACACGTGCCCTCCTTAATACCCATCACCCGGCTACCCCATCCCTGCTGCCCCTTCTGCAACCCTGTTTGTTTCCCAGAGTCAATAGTCTCTCTTGGTTTGTCTCCATCTATGATTTCTCCACCTTCACTTTTCCCTCCCTTCCCCTATGGTCCTCTGTGCTATTCCTTATGTTCCTCATGTGAGCGAGACCATATGATAATTGACTCTCTCTGCTTGACTTATTTCACTCAGCATAATCTCCTCCAGTCCTGTCCATGTTGATACAAAAGTTGAGTATTCATCCTTTCTAATGGCTGAGTAATATTCCATTATACATATGGACCATATCTTTATCCATTCGTCTGTTGAAGGGCATCTTGGCTCTTTCCACAGTTTGGCGATTGTGGATATTGTGAGTACACAGAATTTTGAGCCTATGGTGGCTCACGCTGAAAAGCTAAGAGGTATTCTGCTCTCTGAGCGCCCCTCTGAACCTGCTGCTGAGGTCCGCTCAGTGACTCCCAGGCTGGCCTTTTGCCTTTGGTGAGGCTAAATACACGAAGGATTTAACATGGTGTGAACTTTAGAGTCAGGCTGCCAGGGTCGATGCCCCAGCCCCGCCACCTGCCAGCTCTGTGCCCCTGGGCAGCACTTTGACTTCTCTGAGCCGGTTTCCTCCTTTGTAACATGGGGATGACATAATGGGGCTTCTCTTGCGGGACCTGTGAGGGTTCAGTGAGTTGATATTTTACAGTGTTGCCTGGAGAGTTAGTGTGTTAGTTAGTTAGTGTGTTAGTTAGTTAGTTGGTGTGTGTTAATTCTGTTATTACTTTTTTAGTTCTTACTAAATACTTATTGGAGAATCGTAGTTTTAGATCACCAGGTAGCTCTTTCATTAATCTGTAATTTATAAAATTTGGCATATTTCCAGGAGGGAATAGGCAGAGAACCGTAGGCATCAAAGTAGTAGGAGAAATAACTCTAAGGCTAGACTGGGCTCTGCCAGGTGAATCTTCTGAACCTTTGAATCTTTTCCCAGGCTAACCTTGAACTTCCTCCCATCTCCCTCTCCATAGACTGACTACTCTAGCCATCTTATACCACGTGCGAGACATCAAGTATGAACTATGCCTTTCCACTCCTTGAGATGCCTTCCTCTTCCATCTATACTTATCTAAATATTTCTCATCCTCCAATGTCCCGACCACATGCCACTTCCTTCCGAAAGTCTTCCTGATCAAGCCAGGTGTAGGCAATCACTCTTCACTTCTAAAATCTTTAGAATTTCGTTGCTATCATTCATGTGGCACTTAAAGTTTACTTCGTAAGATCATTACGGGTTTACTCTCCTACTAGGTGACAAATGTCATGAGAGTAGAGACTATTTATATGTCCATTAATCATACAAGTATTATAGCAGCATATCTAGCACACGGCCTTGTCCATGCAGGTATTTTGGTATTTTCTGAGTAAGTGAATGTGTGAACACAGATATGGTGACTAGGTAGAGATGTATGTGTGAAGCAAATGTGAGGGAGAGAGAGGAGAAAGGTAAGGAGAGATTAAGTAGTAGGAGTTGTTGGGGTCTCATCAGGTTGATGAACTGATGTTCGGCTGACAGCTGGCACTCTGGGGTGCTGTGGAGTGGGAAAAGACTGAGGTGCTTGAGGGAAAGGGGGGTGTTTAGGGTTGGCCAGACATGTCTTTTGCTGAAAGTGAGATACCTCTTATTCGTTGTGCAAGTCTACAATGGGAATGACCAGATTTAAGACAGATATTGCTGGAACAATATAAAGGAAGATATGGAATTTTCTAGAAAGAAGCAGAAGGAAAAGGAATTAAAACATATTACTCAGGAATCAGTGATGGCTCTAAGATTCATATTTAAAATGTGCTCTCCACATCAAGAATTGACATTGTCCAAAATCAGACAACTTTTCTTTATTGCTTTTGGCTTGAGTTGAGAGATATCTATCAAGTTAAAAATAATTGGCAGTATATCATTATCATGGTTATTTATCAAGACATTCAACTCTCTAGATAAGCATGTGTGATATTTACATTTGTGATATGTGCTTTAATAGAACTAATAGATTTAGCTGTCCAGTTTTTTTTCCTTTGAAGATACCATTCTGTCAGAACTTATGAAGTTTATAACTTTGAAATGTGTTAGGTTTCAATTTTATAGAGGAGCAAAGGTGAGGAACTCCTTTGTCTCCATGTCCTTATTCCCTGATGCAGGTGTCAGCCCAATGCTCGGCACCCAGTAGGCATTCTGGAAATGCTTATCAGTAAATGAATTACTAACATCTTAGTTTAAGCAAATTTCACAGACTGGATGGATTTTATGAAGTGTGTCCTTTGTGTGTGAAGTTCTTCCCAAATCTAAATAGAGAGATTGAATTGGAGATAGGAACATAGTATGTTATATACGCTCACAGAATTTTAGTACTAGACATAATCCTGGAGGTTGTCTACTCCCAACTTCTCCTTTTTCCAATAAAGACATCGAAGACCAGAGAGGTTAAGTGACTTGCTCAGGCTCACACAGCTGATAACTGGCCGAGCTTGGACCAAACCCAGAACTGCAGGTCTAGAGGCTTCAGTATCGTCATCTCTTTCCATTATCCTTGTTGGAAATAAATCTTAGTTCCATGATTCCTTCCTTGACGTAAATTAACTCCTGAGCTCCCGGTGCAGAATTTAGAAAAAATTCTCCTTATGCTTTTGTTAATTGCAAAATAGATTTTTTTGAGAGCAAATCCCCTTTCTCTCAAGGCTCCTATGTAATCAGGGGCTGCTTGGGTGTGCCATATTAATTTTTAATGTCCTGCTTGAGTTTCTCCTCTAGGTAAGTCTGCTCTAAAAGGAGAGCTTGCACCATCTAGTGGATCCAAGAAGAGGCTCTTGGGTTTAATTTTTTGGTGGCCCTCCTTTAAAAGGAAGAAAGGAACAGTATTTTTAGTTAATCTGCAATTCTCCCATGGAACCCTTAATTCATATCATGAGAATGAGGTTAGCAGCCCAGAATGCTGTTAGGATCACTGTGTACCTCCCAGTGCTGAAAGCAGGGCTGGCTGTTGACCATGCTTCTTCTTCCTTTTTTTAATGGCAGAAGGAGGGTCAGGAAGTGGGTATTATATCAACCTGTTTTTTTCAACCAGTACTTGGATTCTCCTTCTCATTAATTCAAAACATTGACTCTTCTATGATGGATCTTCCCATAATAGCTGGGAATTAATTGAGTCTTGCTTTTATTCTTGGGAAATTCTCGAGTACTTGTTTGGATAGTTAACTAATTTAGTAATGTGCAGTATTCTGCTGTCCAGTTGGAAAAGTGAAGCTTTTGGAAACTTTCACATTACTCCTTTGTTCCCTGTAATAGAAGTCTTATTCTTTTCTCAAGCTCTGCACAATATTTACCCTGTGTGGCAGGTGGCAGAAGATGGCATTGCTCAAACAGGATAATTTGATGACTGTGTGGGCAACACAGGGTGGAGGTCTCACCACTGACTTGCCCTGTGATCTTGTGATCTGAAATGCTCCTTTACCTCCTGGGCCTGAACTTGCTTTGGAAGGAATGTGATTGTCAGTCTTATAGGTACACAGAGTACTGCTCAGCAAAAAACAGGTGTGCTTTTTTTTTTGGTTGGTTGGTTGTTTTTGTGTTTATGCTTTTGTTTCGTTCTGTTTTGACTTTTGTTACTCCATCAGCTGAAATATCTTAAATGGCATCTTAGCACCTGCATAGTGTAGGCATCCTTGGGACAGCGGTCCTCACCCTGGTGCCCATCAGAATCAACAGGGAGGCCTGGCCCCACCCCTGGAGATTCTGCTTTACCTGACCCAGAGGGGGTGTGAACAGGGGTATTTTTTAAAAGCTCCTGGGTGATTCTAACGTAGATTCAGGATTGAGAACAACTGCGATATGAAGTCTTTGAAGATGTATTTGAATCATTGGATTCCAAATCAAGGTGAACAATGGAGATCTGTATTTGAAAACCATTGTTCTCCTTGGGGCTGGAAATTGTACTGTACGGGGATTGTATTGAGGTCGTCACTGCATCTAAAAGACTCCATTTTTGCAACCCCAGCTGGTGCTGGTGGCGTCCGTTTTGGTATATGACTGAGGTCGGAAGAATGGTACTTTCCGGGATAGCCAGGAGGAGCGAGGGCCAGAAGCTAATGCTTTTGTGAGTGGCAGTTTAATGTATTATAATTGTCCTAATCTTAGGTGTTGATTCTATATTGTTGGCATGTGTCCAGTGACGGTAGGAAAGTTGGTGTTTCACATTACATCTTTTTTTTTCTCTTAAGAGCATTTTTCCCCTCTCTTGTTGGCTCAGCGATCAATTTTAGCTCTTGCGATGGTTCCCAGGAATGCGGTGCTCAGTGAGTTCTTCACAGAAGCTGTTTTCTGGAGTGAAGTCCCGACCTGTGACTGGCATCAGCTGGCTTCTGAGAAAGATCCCTGAACGAGTTGGAGGAGGGATGGAGTGGTAAAAGGGCAGGGATGGGTATAAATCCTCCAAAATGCCATAACTCAACTCTTGAAATGGGAGGTAGTGGCTTTGACCTTAATCAGCCCACATAGTTGATACAACTATTCAATTTCAGAGTATGTTCACTCAGTTTTTAGAGGGCAGGGGATAAAAATGCCAAGGAAGCATTAGAATTCTTACTTTGGCTTCTCCTCAAATAGTACAAAGAACATGAAATTTGGTAGCAGGCAGACCTGGTCTCTGGGGAACCTGGTCTCTGCTACTTACTGTGTACTTTGGGGGCAAGTTTATGAGCCTCACGTTTCTTATCTGTGAAGTGAGGACCCTGACCCCTACTTTGCAAGGCCAAATCGAATTAACCCAGATAACGTTTATAAAGTACCATAATGCGTGGCACAGAGCTGGGACTCCACAAGTGGTAGCTATTTCTGGAAATACTATTAATAATAGTAATAATGAATGATAATTAAAAAATGAACAATTATTTTCCTCCTTTGGAAATGGTGCCTGAGATGTAAGTAACTCATGGCCTGTGTGTCCAGTTGTCCTTGGAGGGGGCTGAGAATGAATGGGCTGGGAAGGGATGTTGAGGGAGGCTCCAGCTGGGAAATGTGTACTCAGAATTTTTATCCTCACCTAATCAACATGTTATCACTTAGTCTCATCACGCGTTAATCCCTTTAAAATGTAGCTGCTCCCTAGAAGAGTTAATTTCGCTGATCATTCATCTTGTGTATAGCTTGCTTGTTTACCTCAGAGAAGATAGAATATAGATCTTTATTTAAACAGCGTGGATAGGGTGCCTGGGTGGTTCAGTTGCTGAAGCGTCTGCCTTCGACTCGGGTCATGATCTCAGGGTCCTGGGACTGAGCCCCACGTTGGGCTCCCTGCTCAGCGGGGAGCCTGCTTCTCCCTCCACTGCCCCCATGCTCTCTCTTCTCTCTCAAAAAAATAAAATCTTAAAAAAAATAAACAGCGTGGAAAGGGGTTAGGAGGGAAGAAGGGGGTATGCGTTTGTGGGGATTATTTGAGTGTAAGTCACACCTGGTGCTATGGGGTGGTGTGGGCTTCGGACGTACTCTGTATGGGCTCACCATCTGGGAGCCAAGGAGAGGAGATGCCAGGCCTTGGTGTGGGGTAGGGGGCATCTCATGGTGCTAAGGGCCCAAATACAGCAGCCATCAATGTTGAATTGCTGTCCCAAGTTCCCTGTTAGGACTGCCCATGTGATGCCATAAGTTTGTTTTGGGGACAATGTTGTCGTTGCCATAGGTTGGCCATGTCTGGAGTGACAGTGCCATTTCACTAAGTACTGGCCTTGGAGTTTAAAGCGTTTACAGGGTCAGTGGAAACTACATGTGCATAACTGAGGTTATGTAGTCTCAGAAAAGTCCGTCTAGTCTAATGGAGGTGTAAAGGACTTTCTTCCCCATCTGAGTTGTGACAAATTGAGAACTAGAAGCGAGGGAGACAGAAGATCAAAGTAGGGCCTTTGTTATCCATAAAACTGACGCTGGAGCATAGGGTTTATACCTGTGGGTAAGATTGCCTAATATCAGGGTGCTGGGGTGGCTCAGTCAGTTGAGCTTCTGACTCTGGGTTTTGGCTCAGGCCATGATCTCAGGGCGGTGAGATCGAGCCCTGCCTTGGGCTCTGCTCTGGGCATGGAGCCCGCTTGAGGTTCTTTCTTCCCCTCTCTCTGCCTCTCATGCTTGTGCTTTTTCTCTAAAATAGATAAATAAATCCTTAAAAAATACGAAAAGAAGATTGCCTAATATCGACCCCCAGGATCAGACAGACTTGCCAGATGCCCCACAGAAGCTGTGGTGGAAGGAGCGGAGAAGAATGTGTACTTCCTGCTGGCGGTCTGGATCCCCAAAGAAGGGAGAGAGGAAGGGACAGGTTCCTCAGAATGACAAGCTACTCCTCCTCTCCCCGGGGAGGCGATAGTGAGGGGGGCAGAGAGGCCAGAAGGACTCTACTGGGTGATCCTGCACGTGGGAGGAAACACTCGGATCAGTTTTCTCTATCAGGTTGACAGAAATTCAATCTTTCTAAATTCTAGAGATTTGCAAGTGGTAATTCATATTACAAAAATACGAAGAGGCGTGGTTTAGATAGCATCGCCATGTCAGAGAGCCCAGCAGAAGAGAAACCAGACTCCCTCCCTCATTTCTGGAAACCCATCCTCATCTGTCCCCGTCCTGCCTGTTAACCTTCCTTCCCCAGTGGTGTTCGCATGCAGACCTGAGGTCAGAGCAGTGCCTTCGGTGGCTTACTGGGTTCCTGCTGGATCATTCTTTCTACATCCAGTCTGTGCAAGATGTTTTCATCTCTTATGTCCCAGCACAGTCCCCATATTGGGCTCAAGCCCCGTCCCGAGGCACACACCTGCTCCAAACTGCTGCTCGCTGGCCCCGCACAGCCTCCCACTGGGTTCACCGCGTGAGTCTCAGCAGCCAGCTGCTGGAAGTGCCACGGGGGACAGGATGCTTCTTGTACTTCTTTTATGTGTCCCCAGCTGCTGGTTTACTGTACACATGAAAAGCACTCCGTAGATACACGGTTGGTTAAATAAATGTATCAAAAGGATGTGGCTCGCACCCTCATCACTACATTAGAATAGGGTTATGCGGCGCTTGTGCTGGGAGGTAAGATTACCAAGGCAAAGAACAGAAATTAGCTCTTGTCTCAAGTCACTGACATGGAATCAAAGAATCTCAGGGTTTTGGAACTGAGAGGGTAAGATCATCTGGTTCAATGCCATCATTTCACAGCTGAGCACACTAACGCTCATGATTCGAAAAGAAATATTCAGACACCGTGAGCTTCAGAGTTGTGAGAGGAAGAGAGGCTATGAAATAGGTGGTTTTTTTCAGTGCCTTCGCATCAGATTATCCCCAGAAGGCTTACGTGGTGGCTTTGTATTTACATTAGGGAGTTCTCTAAGTGTTCCAAAGTGCTTTTCTATTATCTTGTAGCACCTCACTTTATGTTCCCACTAAAATGTGTGGAGGAAGGCGCTTTGCACAGAAGCTTTCACCACATCTCATTATTGGCCTTCTTCATCGACATATGCAAATTTGCTCTGCTGGATTACATCTCAGGTCAGGGGCACCTGCTTGCTTTACAGCGGGAGCAGTGGAGACGCCAAAAGATTGCTTGACTTGCCCAAGGTCACTGGACTCCAAGGATTAAAATGCAAGTGTTTGACATACCCACTGCGGTCCGTTTTCTGCTACCCCCTGCTGCCTTTTGCTTCCTTAAATTATTATCTGTAGACTTAGAGAATCCCGGTTTACAAGGGAAGCTCATTTTCGATTTCTTTATTCGCTGAGAGAAAGAATAGCTAACACCAATACTTAACCACCCAGAGCAGACTAAGCTCGGAGCGAGGACAGCCAGGGTGAGTGCGGAGAGAGGACACTGATCTTTGCCCGTGTGGCTACAAGAGGAGGACAGGCCAGCCGGCCAGCTCTCAGCATCTCCGAGGTCCTAGGTAGATTTTCCTAGTGCAGATTCACTATTTGCTTTATGTTGTAGAGACCCCAAGACATCAGTAGTGATATTTAACTACTGTATAAAAATGTCAAACAAAATAATCACAATGTTTTGTTTTTTTCTACCACTATTTCTTTCTATGAAATTGTGAATAGTTTAGATTTTTAATTAAAAAAACAGACGTTAGTGTTGGCTCTTATTCGTTTATTAGTTAACAGAAAAATTAACAGGTAAGTATCTATATATATTCTAAACAGTTTTCAAACACTGTCTTGTCATAGTAATGAGTCACAGATTTGGTTTGGTAGGTTGCAATTAGCGCTTAAAAAACAATAAAATAGAAAATATCAGAGTGCCTTGTACTTAGTAATGGTAAATATTATATATTATTGTAAAATATCATTCTTATGATGGGTCCTGGTTAAGAAAATTTTGAAAAATGCCATTCTCATGTTTGGGAGGATTATTTGGAGAACGGGCTATGGGATTAGTCTCGACACTACATTTCAGCCTGATCATGGGCTGCCAGTGTTAGTTGGTCTTCTCTTGGTATAAAACCTTCATTATTAATTCATTCACTCAACAAATACATTTTGAACACCCAGTATATGTGAGGCACTGTTCTAAATGCCGGCATGAGATTGCTATAGCAGTTTATTTACAAAGCAACTCATCTTGTTTTCAGAGAGAACACTGTATCAGTTTGCATAAGGTTTAGCTGTAGATAACAGAAAAATCCCTTAATGTGACAGAAAACTCCCTTTCGTAGTCCTTTTTTTATTCCATACACCAGTTCTGTTCACACCTTACTGGCCAAGATGGGTACAGCCATGCCTAGATACAAAGGTAGGAGGAAACTGTAGTTTTTGAGCTAGAAACTTAAGGTTCATTCCCAAGGAAGAAAGGGAAACTGAATATTGGGGGTGGGGGGAGCAATTAGAAGTGCCTGCTACAAACCTTCAGGTTTCTTACATGTTAAAAAAATTCATTTCTGTGGATGGGAAACTGGAACTTTCTATTATTCTGTGGAAAAGCACAGGATGAGCAGCTGTATGGCTGTACCTGTCGTGCACTGCACAAGTATGCCCTGCTAAGGGGGCAAAAAGGGGAGATGGAGTTGGAAGAAGAAGCCGGAAGTTAGGAGCCTAAACTGTATTTATTGTCTCAACACACACACACACACACACACACACACACACACACACACACAGAGTCAGATTTTTTGGGTCTGAATCAGCTTAAGATACTATAAAGCCTCCTCCTCTCCGATCTCTCTGTGGTACTTTATGTCACTTCTCTGCCATGGTAGGAGAGGAGAATTAGGATTATAAATTAAGCTTGCATTTACTTTTGATTTGAAATGGGAAATTAGATTTCTTTCTTTCTTCCTTTTGAGCTTCAACAAGTGCACGAGGGAGATAATGCTGTACTGGGGGATTCAGGGCTTAAGCATCAGAATTACGGAGAGATAGAAAGGGCCCTACCCTGCCCGGCGGCAGTGCAAAGAACCACACAAAGTAGCTTGCACAAAGCCCCGCCTATCTGAGGCAGCCAGGTGGTATGAGTCTTGGAAGCCATTGTGGAGAGGAGCAGAGTCTGGTCTGAAAGTTGGTGTGAATCTTCTGTTCTTTCCCTGCCCCCTCCTAGGAGCACATAAACATTCATCAGCACATTAAACATTTATCAAGATAACCCGCAAGTGTTTCTCCAAGTTGTCCTAAGAAAACTGAAAAGGAAAGGAAGGGTGAATTGGGGGAAATCGGAGGGGAAGACAAAACTTGAGAGACTGTGGACTCTGAGAAACAAACTGAGGGTTTTGGAGGGAAGGGGGGTGGGGGGTTGGGTGAACCTGGTGGTAGATATTGAGGAAGGCACGTATCGCATGGAGCACTGGGTGTGGTGCATGAACGATGAATCTTGGAACACTGAAAAAATTAAATTAAAAAAATATTAACTGTAAAAAAAAAAATTTCTGTTCCTCACACACGCACAAAAAAAGGTGAAAAGGAAGGCAAACAAAGGAGGTTCAACTGCTGTGTATTCTACCTTCTTGGCCTACTTTTCTTTTGCCTCATGCTAACTTTTTTCTGCTCTCCCTTACCCGCCATTTTGAGGTCTGACTTGCGTTTCAGGTGAGTGGGACACAGAATCACTCTGACGGGGCACGCACCCCTGTGCGCCTTACCTTGTGACTGGCCAGTGCCAGTGACGAGCACACTGGGACAACAGAGAAAAAGGACCAGACAGATTAGAATGATTGAATTCGTTTGGGCAGACACATGTGCGTTTTCTCAGTCTTCTGTTGTGTTGAAGACTTTCCATCTCATGGAAGCTAAGCCAGGAGTGAAATCTGTCTTTTGTCATCAGGGCTTGCCTTTGTTATAGTCTTTACTGTCTAGGAATATTGGTCTGTGTAGAAAACTCCAGTCCAAATAATACCTTTAACCCAGCAGGCAGACCGAATGAGGAGGGAGGTGGCAGGCCTTCTTAGAATTGTTCTCAAATACTTCATTCTAAAGAAGCTGCTGGTTGCGACTCGGGCCCATGAACCATGTCCCTTCTGCTGTTGGGTTTAAAAGTCAGTCTCATCAGAATTCAATAGGATTGTCTTATTAATCAGGAAGAGAAATTAGGGGGAAAACCGAAGAAGCTTTTCTTTTTTTCCCCAATGGGTCACTTTTCAAGGTTGCTGTAATTCAAGAGCATGCCATGAGTTGGGCTCCGTGTTTTCAATGAAATGTTATTTGCGATAAAGGGAAAATATCCTCTTCTTTTCATAAATTGTCAAGTGAACCTAACCACCTTGCTAATGAAGGCATCCCCAATGTGGTTGTAAAAACCGTGTGTTTTTATGAGTAACAGGGCTGCTGATTTCCATCTCGACACATTTATTGATTACCCTTTGAGTCCCTGCCCGTGTACCAGGTGCTTTGAGAATTCACCCTGTAGGTCAGACACGGTCGTTTCTGTAGTACGCGTGCAATCTTAAAGGACGGGAGAATGCATTCAGAAAGCCGGGAAAGGAAATGGACTTAGCCTAGAAGACAGGAAGCCGAGGGTTTAACAAGAATCACAGAATAGGAAGGACAGTGGAGTTTGGGGAGATGGCATTTTCCTATCACCTCCTCTTTGCATGAGCACAGGGTGAGGCACACTTTAAATCGCAGGGGGTGGGATCTCCCTTCACAGTGAGGAATGCTTTCTGGCTGGAAAGACCTGAGCTGCGCTGCCAAAGGAGGCGGTGGGTCTGTCCGGGTCCAGAAGAAGGGAGAGTGGATCTCTGTGTGTTGGCTGCCCAGCAGCACAGCCCCTTCCTTTCTGTGCCCCCTGTTCCAGACTTCCTCGGACTCTGGCAGTGCACCACAGGGCCCTTTCATTCAGGAAGTATCCTTGTGCTCAGGCGGCGTCCATTCTCACGAGGTTGTGCAGACTCCAAGAGCCGAAGCAATATGCTGGGAGGTGCTCAGAGACTGACCAGTGCCGGTGATGTGGTTTTTATGGTTGTTCATACTGCAACTGAGAAGAATCTTTCTGAAACAACTAGTAAATAGCCAAGGGTTGGATGGAGGTCATCTCGGGGAGACTCTTCGGATCTTTGCTTCTGAGTGGAAACACCCCAGAGTTTCCCTGTTAATTCTGACCTCAGACTCAAGCTCTGAAATAGTCCAAAATACATGTCTTATGTGATCTTTGGAGTATTTCAGTAGCTGAATGTAATGGCTCATAGGTTGAATTACACTCTAGTAAGTTCTATTATAAGGAAGTAGTAGGGTACAAATAATGTACACACAGCACAGGAAGGGAGGCTTTAGCAATAATTTGCTGACTGCTCCTTGGAGAGGTTTACGATAGGCAAGAGGAAGTGTATTATATTTAATGAATTAATTTATAAATATTTAACTGATTTAATTATTATATTTAACATATTACAGGTACATTGAAGAAAGAGTAAAGTTATGACACTGGATTTATTTTTAACATTTTTCCTTCAGATGTGTTGCTGATGTCACCGTGGCCATCATTTTAATTTTAATTTCTCCTTCCTCAAGTATTTTAGGAATAAGTAGCCAAACTTACTGACTTTGGCCATCCCCTCTGGTTAACTCCCCAGCCTGCCTGGGAAGGGTGTGGCCTAGAGGTCAAGGAGCAGAAGGGAGGGACTCAGAGGGAGGGCACCTGACTCATCCACTGCAGGCTCTTTGCAGACTTGGAATAACTGAGCATCTTCTGTCCTGAATTTTTGGCTGAAACAGTGGGGCTGCTCGCTGAGAACCAGGGTGTCTGTCTTCCCTTCCGTATTTGCATGTTCTTCATGTTTTGTGTCCTTGGAGGGAGGAAGCTGTCTGTGGCCCACGCACCCAGCCGCTGCCCTCGGCTGCCCTCGGGTGGACATGCCCCCTGCCTGGCCACCAGCTCGTCTGGCAGCAGCACGCAGGTCGTAGCCTGTGCTTCCTGTGGAGGCCCCTTCGCGCCTGTTCCACGCGATCCAGCTTCCTTGTTCCCTTCCTCCCTGCTGCTTTCAGTGGGCAGGGTTCTGCTGGGTCTCACCGTTTCCTCGCCCTCCAGCGAGAGCTGCTGGGGCTAAGGGCTTGCCAACGACCTGGGTGAGCCCCGCTTAGCTAGCTTTCTCCCGTACATCGAAGGAAATGCCAAGGAAAGGTGGCTTCTGATTTGGAGAGGATGCAACAGTCACCTGACCCCACTCCCTGCCACCTGCCTAAGCGACAGAAGGTAGGACCCATCTGTTTGTTCCAATGTGACTGGATCACAAAAAAACAATTAGCAGGTGGGAAATTTGTTTTTCAGGACACACACATAAACCTGCCATTACAGGGAGGACTCTGGTGCTAATTTAGATGCAAATGGAATTGCCCAACTAGAGCTGATTACAGAAAGGTCAGAATGTCTATATGCTCAATTTCACTCCTCTGCTAGGCATTAAGTTAATGTGCCGCCGCGATGGTGGCGGTGAAGCCTGGGCTTGGGGCTGGCCTTCGTTTTCGGAGAGAGTTTGGAATTACAGAAGCGGAAGGTGACACATGGTATCAACTCCTCCCTTTCTACCCATCCCCCTTTTAAAGGAAAACAAGCTCTCTTTTGTCCCATTTCCGGAGAAGCTTGCGATACTGATTTAAACAAAAAAAAAGTACGTGTGTGGTTGGAGCTCTTCGGCTAAAATAGAAAGGAGTAGATGGACCGTGAATTCAGCTGCTGTCCTTTTGGGAGCGCTGATCCCACCTGTACATAGATACCCTGCTTCCAGACTCGGACCACGCTGGGTTGGAGCCTGGAGCGTGGGACTGGTGACAGGAACAGGGGTGAGGGGATGGCCGAAAGGCTCGTGGGTTCGTTTGGTTGTGGCCGTGTACTGTAGTGCTTTTTAGATGTCTCCGACTGTAATGCACGGCCAGAAATTTATCTTATACATTTGAGTGTCTGTGTGTGTCTATATTTTTCACTGACTAGATAACGAGGCCCATGCATATGTAATATATTGCATTACATCTAGTTTGAACAAAATAGACACACAGAAGTTTCCCCAAACAGTACCTACTCTGTGCAGCGTACTCTAATATTTATGATTTGAATCTGGTCTACACCATGAGTGAACCAATACATTGATTTCACTTCCCACTTTCGGATCTCAGACTCTAGTTTGCAAACACCAGTTTCAGAGACTGGTGAAGGTGCTCAGCATGAAGGGGGACCCAGGTGAGGGCTAGTGCAGGGTGGAGAAGGTGGGTGAAGAAAAGGATTGATTTCGAAGGGTTGACTCAACCGGTCTTGATCGAAGTCGGATTAAGTCCCCGGGTCAGGGCTCAGGTTCCATTCTAGAACTGGGGCTGGAAAGTTGCATGCAGGAGGGCGCCTCGGTAGAGGCATGTTCATGCTTGTGGTTTATCTTGTCAAGGATAATTATTTGTTTTTGGACAGAGTTTTCCTTAGGTTATTGCTGTCATTATGGTCTGCCTTTAGTGGGAATTAACATTCCTAGGCTTGAGTATCCTTACATTTTATTGTGTCTTATATGGTAGTAAGATAGAACCTCATTTCCTAATTCTACTAGTGTTTCTACCTAAATCTGTAGCCACCTGCAATTCCTTATAGAACAAGAGAAATGGATACTGACCATCCTCTATGAGGCAAAAGGTCTCAGGTACATCAACAACTGATCGTCCTGGACACGAAGAGGATGCTACTGTTGGGCGAATTCTTCCTTTTTGCAGCATGAGTGGCAGCTTCGGTTTTGCATTCCACGCGGCAGAGCTTCTGTCCCTTGGTGGTTCAGCGTTAGCTTTCCAGCGATCATACTTAGGCTCTGGTCTCATCCTCGTTAAGGAGGATGCCTATTTGAGGGATTAGAGGAAGATTCTGAAAAGTAAGATAATGGGGCAGGAAAAGATTTTCTGGGATAAAAGTCTTCTGAGGGCTCCTTAAATATGGAGGAGGGAAGAGACAGAAAGAGAAGGGAACCAGATTTTCTTGGCTTGGGTGTTAGTTTAAGGTGAGGGTAACCTCGATTTACAAAGAGGTTGCAACTCAATGCTTAATAGAATTGAGTTTTGGGCATTTATACCGCGTTATGTAAATGTTGCCCCTCCAAGTGTTTTTCTTAAATCCTCTTAGCTCATAAATGACAGCTTTGATTGCTAAAAATAATAATAATAATAATAAAATCTTTCATTTATCCAGCCTAAGAGTAGTAAACAATAGATGCTTAATAGCCTGCTTTCATGTCAGCCCCCCGACCAAGACTTCTATCCTAAAGGGTTTTTTGCTGTGTTTTTGAGCTTATTAAGGTCATGTGTAACTTAAGGGGGGAAAAGCTGATGGTGCATTATTGGTGCAAAGGCAGCTCCTGAAATTCTGCAGGACATGTCAGCTCAGCAGCTCAGTGAGTAAGGCTGAAAATGCACTATTGCAGAAACTGCATGCATGCGTGGCCTGTTTAAAAAGTGCTACTTTTTTCTAGCCCTCAAGATTGTTCGGGAATTAGACTTCTGCCTACATGACTTTGGATTCAGTTTCGGCTAAAGGACTCTGAGATTGAGGCAGCGGAACGGGTGCGAGCTAAGGGAGCTGTGTGTTTGGTGGTGGTGTGAATCATTTCCCCTTTAGCTGTAGTTGGTGACATCCGTTCTTCTATAGGTTTTTAGAAGAAATAATGTTCCCCCTTTCTGGGGCCCTCAGAGCAGGGGGCCAGCGAAGAGAGAAGAATTAAAAATTAAGCTCAGCTCTGGCAAATGTAAATCACCAGGACCTTGGGGGCTATCATTTATTCAGGAAATGTTACAGGCAGTCCCTTCTCTGTGCCCAACTCTGTACATTGCACTGGAGTAATACACAAGCCACAGCTTGTGTCCCAGGACAGCATGAAGAGTGCCACGAGCATGGGACTGGAGACGACCAGGAAACACAAGGATAGAAGCAGAGGGTTTCAGGAGCAGGGGCAGCCCGTGAGAAGCACTCTTCTCAAGGTAATTTATTTGCCAAGTGGTTGAGGCTTACCTGTTTCCTTTGTTTTATCTGGGCCACAGAGAGCCCTGTGAAGTTGGTCAGATGACACAGTGGTGTGTTGAATGTTTTGAGGGCTTGCAGCACGGGCGCTGAGCTGGAGGGGGAGAGTGTTTGCCCTCTGATGTGCGCGAGCTCAGGGCGCTTGCCGTCAGCACCGAGAGGGTGAGTTCGCCTGTACCATATAGGCATGCCTTGCTTAGTGTAAAGCAGATAGACAACACTGATCTGGTCGTATCTTATACATCTGGATTCCTCTATCTGGAACATACCTAAGGCCCAAGAAAATTTATTTTATTTTTATTTTTATTTCTTTAAAAGATTTTATTTATTTATCTGAGATAGAGCCAGAGCGAGAGAGCCAAGAGGGGAGAGCAGCAGGCAGAGGGAGAAGCGGGCTCTCCACCAAGCAGGGAGCCCGACACGGGGCTCAATCCCAGGACTCCGGGACTATGACCCAAGTCAAAGGCAGCCGCTCAACTGACTGAGCCACTCAGGTGCCCCGCCCCCCCCCAAGAAAATTTATAAAAATAATTTAAGCCTTTATGTACAGATGCACCTGCATGGGGCCTCTCTATACTTACAGAGCAGATTTGGAGATCTGATTTCTAAACTGATTTGTGGCTTCCGAAGGCAGAACATTACAAAGAGAAGAGGAGTGTATTATAAAAGGAATAACCTGTCCCAGTATGATAATGTGACAGTTCACACTTTGAAAGGACGGAAGAAAGAAGGGAAAAACTGGAAAAGAGAAGATGTAATCACTCAAGAAGCCTCGCCATCTGTTTCACTTAACATCAAGTGATCAAGTGCGTGAGACTCAGGGCCGTGGAGATTTCCAAGATTTCCGGGGGAGAGGGTTGGAGTCTGAGATTTGGAGCTGCTGCCCTGGTGATTTTCATGCCTCCCAGGCTGGGTAATCCTCCTCTACAGACAGTAAGGCAACGGATGACCCCTGTTCATCAAGAGGCATTGTACTTTGCTTTTAGGAAGCCAAAGAACTGGGGTGCCTGCGGGGCTCAGTCGTTAGGTGTCTGCCTTTGGCTCAGGTCATGATCCCAGGGTCCTGGGATTGAGCCCCGCATCGGGCTCTGCTCAACAGGAAGCTGCTTCTCCCCCTCCCACTCCCCCTGCTTGTATTCCCTCTCTCACTGTCTCTCTCTGTCAAATAAATAAATAAAATCCTTTAAAAAAAAAAAAAAAAGACAGGGGTGCCTGGGTGGCTCAGTGCGTTAAAGCCTCTGCCTTCGGCTCAGGTCATGATCTCAGGGTTCTGGGATCGAGCCCCGCATCGGGCTCTCTGCTCAGCAGGGAGCCTGCTTCCTCCTCTCTCTCTGCCTGCCTCTCTGCCTACTTATGATCTCTCACTATGTCAAATAAATAAATAAAATCTTAAAAAAAAAAGACAAAGAATTGCATATGAATTCTGAAAATATTCCCTATCAAAATCTTGAAAATCTGAAGGCTTTAAGTACCAAATCCTTGGTCCTTCGAAAAACTTGACTCTTGAGAGTCTTCTCTTCCCTGAAAGACTCACGTTCTACTGCATAGGAAATTCACACCACGTAGACAGTTCTCATTTGTGTTATAAAAAAAAAAAAGTCAGTTACTTTATAAGCAGTAAACTCTTATAGCGCTTTATAAATAACGCTTTATGTACGTTACTCAGTTACACAAATTTGACTTGCAACGTTCCAGAAACCTATCTAAACATCTGCAGTACTTTGTGTCTGTCCCTCTTAGTTCCCACTTATGATGTTATTATTTCACTTCTTAGATTCTACATCTACACCCATCTTCTTGGACAGAAAATATGCTTTTATGTTTTCTAGCTTCTGGTACAGAGCAGGTCCAATAAATATTTATCGGATGACTACTAATGAAACTGGGCTTTCTAATTAATCCTTTACTGGCCACGTAGATACTTTCTATTATCTTTTTTTGTGGTTACACAGTAAAATCTTTATGGTATTTGAACTGCATTTGATGATTAGAGGTGTCAGAACACTTGAATTGCTTTTTTATGTCTTCGCTTTTCCCTTTCTGAATTAAAGGGCGGAAGCAGCATGAGGTGTCGTGGACTGTGAATAGGTTATAGGCTTCAGATGTGGCTCTGATGCGGGTTCTGGTGGTTGGTATGTCCTTGCCTTGATGGGGTCACTGCGCTGAGGCCAGGGGCCTTTGGGGAAGCATGGATCACAGCATCGAGAGGACGCTCACCTGTGCTTGCTCTGTCGTTGGCCCCAGGTGACTGTGGAGGAGGTCATGACCACAACTGCGTATCTGGACCTTTTCCTGCGTAGTATCTCCGAGCCAGCCCTACTCGAGATCTTCCTCCGTTTCATCCTCTTGCACCAGCACGAGAATGTCCACATCCTAGATACTCTCACGAGCCGAATCAACACCCCATTTCGGGTAAGGAGAGCCCCACAGGAAAGGTCTTTATAACTCAGAACAAATTTCAGGAGAGTTTATTTTGGGAATAAATGAGGAATATTCTTTTTTCTATCCCCCCCCCCCCCCACCTTTTTCTTGTAGCTGTCATTGTTATGACACCATTCTGAATTCCATTGACCAGGTTTTATGTCCATCCTGCCTACCAGACAGACTAGACTAGCACTTTCTCGCTGGGGCAAAAAATTACTTACGTGGTCTGACGGAATGATAAAAAGCTTGCTCCCAAAAGGCCGCAATCATTTTATAATATACCTTTGGGTATCGTCCCTGTTTGGCCGTTTATCTTTCCTTTTTGGAAACTAGAGAGTGAACGAATTCTTGTTTTTGGCTGAACTTCTTAGAAAAGTATATCGTCACCGCCTCAGCACCATTGGAAATGGAACCAAGGAGAATGTTTGCCCCAAAGCCAAGAGATAAGCCGAGAGGAGCTGAGGCGTGGGGCTAAGAACTCTAGACGGGGAGCTGGCGGAGGCATATGCAATTTTCTGGTAGCCCTGTCTTGTAAATAACCAATGTCATATTTGAAAATAACTTGGGAAAACAAGTGTCAAGCAGGAGATTGTGTGTGTGTGTGTGTGTGTGTGTGTGTGTTGGAGAGTTGTAAGGGCACACTTATGTCGATCTGTAAAAGTTGGAAATAAGAGCAAAGGCATTTTGGAGGAGGGTAATTCTGCTAATGGCAATTCTTCTAATGGCATAATTCTAGGCATAGGCTCTCTAATCAAATCCTGTAGGAGAACGAAAAGCCTTCATACACATTCTCTCTGGCAGCAGCATGTTTTTTTTATCAAAGCTGCTAAAAAAAGAGGCCATTTTATTTTGTAATTCTGATTTATTTTCCATCTGTGGGGAGTAAAGCTATCCTTCCAATATCTGAAATGAATGTGTGTTTATTGCTTCCCAGCTCTGTGTGGTGTCCCTGGCATTATTTAGAACTCTCATCGGTTTACATTGTGAAGATGTGATGTTACAACTAGTTCTAAGGTGAGTTGCCATCTTTCGTTCTCTGTAAAGGAAAAATCAAATTTATACTATTGCTATTCTCTTTTTCTTGGGGTAATATAAGCTAATGGGGCCGTGCTTCTAAGGAAAAAAGTTATCAAGGATATCAGTCTAATTTCTGTATTATTTCCCAAAGTTAATTTTAGTTTTTACTATTAAGAGTTTTTAGGGGGCTAAATACATTGTATTATAATGTGTACTCCTGGAAATAATAGGTTGTTTGGAAGTTTACAGATTCTGAAAGCTCCTCTGGTCTGTGGCTCAATGTCCTTCTCCTGAAGTACATTTCTGGGAGCATGTGGTATTGGAAACAACTTTCCCAAATATGAAATACTCTTGATATATAATTTCTACGACTCTTGCTCTCCTAATGGTGCACTGACAGCGTGCGCTCTCTGACCTCTGAGGATGTTTCAATTAAATTCAGTAAATATTTAATGAGTACTTCCTGGGTACAACTCAGAAGAGAGTAGGGTAGACAGATTGGAAAGGACTTCTAAACAAGGCAGAAAAGGTATGACCTCCAGAAGTACAGGTAAGAAAGGTTTTGGCAAACGGCTGGTGTTAGAGGGCAGGTGTCAGGAAGCAAAGTGGACGGCTATTAGGATGACGCTGATCTGGTCATTAGGCACGGGCCTCAGGAACACTGAATCCTGCCTGGGCCCAGCTCTGCCTCTCCTTCTGGGGTGCCCCAGGGAAGCATCTACTTTTGTAAAGGAAGAGAGGGAGAGTTGGCTGGGGTGCGTGCCTCCTACCTCCCCGTCTGGTGGTGTGGAAACAAAAAGGAAAAAGGCCCACCAGCGTTCCCCGGCACACCCCAACCCTCCTCCCCCCTTAATGGACGTTCTGACCCTTCCTTTGACCCTCCTTGGGATTAAGGACAGAAGAAGCCTGGGGCGGGGAGAAGGGAGGAGACTTGGACTGCCCCTGGTCGCCATTGGGGTTTTGACAGTGTGCGAGTAGAATTTCCGAGGAGATGGCATTCCGAGGCTGAATGTGGCAGCGTCTCCAGTATGCTAGCTGTGGAGAGGTAGGGGGATGGCGAGGTGATGGTGGGGGCAGGAGCACAGGCCGCACCCAGGAACACGGGCCGCACCCAGGAACACGTCAGAAATGCAGATGCTTGGCCTTCTCCCAGATATGCCACCTCGAACTCTGGGGGTGGGTGGGGCCCAGCGAGCTGTGGTTTAACGAACTCTCCAGGGGATTCTGCTGCCTGGCTAATTCTGAGAACCACTGGTCGAAGGAAGGGTGCAGTGCCGCTAGAGCATTCTACAAATGGAGTGATAAAAATAGCCGGGCTGGGAAAGGTGGTGATGGCATCGCGGTGGAGGCCTTACAGAGTCGCCGTTTGGTGGGAGAGCGTCTCCTATTCATTTTCTCAGTGTAAAAAGAGTTTTGGGGGTTTAGAGTAGGTCATCAGTAACTGATCTTAAGGCATTGGCAAAGACCAAATCTAATCATGAAGAGAGAGCCTCAGTAGGCTGGCTAGGACATTTGGGGTGGAACAGCCTATCCTAAAAGGATTGCTTTAGCGATCCGTCACGTCTCTGCTGACATGACATGCATTATCGAGGCCTGAACATAATCCGTCATAGACACTTGTTAAAGCCCTTTTTTATTGCCAAAACCAGCCTTTGCCTCCAACAAGGCTAAAACCTGATTATATTTAAATGTTAAATTCGTAACCGCTGCTTCTTGGGTGGCATGAAACGCAGCCGTCTTTCTCAGGGTCCCTGGGAGCCCGCAGAGCTTCTCCCTCCGAGCTGCCATGTCCGATTGAGCCCGGCTGCTGGCCGCTGGCCGTTGGGGGCCTTCCACACGGGGAGGGAACACTCCTTGCCTTTTGTCTACTCATAAAGTGGTGGTACTCGTTGGGTTCAGAACTGTCCTCAGAGATAGTATTAGCTTCTTTTTGAGACCCAGGCATGTACCACGTGAAGGGGAAGAGATCAGCTCGTGGCTGCGACATTTCTGTTTGTGGGTCAGGGCTCGTCAGTCATTCTGCCTGGGGTCATGGAAAACTTGTCCTACGTAACCACCTGCTCCCAGGCTCTCTGGGCCCGAGTACCTTCCTTGCTGAGGATGATGGGGATGGTATAATAATGATCGTGGCCCTCGACTTAATATTTTATTTCTAATTCTGTCTCGCTGCCTGGGGGAATCCATGAGGGGAGCGGATGAGTGGATGTACGTGGGAGTCAGGCCCGTGGTGGTCTTGCGGGAAGCCTTTGCTTCCTGGTCTCTGACCTCTGAAAGGTGGGCTCCTTCCCGTCTCACATTTTAAATTATTTTTAATTGTTGTAACGCATATAATGGAAAATTTACCACGGTCACCATACAGTTCAGTGGTATTAAATACATCCACGTGGTGGTGCGGCCCTAGCTACCATCCACCTCCTGCTCCTGGTCACCTCATCACACGAACATCCTAGGCCCGTTCTACACTCCCTCACCTGTCTTCCCTCCTCCCGCCCCTGGGGCCGCTCCTCCACTTTCTGTCTCTGCATTTGCCAACTCTAGGGACCTCATCTACGTGGAGTCATACCCTTTGGGTTCCTGAATCATTTCACTTAGCATAGAGTCTTCAGGTTGCCCGTGTCAGAATTTCCTTGCTTCTTAAGGCTGAGTAATACTCCACTGTTCATATTGTTTGTCCATTTATCGTCGATGGACCTTTTGGACTGTTTCCACTTTCTGTCTATTGTGAACAATGCTGCTATGAACGTAAGAGTGCACATACCTCTCTTCAGCACCCTGCTTTTGGTTCTTGTGCGTGAGTTACCCAGAAGTGGGATTGCTGGATCATATGGCAATTCTACTTGAAATTTTTTCGGTTTTCCATAACAGCGGCACCATTCGACGTGCCCACCAACAGTGCGCCAGGGCTTC
The DNA here is from genome assembly GCA_028534135.1 of Potos flavus. Classification (NCBI taxonomy): domain Eukaryota; kingdom Metazoa; phylum Chordata; class Mammalia; order Carnivora; family Procyonidae; genus Potos; species Potos flavus. The sequence continues at coordinate 64,091,324 of CM052899.1, read as the reverse complement.
AGGTCCTCCATATCCTTGCCAACACTTGTTATTTTCTGCTCAAGAAATGGTGTTTTAATAATCAAACAGAAATGACAGGCAGATTTGAAGAATCAACTAGAGCTCTTAGAAATAAAAACTAATTATTACAGCAAAGGATCCAGGGTTTGGGTAAATAGCGTGTAAGACAGAAATTAAGAGAGAATTAATGAACGAGGAGCTAGATTGAAGAAGTTATTAAATTTGCAGCAGAAAGTGATAAAGAGATTAAAAATATGAGGCCAAGGCTATGATGATGGCGGTTAATCTGATAAAGGATAACATATCCCATTAGAGCGAGAGCGAACTGCTGGCTCGACTTGACCCAGTCTGGTTTTCAAATTCCTATCTCGTAATAAGGTGTTTGGGAGAATCAGTTGTGGTGATATCTGTGAAAAATGTTTTGAAACACTGTAAAGTACTACACAAATTTAAGGGAGGAGAATTTCCTGGAAAAGACATTTTAAACTAATGAAAACATTGTCTTTTCTGATTTGGAATCTGTACAGAAACAAGGACAGTGAAAAACCCTTATTCTTCTAGTCATTTAAACTTTATCTGAAGGGACATAAAAAACCAGATTTATGATCTGTCCTTTGTGTTGTTGCCACGGTGGTGGTTCGAATGTGCATGATAGACTTGTAGATCCGAGAGGCAGCAGAGCAGACAGGACTCTGAATCCATTTAATGAAGCTATTTGTTAGGTGATAAATAGTAACGACATGTCAATTTTGGTTGCAATCCAAATACTCTTAAATATTGATATTTCAAAGTGATAATCCATTTGTAACTGATATGTTTCTTTCAGTTAGCATAATATCAGGAAATGTAAGTTGAAATAAGGTACCGCAGAGGAGAGGCTGTTTTAGTGAGTGAAAGCCGAGGAGAAGCTCTCCGCCTCCATGGACGTGATGTACAGTAGGGCCAAAGTCAGGCGGGAGATGCTGATGAGCAAGGAAGCCACAGGAATCCCATGTTCCTGGCACTGGCCAGTTTAGGGAAAAAAAAAATTTTTTTTAAGATTTTACTTATTTATTTATTTGACAGAGAGAGAGCACAAGCAGACGGAGTGGCAGGCAGAGGGAGAGGAAGAGGGAGAAGCAGGCTCTCCACTGAGCGGGAGCCCAATGGGCTTGATCCCAGGACCCTGAGATCATGACCTGAGCTGAAGGCAGACACTTAACTGACCGAGCCACCCAGGCGCCCCTCAAAAAAAAATTTTTTAAAGATTTTATTTATTTTATTTATTTTGAGAGAGAGAGAGAGTGCACGGGAGCATGTGCGGGCGTGGGGTAGGGACAGAAAGAGAGAATCTCAAGCAGACGCCATGCTGAGCGCTGAACCCAACGTGGGGCTCGATCTCACGACCATGAGATCATGCCCTGAGCCGAAATCAAGTCAGATGCTCAGCCTGATGCACCACCCAGGTACCCTTAAGCAAAATTTAATTGCTTAATACCCTGAATGCCATTTCTGAATATTCTGGTAGGGCATTTTTTCCCCCCCAGAAGTGCTGGTCCATTGTGAGGTTTTTGAATTGCATTGCCTGTTGTGTTCAGATAGATGATGATTTGCTTCAAGAGAAGCTGCATGTCCACTTCAGGAACATTTCCATCTTGCGTAGGAGTTAGGTGTCTGGGAGGAAAGTGCAAAAAAAAAAAAGAAAAGAAAAGGAAAAGGAAAAAAAAAGGCAAACCAGCCTAGCGTAAGATGAATAGGAGAAATATGGTCAAACTGTCTTTGAAAAACAATCTGTTAAAATGTACTGATGTTGCTTTGTAGATTTTGGCCCATGCGGGCATGACTGAAGTTCTCACCAGCTCCTAGAAGCACCTTCTTCCTTCATCGTCCTTACTTCACTGCGTCCTTTTTTTTGTGTTGCCCGTCAGTGTAGCGAGCGGTGGGCAATATATGTGCTTCCTTATTGATTGCCTGTCACTGAGCTATTTCAGAAGCCATGATGATAGTTGCTTCAGTGAGCGATAGCCAGGGAAATAGACAGGCGCAGGGTTGCCGAGGGTTGCTTGGGGAAGGCGATGCAGAAAGGGAGGACAGTATGGACAGTATCCTTTTTTCCTACTGTATTGTAGGACATCTCTGGGTAATCTGGATCTCTAAAATTAGATAGTTACTCTTTTCTGATTATTTTTACTGCTTTCTTGTATTTAAACAAAACCCCCAAACAAAATAAGTATAGTATGAATGGATAGATGGCTTGATGACAAACACCTGCACTAAATTCTTGAGTGATTTTTCTGCTATCGACAGCTACTTCATTCTGATATTTGACATTAGGACATCTTCTGACGTTCATTTTGTTCCAAATCTTTCCCTGTAAATGTTGGGAAGACAAAAGGTCAACGTGTGGTTTTCCCATTCTTCCCTCTGGGATAATCCTTCATTATAGAGGCACACGAGCAGTACTGCTTTGAATAGAAGGTGGGGTGGGGGTTATGCATTTGAACTGACTCTCCATTTTTAATTCGATAGAACCTTTCTTTCAGCCTATAGAGGAATCTCCATTTATTTGATTTACTCAGAAGAAAAGTCTTAGTTTCTCCTGAAAACACGTGTTTGCGAAGCTGCAAATTCCCAGTAACTCTTTATTCTAATATAATTTCACGCTACCCACTGGTGATATCTGACAAATAGCTTTATTAGGTTTGATCCAGTGTTCCATTTTTAAAAAATACTTCAAAACAAAGAGTAGAAATCTATGTATATCAACTTAAATCATGAACTGTGCTTAGTTTGAGCTGTAAGTCGTCACTGAGTTCCTGCAGTATGTGAAAGCGTCGAAGCAGTTTGTTTCTTAAATAATTGATGATGAAAATAAGGAGACAATAAATCCTGAGTCATCTGAGTTTCCCTGGGCCTCAGCAGCCTGTGAGGTCAGCACAGTTCCTATCAGCAAGCCCAGGGTATGTTTCTTCTGAGCCTCACCCCTCATGTGAGACCTTGGTCTGAGGGAGGGGTCTTACTGCGTGGTCGAGAACAGGTCTGTCCCCCACCGTCGTTGCCACGGCGACATCTGCCGTGGCCTCCTCACGCGGCGAGGCCCCTGCGGTTGGCGGAGTGCCCCCTCCTGAGGCTGCGCTGCCCACCTTGTGCCTCAGGGCCCCGGCTGTGCTGTGTGCAGACTGGGGAGAGAAAGCCTCTCTCCTCCGCATCCTTCTGTCACCAGAGTGTCTCTGCTCACAGAGATCCCTGTGAGAAGAGCTCCTTCATCTTCTACCCACAGCTTCTGTGGGTGTTCAGATACAAGACCCCAAGAGTTAGCACAGGCCTGCCCATGGTCCCACACCGCCCTCCCCTCTCTTTCCCTTTCTGCTTTTATGACCTTTGATTTCCATGCACTCCAGCTTGTGAAGGTAGACGCCACCACCTCAGACAGGCGGGGTCTGTCTGCGTCTTGGCCACAGCGAGATGAGGCTTCCGGTGTGTGTGGGTCAGGTGCCCGCGGGTGCGGGGGCGAGGTGGGGGGACCCCTGGGCAGAACACTGGGAGGATGGCTTGGTGTTTTTTGAGAAGGGAAGGGGTACGTGGCAAGGTTGTCATTTCATACCTTGAGAGTTATTAAGACCTTTAGTGTAGAGCACCAGGAAATGAATTCAGTCTCTTTTCTCCCTTGACTCAGGCTCCAGCAGCCGGGCAGCTGTTAATGTATCTGTAGGTTTTCCTCAGTTGGAGCAACAGGAGATGTGGGAGAGTTGTTTTTAGGCCTGAAGACATACCCTGAAAGGTGTCCTTTTCTCTCTTTTACCGAATCCTTCATCATGGCTTGTTTTCATCGGTACTGCCTCTTTCTCACGAGCCAAAAACAGAACCGAAAACATTCTGGTTGATTGAAGATTGCGGTTGTTCATAGAAGGGCTCCGGGTCTTTGGGACTTGGCTTCTGCACACACGGGACACTTGGCGCTGGTGTGACGCCTCCATCCCATTTGTTCCATCTTTGTTTAAAGAAACAGGATAGTCTTTCTCCCTGTCCAGAAAGTAAGCCATTTAAGCAAACTTTATTCTACCCGTGAAGCCCACTGATGTGCTCCAAGAGTCAGGAACCATTGCCCAGATTTTCTTTTCTCTTGGTCTGTAGTGATACTAAGGTACTTTGATCACCAACTCAAAGTGTTTTGTGTGAAAGGGGGCCCGGTCCTCCTTGGTGAGCCCTTGGCCACTGTGATGTTGTGATTTATAAGAAATACATATTTGGTCTACATCTTGTGTCTGGCACAGAGCTCCTAAGACCTTCGGAATTTCCTACAAGATGAGAGGAACAAAGGTGTGTTTGTTATGTTAATGAGGCAACTCTAGGACCCAAATTTAAGGATGGAGGCTGGTTGCCAGGAGACCCCCAACCATGTGATCAGAGGGTTAGAACTCAGTTCCCATCCCCGGACCTCCAGGGGAGGGGAGAGGAGCTGGAGGTTAAATCCGCCACCAGTGGTCAGTGATTTAATCAATCATGTCTATGTAATGAAGCCTCCCTAAAAATCGAAGAGGAGCGGCTTCAGAACCTTCTGGGTTGTTGAACACATGGGGCTGTGGGGAGAAGGGCCCACTCAGGGAAAGCATGGAAGCTCTGAGCCCTTTCCCCACACCCTTCGCTGTGCATCTCTTCCCTATTACTCTTCCTGAGTTCTCTCCTTTTCTAATAAACCAGTGATCCAGGAAATAAAATGTTTCTCTGAGCTCCCTGAGCCACTGCAGGGAGGTTGTCGCAACCTCTGATTTTAGCAGGTTGGTCAGACGAGGCTGGCGATTGTCATCTGCCGTGTGCGTGTGTGTGGGGGGACCGTCCTGTAGGACTGAACCCTTAGCCTGTGGGATGGGACACTGTCTCCAGGTAGGTGGGGTCAGAGCTGAGCTAACTTGAAGGGCGCCCTGCTGGTGTCTGGGGCATTGCTTGCTCGTCGGTGTGGGGAAACCCTTCCCCTTCTCGCTAACCCCCATGTTGGCACCGGTGACCAGAACGCCTTTAGTCACCGTATTTTCTCATGGTCAACCATGAGAATATGACGTTTGCACTGTGGAGCCCGTCTTTGCCTTTTCATGCAACTGCAGTCATTCAGTGCCCACGATAAGCCACCGTTTCTGGGATTCTAAAACAAAACTAGTAAAGGAGGTCCTTGCTCTGGTAGCACGTTGTACTGAGGAGGCAGACACAGAAGTGATTGTGACTCTAGGTGACAGCGTGTTAGTAGAGGCCGGCGAGTGTAGCGGAGGGAGGCCGTGGCTCTGTCGGAGCAGGAAGCCCAGAGGCCTTCCCGGAGACGGGGACACTGAAGCCGGACTTCATGTGATGACAGGGCATTAGCGAGTCAGGGAAAGGGGAACACGTTCTGGGTGAAGGTTACACTGGGCACGGACACGGATGGCAGACCCATTAGGAGAGGAGGCGGTTCATGCAGGCACGGAGGACCTTACTTGCAGAGGGGTGGTTCTGCCAGAAGAAAGAAGCCCTTAGCGGGTCTTAAGTGAGGGCGCGATCCCTGGGGGCTGGTCGGACGGATGGGTTGGGAGCCGGGAGAGGACGAGTCCGGCCCGGACTGGGGCTAGTCCGATGGGAGTGGGCATCGCAGAGGCCGAGCGCAGCCCGTGTTGTCCTTCCAGGTACCTGATCCCTTGCAACCACATGATGCTGAGCCAGAGGTGGGCCGTGAAGGAGAGAGACTGCTACTCTGTGTCTGCGGCCAAGCTGCTCGCCCTGACCCCCGTCTGCTGCTCTAGCGGGATCACCCTGACGCTTGGCAACCAGGAGAGGGATTATATTCTCTGGTCGAAGTGTACGCACGATAGTGCAGGTAAAGGGGACTGGCTAGTGAATGATCTGTAAACGGAAGGATGCCAGGTGCCATTCCTCCGCGGGGTATGTGTCTCTTTGGGCAGACGGGGAATAATGTCGTGTGTCCCATTTCTTTTACGAATGCCTGGGTGGCAGTCGTCTTCTGCTTCGTCTGGAGTTACGCCCACTTTGTAATCAGTGAGCATTGAAATGCCCACCAGTCCTCGGGTCAGTGTTCCCAGACTTTTATTTTAATGAGGCTTTCTGGTGGCCTCCTCAAAGTACGGATATGGAAACAGGAACCAGCAGGTCCTTTTAAACAGAATCGGGGTGGGGGTGTGGAGACGGTTTTAGCTAAGACGGCACTAACCCTTATTTTAATTTCCAAAATGGCTTGTTTGTGGATGCTTGCCTTCCAATAACATATCATTGTAAAACTTAAAATTTGTGAGATGAGGGGCGCCTGGGTGACTCAGTTGGTTAAGCGTCTGCCTTGGCTCAGGTCATGATCCCAGGGTCCTGAGATTGAGCCCCACATCAGGCTCCCTGCTCAGCGGGAAGCCTGCTTCCCCCTCTCCCACTCCCCCTGCTTGTGCTCCCTCTCTCGCTGTCTCTCTCTCTGTCAAATAAATAAAATCTTTAAAAAAAAACTTTGTAAGATGGCAGCAGTATCTCATTCATTTGATTGACCTACTAAGGGTTTTTTTTTTAATTCTGTTTTTTTAAAAATTGGAGTTCTAGTACTTGTGCTGTTTGCCAGCTACAGTTGATCTTATGCAAATAAAATTTAAATGGTCACCTGGATCAGCCTTGGCCCTCAGGCAGGCAGCTGCAACAAGGCGGATTTGTTCACGCTTGGTGGTCAGAAGGCTGTTTCAGTTCAGGGAGGTTCTGCCTGACCCGTGACCCACTAGGAAAGAGTCCAGCCCCGGGACTGACCCCGGTGTTTCCAGTCTGTATTCTGATGTCCCCCCAAACAATGTCATCCTGTCTACCCAGGTACCATCTTGTCTGATAAAGCATATTTCGTCTAAGAGTGGGCTCCTTGACTAAGAAAATATCCGGGTGTTTGGTGTCAGTGTAATTGTTACAAATTAAGGTTGTCACACTGATTCTTTAAATAAAGATACAGTGTATCATGGAAATTAATAATTTGTGTGGCAGGGGAACAAGTTGTATTTTAAAGGTATTTTCCTATTAGGTAAACTAGGACGGATAGCTTCTATTTTCCTACCAGTTGTCATTTTTTGGAACCTATTTGAAAATTGATGTCTTTTTTATTTACTTAGAAAGTTGTTTCAAGAATGATTCGGGGGCTGACCTTGCTGCAGAATTCAAAATATAAGTTGACCAGATGATTGCCGAGTGCCCCCAACTTTGGCCACGTTCTTTCCCTGTCATCACATTTAATCCTCTGAAGAAAGTAGCACTTCCGTTTTACAGACGAAGAAATGTCCTCAGAGGAAGTGACTCGTCCAGGGTTCACAGCGGACAGGTCCCCTGATCCCCGATTCCACGTTCTCTCCACGCCTCTGCTCTGGGGTTGCCTTCCAGTGCCTGGGTGCCCTAATGGAGGGATGGTTGCAGAGGCAGGTGGGGAGACAGGTCATGGCATCTCCAATTCTGGCCTGGCCTCCTAAAGATTTAGATGATGAAGAGACAAAGATGCTTGCAAAGGTGTGGCATCGAACGAAGTGAGCACAGAGGTTGACCTCGGACAGATCTTCTGTCCCTGAGCCTCAGTTTCTTTGTCTGTCAATGGGGCAAATGCTATCAGCCATAGAGGGCTGTCGGGAGGAGTGGTTAGTGTTGATAAAGCACCTGCCATAGAAGAAATGGTGACATTCTAGGTCTCCTCTCTGTGCTTCCACACTTCTATGAGGGTAGGGGTTCTGTGCCTCGTGTTCCTTCTTCTTTTTTTTTTTTTTTTAAGATTTTATTTATTTGACAGAGAGAGAGAGAGATCACAAGTAGGCAGAGAGGCAGGCAGAGAGAGAGGGAAGCAGGCTCCCCGCTGAGCAGAGAGCCCGATGCGGGGCTCGATCCCAGTACCCCGAGATCATGACCTGAGCCGAAGGCAGAGGCTTTAACCCACTGAGCCACCCAGGCGCCCTCTTTCTTTTCTTTTCTTTTTTAAAGATGATTTATTTATTTAGAGAGAGTATTGGGGGGAGGGGCAGAAGGAGAGCGAGGGAGAGAGAGAATCTCAAGCAGACACAGACCTTGATCCCAAGACCCCAAGATCATGACCCGAGCTGAAATCAAGAGTTGGACGCTTAGCCAACTGAGCCACCCCGGGCGCCCCTTTAGCGTTCCTTCTTAAAATCTAACCATTTTTTATTATTTAGGAATCATTTAATCCGAAATTATTAGAACTAAAGTAGCTGGTGAGACAGAATCTTAGCACCCGAGTGAGTCCCACCCGTGGCCCCTGCCTGTGTCCCCTCACCTTTGTAAGGGTAAGAGAGGAGCTTGTTCTGATGGGTTTGTGCCTCCCGTGGCAGGGACCGCCGAGCAGCCGCCGACCGAGGCGTTCTCTCCGTCGGCCTGCATCGTGGAGTACGGCAAAGCCCTGGACGTCAGCTACCTGCAGTACCTGTGGGAGGCCCACGCCAACATCCTCCGCTGCATGAGGGACTGCCGAGCCTGGTCTGCCCTGTATGACGGGGACTCCCCTGACCCCGAGACGTTTTCCCAGAGTCTGACAGAGGACAGTGCTCTCACCCCCACCTATCCGGTGTTCCGGCTCCCGCAGCAGCTCCCCAGGAAGACCGGCCCCACGCTGGCTCCAAGAAAGGACAAGAGCCAGACGGAACTGGAGTGGGATGACAGCTACGACACGGGCATCTCCTCAGGGGCAGACGTGGGCTCCCCCGGGCCTTACGATGATCCGGAGAATTCAGGCCCGCCGGCACCCGTCGATCCCCCCAAACACATCCAGGAGATGAAGAAGAACGCCATCCTGCTCTTCAAAGGGTCCTACATCGAAGAGTCTGACTTTCAGGATGACGTGATGGTGTACAGACTGTGTGCCGAGAAGGATGCTGACGACACGAGGAATTCCCAGGAGGGAAGCGCGAGGCCGTCCAGCCCCGCCCAGACCGAGGATCGGGGTCCCCCCCTGAGCAACGGCCCCCTGCCCAGCGCTCAGTCAGAAGCAGATTCAGAGGAGGATCAGAATAGGGACAATTCAGACCCGTTTCAAAATGTATCCGAGGAACCAAAACAAGAAGAGGAGCCTGAACTAGCCCTAGAATCAAACTCGGAGTTAGCGCCTCCCCTCTCCGAGGCAGAACACAATTCAGACCTGATGGAGATGAACCCAGGGGGTGACGATTTCATTGCCCAGTATGACCAAATCATTAAGGAACTGGATTCTGGCACCGAGGGCTTGATAGAACAGAAGTTCCCCTCACCTGGTCTCTTGCATCTCCCGAAAGAGCAAGAGGGGAAGGAAGAAGAGAGTGAAAGAGAAAAGGAGGAAGCGGAAGAGGGGAAGCAGGCCCTGGAAGAGGAAGAGGACGACTTCGATTCTTTTATAGCAGAAACCCCCACCACGGATACCGTGCCATCCCCGTTTGGGGCGAGAGATGAGCCTGCCTTTGCCAGTCACCGTCCTGTGAGGACTCAGTGCACCCCGTTCACAGGTGATAATTTCGAATTGCTTTCTGAGTTCTGCTTTTTGAAAATACACGTACGTATCGCGACAGGAAAGGGAGGGAAGGGGAGGGAAGGAGCGTTCTCCACTTTCCTAACAGAGGGGTCAACATATTTCTGTGAAGAGCAGAGAGGGGTGGTTTCATTTTATTTTATCTTGTTGTTGTAGCAGTCTTTTTTTTCCCCCCCAGCCAATCAGAGGATATATTGCACAGTTGAGTACCTACTTGCCATGATACATGTGTGATAAAGTAATAGGACTGATGAAACCACACCAAAAAATCCAGTCTCGTTATTTAATAGCCTCATTTCCTTTAGTTTAATTACTTTTTGTGTACAACGTGTGTTTTTGGGTGTATTGAAAAAATGATGGTTTCCCCCCTGAGAATGTATGCTCCACGAAGGCATGGGTGTTGGATTGTTCTCCACGCTTCCCCAGCACCTGAACGGTGAACAGAGCACATAGTAGGTGCTCAGAAAACCCGCTGAGTAAATGTCGCTGTGTACACACATCAGAGACCATGGCAGTTGGTTACGCCTTTGCTTGGGAGCTCATTTCGGATCGTCGCAGAACCTTTACCCCAAAATAACCAGACTAGACTCACGTAAACCTGTAACTCTGCCGGAGAATGGGCGTGTCCAGTGACACACCCCCAACAACAGGGAGCAATCCTATAAAGAGCCGAGGGGCTAGGACAGGCTATTGATCAGGGAGCAATCCTATAAGAGCCGAGGGGCTAGGACAGGCTATTGATAAGTGGATCGAGTTGAGGAGTTGTGATGGAAAACATCATGAAGTGGTAGCCAGTAAAATCTGAATCTGCCTGTTGTGGGGCAGAGGGAACTGGAGGAGAGTGTTTATCAAACACAGGGAAGGCTGGGGCGGGACCCCTGAGCAGCGTTCAGGCAGCGAGGAGAGGTCCCGTTAGGAGCTGACCTCACAGAGGGACAGATCGTGACCTTGGAGTCAGGCCCGTGGCGGGATCCTGGCTCTAGCACTTGCAGCTGTGAGGTCCTGAACCCTCTGATTGCTCCTGTGGGGCCGGAATGGGCTCGTGGGCGCAGGGTGTGTGTGTGTTATTGCCGACGCTGCAGACTGCCCGCTTATCTATGTACTGATGCCTGACCATTTATTTAAAGAGGGGGAAACCTTTTAATTCCACAATGAAAAGGCTTGAGGTTCTAGTTGAGGTAACATTTCAGTGTGAATGGGTTTTAATTAAAGTCCAATCAGTCAGTCCATCATAAGTAAGAAGGATTAGATAATCTGTTTTCCCAGGTGATGGAGGGAAGGAGAGGGGAGGGGGCAGGAGGGCCCTGGCTGCCTGAAGGGGGGGCAGAGAGCTCAGTGGGGGAAAGGGGCACCAGTCCCCTAGCACACACTCCCATTTTGCATCGGGCCTGCCCCCTTGACTCTAACCCAGCTGGACATCCCAACTGGGCAGCTTACTCTCCTGGAAGTGAGGGCCACCCAGCTAATGAGGGTTGCTCTTTAGAATGCCAGCTTTCTTAGAAAGGAGCTTCGGCCCTGAGAAATATGTAGATTGAGGAAACAAAGTCTAGCTTAGGGCAGGAAGTAAAAGCTAATACAACACCTTATTAAATAATAGCAATATTTTGCATAGGATACACAGGCGAACCAACACAATGTAATGTGAGTTTTTTGATACACAGAGGTAATTTTAACTAAAACTTTGCTTTTTTTTCTCCTTTGAAATTCGTACACAGCTTCAGGAAAACATCTTTCCTCCTGACTTTGTAGTTTCCCAACTTCTGAGTGTTCTGTAGCAGTAGGCTTAACTTCCATCCCTCCGTGGGATCCTGATTTCCACTGAAATGAATTCGCTTCTCAGCAAAATCAAAGCATTCCATTTAATTTATCTAATTAACTTTATCTGTACATTCAGTAACATTTGATTGATCTCCTAATACTTGGCAGGTTCTAGACCAGACACTAAAGACAGAAAAACGAAGGAATTCCCAGGCTTTCAGAGGAGACATCGACAAAGAACTGTACTCACTTAGAAATGCATTATTAGTAATTGTCTGCCACGCTCTAGGGGAGCCCAGGAGGGGGATGGCAGAGACTTCCCGGAGGAGGGGCACAAATGGCGGACAGGAGCTACCCCAGGTAAAAATGGCTGAGAAGGATCGCCCCGGGCAGAGGAGACAAGGGGCGGAAGATGAAGGAGCCTGGCTCTACTGGCCCCGTGTGCATGAGTGTGTCATGTGAGGCAGCGAGGTGTTTGAGATGGGCAGCCAGAAGGCTCTGGAAGTGAGGTGGGGCCGGGGGGGGGTGTCTTTGGGCAAAGCTGAGGAAGCTTTGGAAGCTGAGGAACTCCCGTGTGCGGCCTGGGAGTGTTGCACTTGGCAAGTGCTGGGACTGCTCTGTGTGTGCACGGCCAGCTGGAGGGGTGTGCAGAGCTCACTGCAGGGGGCGAGGGTGCGGTCAGAAGCGCAGGGGGGAGATGTTTATCACTGGATCAGAATTCACAATGCCCTCGCGCTTTGTTCCTGGGAACGTGTCACAGGCGGTGTGCACACCTGTGGGCCAAGACGTCTACACAAAGATGTTCACCGCAGTGTTGTTTATGATGGGAAAAGATTGCAAACAACCTACACGTCCACTAGGAGGAGACCGTTTGATGAATGTCTTACCCAAGGCAACCGAATAGCTTGTGGCCTTGAGATGAAGGAGACAGCTCTCTCTGCGGAGGGGGTACGGTCTCTAGGAGAGAGCGGTGAGGGGGAACACAAGGCGCAGAGCAGCGTGGGGAGAGTGTTGTCATTTGGTCAAAAAAAAAAAAAAACCAAAACCAACCAGGACACGGACACACAAACACACACACACAAACACACACACACACACACACACACACACCCACCCACCCACCCACCCACCCAGACATACACACACACACGGGGAGTCTCCTTGTTCTAGAAGAGGGTAAGGAGGAGAAATGGGCTGTCCAGCCCCGAACATACCTGTGGCTTTCTGAACTGTAGCTGAGTTCTGGATTTTCAGCTGCTTTTAAGTTTCCCCTAGCAACTGTTTGTTGCTAAGCAGTTTTTTTTAAAGTGCTAGAAATCAACCGAGACTAAAAAGGGAATCTGAAAGGGTTTCATGTATGTTTCTCGTTGCACATGGTAGGAAGTTGTAATTAACGTCATTAGTGGATTATGACAGTTGCTGGTCTTGACCTAATGTTCTGTCATGCGGGAGGGGATGGCGATGCCACTCATCTCCACAGGGGGCTGGTGCCTTTTGTGTTCGAGGTCCCTACAGAAGCACCCTCTGTCACGGCAGCCACGGGAGTCTTGCCGTCATCCCTTACTTGCTTGCACGGATAAAGGTTTAGGATTGGTGTTGCCATTCCTCGAGGACGGCTTCCATTTTCTCGTAAAGGATTTTACTCCCACATCACCGAGGCTTCCGAATGAAGCATCTTGTGGTGAAGTGTGTTTTTGTTAAACTCGTATTAATGTGGGTGACATCTTCAGAAGGCACGTTTATTCATCAAGGGTGATGTGCTTTTGTTAGAAATACGCCGTGGTTTCTAGGCACCATCCGTAGCCCCACTGGGGGAAATACAGAATTCTCCTTCATTTTGCTTAATGGATCACTTTTATGGTAAAAATGGAAAATGTCTTCAAGTCATTTTATGAATGCCAGATTAATTTTTTTTTTAATTTTTCACTGTCTTCAATGAATTCCAATATAAAGCATATTAATTTTCTAGCGATCCAACTTGGTCAAAGCTCCTTTTTGCCTAATTATTTATGAGCGGCTTTTGTAGTCCTATAGCTTTTTTTTCTTGAGGAACCTATGACGCCTCAAGCTCTACCTCCTGAAAGTGAGTAAAGTTACAGCCCAGACCTCGTTCAGCCCTGGCTTCTCTCTTCCTCCTGTTCTTCCGCCTTGTGATATCTGATGGGACAGAATCTTTCTCCTGGTGCTCACTGGGGAGAGACAGTCCTGCCGACGGCGTACCGTTTACGGTGTTGCTGTTTGGTACCAGAGTTCTGTGTGTTTGGTATTGCTTTACTAACACAAAGGCTTTTCCTGTCACTCGCGGGTACGTCCACACAGCACCCCGGTACGCGCCCTCCTGAGGTGAGGAGCACCATGCCTTTGAGCTTTGGCAGTCCCCGGAAAGCCCGCAGCAGCACGGAGAAGTGGGTCTTAATTTCTCAATTAAATTACTTGTCCTCTGGCCTTCGTCAAGGGCTGTGATAATTTCCCCAGTATCAGAACCGCTCACGGAGTGAAAATAGCAGCTCCCGCGCGTCTGCTTCCTCTTGCTGCGGGTGGTTTGTTTGGAGATCTGGGTCGCGTCGGGCGACGCCGGGGTGCCCTCGTGGCGGCTGGGTCTGGTTCGCACCCTGCAGGCCCGCGGTTGGGAGCCGGCCCCAGCGGCTCCTTCGCGGTGGAGGCAGGATGTCCCCGGCGCCGGGCCAGCCCTGAGGCCGCGTGCTCTTCCCGCAGGCCCCTTCATCAGCGTGGTCCTGTCCAAGCTGGAGAACATGCTGGAGAACTCTCTCCACGTTAACTTGCTGCTCATCGGGATCATCACCCAGCTGGCCAGCTACCCCCAGCCGCTCCTGCGCTCCTTTCTGCTCAACACCAACATGGTCTTCCAGCCGAGTGTGCGCTCTCTCTACCAGGTACGTCCGCGAGCCCACGCACACACCTGTCGGCGTCACGGGGGCTCCTGAGCGGGGCTGCCTCCCTCTTGTCCTCCGGCGTCGGGCTGTTTCTCTCACTTGCCTCCTATTCTACTTCATTTGCTCTCTCCTTCCCCGTCCTTGTATGCTGGTTGTGTAGATTATTCGAGACAGATTGCAAAGCCCCATTGAGTCTGAGGTTTCGAGGGGGCCCCACCACGAACACCCAGGCCATTTAAAGCAGGCAAATGCCTCATATCCTAAAAGTTCCTGCGGCGAGGGCTGCCCCTGAGGGGTACGTTGAAAGCCGAGGCTGGAATTCCACCGTGCAGCGCTGACATCATTAAGTGTTGTGTGTGACAGGTCCTCGCATCGGTGAAAAACAAGATCGAGCAGTTTGCTTCCGTGGAGAGAGACTTCCCAGGGCTCCTCATACAAGCCCAGCAGTACCTGCTCTTCCGAGTGGACATGTCTGACCTGACCCCCGAGCCGCTAACCAAAGGTAAGCCAGGGGGCTCCCCTGTGTCTCTTCTCCAGCTCTTCCTCTGCGTCCGCAGCCTCCCTCCTGATGGGGGTCCACAGACGCCATGCTGGCTCCTGGGCCTTCAGAGCCTCTAAATATGTTTTTGTGCTTACCCGACAGGGAGGAGCCTCCCCCAAGTGTTCTTCCCCCTCGAGAGAGGCCCCCTCGGCGTGCAGCAGGCCTGCTCCCACCCGAGAGGGCTTCGTGGGGCATTGGTCTCCCTCCCCGACGGAGGGTCAGGGGAGGAGTGCTGCGTGCTGTCGCTTGGCTAGAATAAAGAACGTGGCACGTGCGGGCCAGCAGGAGGCATGATGGGCACGCTCGGAACCATATTTTGGCTAACGAGGGCATCTGTTCTCTTTATTATGTTTTCAGAGACTCTCAGGCCCCAAATAAATGTGCTTGAGGGCTCTAGAAGGTAGAAACTATTCATCTGGACTTGGGAGAAGTAAAGTTGATGCTTGGCTTAAAATTTCCCAGAGCTCCTTTCCGTGGGCTCTAGAAGGGCCCAGCTGGGGGAGGGTGGTGGTTGGTGCCGAGCGGAGAGCCCGGAGCCGTCCTGCAGGCTGGCCAGGCCCGGAGGCACCTCGGCTTTGCCGTGGTTAAGCGCCAGCTGGGCGGATTTGGTGCCTCGCTGTCTTCTGAGCGATGGCTTAGGCCCAGGTGAGGGCAAACTAGAAATGCCCCATACGGGGCTGGCTTTTGCTTGTCTCCACACGGACATGCCAGCCTTGTGGCAGATGAACAGTGGGGAGCGTGGCGCTCTGGGTCCCAGGCTAAAGGCATGTGATCAGAAACAAGATTGAGAATGAGAAGCAGAAATGTAACTCGGGGCCAGTTTTAAACCTATAGAGGAAGCTGAAAAGATCCCAGAACTCAAATGGCTTGACCTTGTCTCTTGACCTTGTCTGCAGCTGTTTGATTTTGGTCCCTGGGCCTCCCGGGGCCCTCCTGTTCCTTGACTTTTAAATGAGGGATTTGCTTTCCATCTCCAGTCCTTTCTGTCTGTGAAGAGCCCTCAGGGCATTGCAAGACAGCTCGTGAAAGAAAGGTGGGCCTGGGCTAACGGGGAGATGGCGGGACAGGCTTTAAGATTCGGGGAGGGGAAGGGCCATTCGTGGAGGGGAAGGAGCCCCCACATCCCTGTGGAAAAGTGGGCTGTGGGCCCCACAGGCTAGGAGTGGCCTCTCCTAGCTCATGGACGGCTGGTCTGTTAGTGTTCCTCCTGGTCGCGGAGCTTGCTGACGTCACTCACCCTGGGAGAGTTAGCTTTCTTGCATAACAAACCAGGGCAACAACTCAGTGGCTTTCCGGGACGCCATTTAGGGAGGCTCCTGAGTCTGTGCGCGTGGTGACCTGAGGGTTCTGATCGGGGGCAGGCGTGGCGGGTTTTGGCTGGACTTGCTTGCGTGTTGCGGTCGGTGGGCGGCTGGAGGTGTGGGCTGGCCTCACTCACGGGGGTGGTAGCGGCTGGGCTGATGGGGAGGGTGGGAGCGGAGGTCTGTGTTTCTCCTCATCCACGAGGTTAGCCCTGGCTCGTCGACATCGTGGCTGTAGGGTTGCAGGAGCGGGAGCAGGAGTGCACAAAATCTTCTGAAGCTCTGTCTTGGGACTCAAACAAGGTCAAATTTGCTACATTCTTTTGGCCAAGGCAGGTCATGGGGCCAGCCCCGGTTCAAGAATGGAGCAAACCATCCACCTCTCGATGGGAAGAACTGTAAGAACTGTGGCCATTTTTGCAGTCCGTAGGCAGAAGGCGACACGAGTCTCCTCACATTACACTCCACGCCCGGTGTTCTTCATTTGTATTTTTCAGTTTGTGAAGTGCTTGCCCAGATAGATGGTTTTATTTTCAAATCGCACTGTGGAATGGGCCAGGAAGGTACTGTTGGCTTCATTTTCGGGTAAGGCAGCTGAAATGAGAGGCCTGGAGTAGTCAGCCGGGGGCACAAAGCTCAAGTGCCCAAGAGTGGCCTGCCCGGCGTGTGGAGCTGAGGGCACAGACGCCGACCGGCTCCCCAGGCTCTCCTTCAGCTGAAGGCAGAAGCTTAACCGACCGAGCCACCCAGGTGCCCCTCACACTACACCTTTATTCATTCATCCATCAGTGGACATTTAGGTTAACTTCTATATCTTGGCTATTGAATGCACGCGTTCTGGGGGAGCGGTGAAGGGGTGAGGCGTGGGGGGGAATCGCTCTGTCCTGGCTTCCGACGGTCTCATGATAGTGGCTGCCAGGTAGGTGCCCAGGGGAACTTGAACTCATTCCCGCCACATATGGTTATCAAATTAGCCAGCCAGGGTGGACGCTTCCTAAGGTCTGTGACATCCAGGAGGCTTTGACTTGTGAGAAGGGAAGAAGCCTTTCCTTTAACAATGTGGTTCAGATGAACCTTCCAACTTCTTTCAGATTCCCAAAGTGACCCCCCTCCTCTCAACTTTAAAAATCTCTAAACTCACGGCACGAGGGAGGTTTCTGTCCCCTCGCACAGGGCTGACCACTGAAGCATTGTGATGTGACTACCTGGAAGGGAGTTGAATCCGGGAGCATGCTCGAAAGTCCTGATAATGGGCCAGACATTGGGGTTCGCAATGTCGGGGTGCTCTGCGCTCTAACACTATGGACGGGGATGAGTGCCGAATGGATTTCTTGCCTCATGTTGAAATCTTGCTAGTATTCATCTTGAGAACCCTCTGTTGCAGCTTCTCAGACCCAGGGCAGCATTTTCAAAAACCACTCCCGATTTGGACATTTATTTATGCTTCCGTTCTTCCCTGCCTTTTTCTTCAGGTGCTTGTGTGTGCTTGTTGACCCTCCTAGGATGAGTGGAACCCGGGCGCTGTAGCCCGAGCTGCTCTGTACCCTGGGCCCTGCGTTCCCTGGGCTCCTGGCGGCCCTGGAGAAAAATGAGCCTCTCTCACTAATGCTTCAAATAGAAGTACAGGTCCGTGTGTCCCCTGCTCCGGGGCGGGAAGACTTCCTGTGCCGGCTGTCACGTTGTCGTCCTCGAGACTACAGATCTCTGGGCTCAGCCACTTCCCCTCAGATACTTTCCAAAGTACAGAGGTTGTATTTACTTGTATTTAGTTCTTTTCTGAGTCCTTTCAGATCTCTAGTTCTGGGAGGGAGGTCAGGGCGGTGGTATTTCCATTTTACAGAAGAGGAAATGGAGACGTTGTATGATCAGCTAATTGCCAGGTAGGAACCGGAACTCGGGTCTCCTGGCTGCTGAGCTGAGAGCTTGGTGGCACTCTGTGACCCACGGAGAGGCGACTCTCCTGCCAATCGCACAGCCCTTGGTAAGGGCCTCCCTGCGAGTCCTCACTGTGCACGCTCTCGCCTTCAGTAGCGAAGACAGTTTTGATTCTTGGATTCAAGTGGGTAAATGAGGCTTAGTAATGACACTTTTTTTTAAGTGGTGACACTTTTTTGAATTCATGATCAAGCTAGATAAATGAGCCACAAAAACCCTTTTTGGGGGGAAGGGAGGAGTGAATGTGAAAGAGAAAGACGGAGATGAGGCATGTGAACCAGCTTCGGGGGTATTGGGTGGAGGGAAGAGACCTGACGGCCAGTTCCTCCCCTCATTCACTCAGTGAGTGTTTATTAGCTTCTACTGAGGAAGCGCGCTGGGGGGCGTGAAGGACACAGCACCTATGGGCACAGCTCTCAGAAATCTCAGAGTCTGGTAGAGGACCGAAAACCTAAGAACACAAGGCTAAAGGCAATGCAGGCTTTAGCTGGTTCATAAAATGGGGCAGGAGGCGAGGGCAGGGAGTGGCGCATGGGGCAGGAAACAGGAAGTCTCCATGACGTCAGAGGCACCTGAATTGTTGGCGATTGATGGATGACCCATTAAGAGACCCCTGTGTACGTTACACCTATTGACTCATTGTGGTTTTTTACCTCTTTTTTGTTCGTTTATTGAGGCATAATTAACATAATGTTATGTTAGTTTTACGTGTACAACATTGATTCAACAATTCTGTGCATTCCTCAGCGCTCACCATGGGACCTCTAGTCCCCATCTGTCACCACACATTATTACAGTGTTATTAACTATACTCCCCATGCTTTACTTTTCATCTCTGTGAGTTCTTTATTTTATAACAGAAGCTTGTACCCCTTAATCCCCTTCATCTATTTTCCCCAGCCCCCCACCATCTCTCCTCAGGCAACCACCAGTTTGAGCTCTGTGTTTGAGAGTCTGTTTTGTCTGTTTTTCTTTGTTCATTCATTTTGTTTCTTAAATTCCACATATAAGTGAAATCATACGGCATTTGTCTTTTTCTGTCTGACTTACTTCACTTATAATATAATGCCCTCTAGGTTCATCCCTGTTGTGGCAAATGGCAAGAACTCATTCTTTTTTATGGCTAATATTCCATTATGTGTACACACACACACACACACACACTACACCTTTATTTTTAAAATTTTTTTATTTTTAAAAGATTTTACTATTTGTCAGAGGGAGCAAGCACACAAGCAGGGGAAGCAGCAGGCAGAGGGAGAAGTAGACTCCCCCTGAGCAAGGAGCCTGATGAAGGACTTGATCCCAGGACCTGGGATCATGACCTGAGCTAAAGGCAGAAGCTTAACCGACTGAGCCACCCAGGCGCCCCTCACACTACACCTTTATTCATTCATCCATCAGTGGACATTTAGGTTAACTTCTATATCTTGGCTATTGTACATAATGCTGCAGTGAACATAGGCGTGCACATATTAGTGTTTTTGTTTTCTTTGAATAAATAACCCAAAGTGGAATTACTGGATCATAAGGCATTTGTATTTTTAAATTTTTTTGAGGAATCTCCATACTGTTTTCCAGAGTGGCTGCACCAGTTTGCATTCCCACCAACGGTGCATGAGGGCTCCTTTTTCTCCACATCCTCGCCAACACTTGTTACTCCTTGTCTTTTTGATTCTAGCCATTCTGACAGGTGTAAAGTGATAGTTCATTATGGTCTTGTTATTTCAGGTCTTCTGCCAACATTTAATTGAATTATTTGTGTTTTTGGTGTTGAGCTGCTTATTGACTCATTGAATCCTTAAAGCAACTCTGTGAGCTTTTGACACAGGAGGACATCAAAATACAGAGAGGTAAAGCAACCTCCCTGAGGTCGCTCAGCCAGTGAGTGGCAGAGTCTGCTCTTCTTAACCAAGGCTAGTAAGCGGCAGAGGTGCAGAGATACGGGAAAGGTAATTCCACGAACAGAATCTTGGCCTGGAATTACTGCCCACGAGTCCCACTCCTCGCTGTTCTCCAGGCCAGCTTCCTTCGTGAGCTTTGCTGGGCCCTTTGAAGAGCTGCAGTGCTGGGGGCTGGCGTGAGGGTGCCAAGGGGGTGGTCTCCAAGGTGGGCAGTGTACGTCAGTGACGACAACACTTTTGTCCTCTGTGGCCGGGACATGTGGGTTTCCGCTAAAAGGTAGCAGCTGACCGATTCTCAGCAACTCTTCCAGTTCTTTATGGCATGAACTGTGATAAACTTTAAAAGATATTTAAAGCAGTAAAGCAGAGGAGTTTTTTTTTTTTTTTTTTTTTTTTAACACTAAAGACTATAGGAGTGAGATGTGGAAAGTACTATAAATGTCAAGAATTTTTAGTACTGTAGTTAAGCAACAGTCTTCTCAGAGTGTTGAAAAATGGGACTGAATTCTAAAAAGCAGCCAAAATAATGAAGAACTTGAATGTAATGATTTATAAAGAGTAGTGAGGCTGTTTGAGTAGGGGCAGAAGGAGGCATAAATAATTCCTACAAATATATGAAGCGCTGAAGATATTTAAGAATTAAGTAGTCGGGAAAGTGGAACCATTTTAATTAGTAAAACTGATTCGATATGGAAATGTAAGTCATTCAAATATAAGTCATTTGAATATGTTCAAGTTTGGGCTCATCTCCTCTCAGACCCGGGTTACTGAAACTGAGATGGAAACCCCTGGAAACTTTTCTTTAACGGAGGCTTCCAAGCCACGTGCTGCCACCAGTTGCCCATGGTTACGGGAAGTTCCTGGTCTGGTTGGTCTTACCAGCACCCACCCTCCTCTCCCTTATTTCCAACCTTTAGAAGGCTTTTTCCATTCTCTCCATCAAAAAAGTCTGGATGTTCCGGCCTCGAGAAGTTGGGGTCCGGAGGGAGCCCTCGATCCCCGAGCTGAAGAGAGCTTGGAGAGACTCGTTCCGCCCAGCTTGTGTCCGGCAGCTCTGCTGTGCGATCAGGGCTTGACTGGTTAAAGATAGGATGGTCCCCCCAGTACCAGGAGGTTGGCAAGAGCAAGTAGAGCCTCCGGACTCCCCCAGATCACATGTAGTGAGCTAAGTCTTCTCCTGGTTGATGCGGTGGCATCGTGTTTTCCCTTCGCCATGTCCTGGGTGTGGAGGGTTCCTGATCAGCCTCTTTTCTTGCCACAATTTCTGCACGAAGTTCCTCGCACAGGATTTGGGATGGAACTCTTCCATCACATGCCCTGTGCTGGAGGTTATCTGCTGGGCAAATGTGTGTGCCGCAGGGTGGATAGGGTGCGCGTTCGAGGGCTGGGCCCTGAGACCTGAGTGATAGGGAGCGACCACGACTAGACAGCCCACCAGCCCCCCCAACCCCTAACTTCACTTGAGAGGGTGGGCCTGAAGGACCAGGGAGCATCACCGTGACTGTTTTCTTTCTGGTTTCAGATCCCGTTCAGGATGCTTCCAGGACAGGAATCGGCAAGAACCTTTTGGATGGTCCCCCAAGAGTACTTCAGCCCTTCCTGACAAACAGAGCCAAGGTGGCGGGGGTGCCCCCAAGCCTGCCCCTGCCGGTGAGGAACACCATGCTGGCCGCTGCCCTCTTCCCCGAGTTCCTCAAGGAACTGGCTGCCTTGGCCCAGGAACACTCCATTCTGTGCTACAAGATCCTGGGTGACTTTGAGGACTCCTGTTGTTAGCTTTTTTTTTTTTTTAAATAGAGGTTCTTGTTTTTTAAGGTTTTAGTGTCTTGACTGAATGTTAAATGCAGAGCTGCTTCCAGAAATTTCTACTTTGATATTTCCTGACAATACTTGATTTGCGGGGAGGGCGATTTTCTGTCTACCTCCTCTCTCTCTAGCCGGGTCTTTCTACCTTCTATAGAATGTAAGTCTCCTAAGCTGGTGGCTCCTTTGGCAGGTTTTCTTTCTTCCTCCTCAAGATTTTCGGTTGGTATCCTCCCATCCCTGCGAGTCACTCCTCTTGCAGCTGAGATCACACTAAGCAGAAACGGGGGTTTGGTGGCTTCTGGAAATACCCCATGTCAGAAGGCTAATAAGCTCTTCCACAGCACGTGAAGGAGGCCCATCTCCGGTGCCTTCTGCATCTGGGCTCCATTTTATAAAAGGGAAGAATAAAGATGGAGCCCCTCTTGCCTCCATCACACAAGCACATAGCTTCTGTCCCTTTGCGTTTTCCTTCCAAGATTTGCACTCTGCCCAACATGTTGCCTTATGGTGTGGGCAAACCCCGCTGGTCTCAGCTCTCTGCTGGGGAAGTCAGATGGAGTTGCGGAGAATTTGGAACCCAGGCAGACTTTCTTGTTGCTTGAGAGCTTTCTTTAATCCGTATATCACTACCTAAACACTGGAAATAGCCTTATTTTCGTCAGATTTGCACAAAATGAAATCTACTTATGCAAACTGTTACTTTGGTTTTTAGAAGTCTGATCTGATGGAGAAAGCAGGGTATCGTATGCATGTGTATCGTTATTTTTTAAGTGTTTTATGAGAGGCAAACATTAATTGGTGAAGCTGTTTCTCACAGTGGGCTTTTTGGGGGGGGTAGAGGGAGTGTATGGAGTTGGGGGGGAAAGGATAAAGGTAAACTAAATGCAACCTGTAAAAACAGTGGCGAGTATTTTAGATTCTGTTCGCGTTCTCTCCTGTGTCGCACTTTGCAGAGAAACAGGAACTGGACGGCCACTCTGGGACCTGGGATGTGAGTGCAGACAGGTCATGGGGAGCCCCGCAAAGCCCAGTGCCTGCTGGTGACTCACTGCACATGGCAGTGCAGCCTTCTGAGTAATGGGGTTCATTAGAAGGCCCCAACATGATGCATTATCGCCTCTGTGCTCCTTGGCTGCCTGCTCCGAGAGGCGTAATTATACTTAGCGCCGGGCTCCTGAAGCCACCAAGAGGGGGAAACACGCAAAATAACTGTGCGTTAAAGATGAGACCATAAACAGCTGATGTCTGTGGATGTTCGTTCCCCCCTCCCCCCTACTTTGGGCAGGTGAGGAGCAAAACAAGGGTGGTGGGCTTCCCTGTTGGGAGGGAAACTGGAAGCCCCAGCTCCCGTTTTTTTCTTTGTGGGCGGGGCTGCTGAGCCCTGGAGGCGGCCCTGGGTGCGGCAGCCCGGAGTGTGGGTCTGGACCCCTGGCAGAGGGGGGCAGGGGGACAGAATCCCACCCGAGTCCCTGCAGGGTAGAGGCTGCTGCCCTTCTGCCTTGCACGGATCTTGGAGCAGCTCTGTACTGAGAGAGCCAGCCCACGGAATGAGGACCCCAGGAGCCCTGGTCTGGGCTAGGAGGCTCTTAGCGGCCAGCCTCCCAGTGCTTCCCAGTCCAAGCAAGAAACCAAAGATGATGTCCGCTTCTGGCTTCATATCTGTCTGTCTTGAAAAGTGGTCTGCCCTGCTGTGGTGCAGCAGCGGGAACGTCTGAGGCCCGGCGGATGGCCTGCTCGTGGCTTCCTGGTGCCCAGTGGTACTGGCAGAGCCCCAGCTCTCCCCTGGAAAAGAAGGTGACTTAAGGCAGAGAAAAAGGAACAGGAAGATGGGATTTAAGCTGTAATTTATTTTCCTCTAGCTTTGTTTTGCACAAGTATTTATCTTCCAGTTTGGACTTAGCAGGTACGTAAAATGCAAAAGTCATACCTGGAAAGCGTATTCCTTAGCTTTTTGATGTGATGTATGCCTCTCTCCATTACCTGGTGTTGGTGTCGATTCTTCAGTCCATGTTGCTTTATTGTAGAACTCCACGGCCCCGTGTAGAAGGTGCGCTTTTAGGAAAGAGATGGCTTTTGTGCCTCCTAGCATTTTTAAAAATAGGTACTGAACTAGAATTACTGTAAAGGAGGACAGGGATGACCAGAGTCTGGGGTGGGAGGCAGGAAAACTAACTCCCAGGGTGGGGGGCTGGTAGCAAACTCACACGATAACCCTATTTGGAGTTGGGGGCTGGTTCATCTTTCCGAATCCAGTGTAGGCCTCCTCCAGAGTATTGTGTTCAGGGGTTTTCAAAATGAAGTCAGAAATTTGACCTGGAAATACATCATGGAGAACTGGAAAACCCCACACGGTGGAAGGAAACAACCAGGTGGCCTCGGTGAGGATGGTTCAGGGAATGGCGCGGACGTCAGAGGAGAAACAGTGGAGTCCTGAGGATAGAAATAGGAGAACAAATCCTGAGGGGTTTGGAGGAAAGAACTTCGATCTAGGCAGATTTGAAGATACTGTACAGTAGGTGGGTGATGATGGGAACTCCTTGGTGGGAAAAAAATCATGGGAATAGAATATTCCAGTCAAAGTCATAGGTGAGGCCCTTAGACATTTGTTTTTTGTCATGCGTTTGGGAAAAATTTATAAAGATACTGGCATGCTTTAAAATGTGGTCCCGGAGTGTGGTCACCTCTCCCCGTGGCCGGCTCCACTCAGACGCTGTGCTACTTGCTGGAGGGCACAGTGGGCGCAGACTTTTTGCCGCAGCCCTGAGGTTGGCGTCACTGCATCTAGCCTGATGGTCCTGGGCAGCGAAAGCGACTGGAGGGTTCCTGGAACCTCACACGTAAATTTCAATTCATAATGCCGGGTCTGAGCTAAAGTTCTAGATGGAGTGAATTTTATGATTCAAAGTATATGTGAGCAATGGGATATTTAAAATTGATTTTTAGAAATGACCAAGTAAATGTTTTTAAAATTTCAAGCAAAGAAATTCCAGGTGAGTTTAGCCTAAAGTACAGTTTCTTGGGGGGTACATTACAATTCCCCAGCCGTGAAATGGGGATGCTGGAGTAACCAGTTAAAGAGATGTGATTTTCGTTATCAATAGAGAACTTCCTTTCCTCGGTATTTAGAGGAATCATGAAATTGCTGCCATTTTACCTAGTACTGTCTTGGAAAATACTTTGATGTATTGATGGGTTGGAACTGAGGTCTCTGTCGTGTGTAGGGAGGATGCGTTCAGGCCTTTTTTGGGTCCTTGGGAGTACGTTTGTGGCTAGTGGCTTTGATTTAGGTTGGATGTAGTTGTCGATTTCCAACCCACTGAGACCTTGTGGAGCCGTGGTGTTGTCGGGAGAGCATCCTCTCAAGAACAGACTCCAGAAACAGGACATGAGAGTATTTGGGTTGCCTGTTCCATTCGGGCAGCCAGCAGTGCTCAGGGTGGAAAGATGTTTTGACATCTCTGAATGGGCCTGGTGGCCGTGGTCACGTTGGGTTGACGTCCAGCTCTGTTCCGAGGGTCGGGCTTGTGGAAGGGCTGCGCGTTCTCAGTCCGGATCCGGGTACCTAGGTTGCACTCAGGGGGTGCGGGGGGGCTGCGCGGCCGGGGTGGGGGCTGTGGCACGGGTGTGAGGGGAAACGTGTGCAGCATAAGCTCCGGTTCTCACTGAAGGGCAGTTTGGATTAATTGCTAATTACCGGTCCTGTATTTGCTGAAATGGCCGTCAAGCTGGCCATTTTTATGAAACACTTTATTGCAGGACCGCGATTACTGTACGTGCTCCTTCAGGTCACTGGCCCGGGCCGGCGTGATTTGTGGCTGGCTGTGAATCTCAGCCAGCCCTGCGGTGTTGACTTTTCCTGGAAGCAGCGGTCCTCTGGCGGCTGGACCCACACCCGCTCTAAGTCACTAGGAAGATACTCCCAGGCCCCTTCTCGCTTCAGCCCTCATTCTGTAAACCACACAGCACTCGCTCCCCATCAGATCACAGCTTAACAGGACACTGCCGAACCAGCTTCTGCTCCAGCCTCAAATCACATCATTGAGGAAGCATTTTAAGAAAATGGAGTTGATTTTTTTTTTTTCCCCTCTTTGAATGACCATCATAAACCTAATGCTTTAGAGAGAGCTCTTTGGAAGACTAAGAATTGTTTTCGGGATAATTTCGCCTCAGTAAATCCTCTCTACGTTCAGGCATTTATTAGGCCATTATTTGTTTCGGAGAACAGATTATCCTGGCGGCTCGTTAACTAGATAAACAGGGCGTTAGTGAAAGATTTTTTTTTTTTTTAAAGATTTTATTTATTTATTTGAGAGAGAGAGAGAGATCACAAGTAGGCAGAGAGGCAGGCAGAGAGAGGGGGAAGCAGGCTCCCTGCTGAGCAGAGAGCCCGATGTGGGACTCGATCCCAGGACCTTGAGATCACGACCTGAGCCGAAGGCAGAGGCTTTAACCCACTGAGTCACCCAGGCACCCCTGGTGAAAGATTTTTGGTGAGGTTCTACAGGCCTCAGTTCCTTGCTGTCTGCACTTAGGATCCTAAGACAGACGATGATTTCAGCTAGGACTGACCCTTCCCATCCCATTGGGTCATTGTGAATTTTCTTCCTGTCTTAGGACATGTGAGTAAACCTAACTCACTGTCAGCCACACTAGTTACGAGACCGCCCACAGGCACGGTCGGTATGCGTTCAATGTGTCGTTCAGGCATCTTTTGGGGAGCTTGGATTTACTATGTCATTTCAGAACCTGACAAGGGTTGTGGAAGCTATTGGGCCAGATTATAAATTTCATGGTGCTGAGGCTGCAGAAGTCTGTGCTTCTGAGCGTGTCCGCTGACTTTTTATTGCGACAAGTCTGCAAAAGACCTGTAAGAAGGCTCCTTTCTGCCCTGGAGATTATTTTTAAGAGGCAATTTGGTGTTGATCTTACTTAAATGATTTTTGTTAAATTGTTTGACTAAGGGAGGCAATGAGAGAGGATTTCAATCAGAGTCTATCCATCTCTCACTCAAGGGTCAGCCGTGTTCACAAATAACCCGTGAATACGTTTGTCTAAGATCTGCCAGAGAAGCGTGGCAGCCGTTTCTGTGCTGCTCCTGGTACTGGGTAAATAACGTGGCCTTTGAGATAGACTCAGTGTGTGCTTTTTTCCCCCAAGAGTCACTATATAGAATCCTTGAAATGATGCAGCACATTCAATAGAATGAAAAAGACGATATGAATTGCGGGTCATTCCCATAAGCAGTGTATTGAATTAATCAACCAACTCAAAGCTCTAGGAGGGTGTGTACTTTCAAAAATTCCATTGCCTTCTTCCAGGTAAGCAATAATTACAAAAGTGTATGTGTGTAAGCTCAGCTAAAACATGCTAAAATTGGTATAAATAACAATTAGCTTCCTCTTCCTGGGGCATGTATACTTTGAAAGATAGGAACAGAAGTTCACCTTGATGCATAAGCCTGGACAGACTCAAGAAGCTCCTTCCCAGACCCAGATGTCCAGAATTTAAGAGCCTACTGGTTGGCAGCAGCAACCTCTCATACCAAAAGGCCCCATGAAAGGCTGTCTGCTAATTCTGTTTTATAAATTTAACCAACGTTTGCTAAAGTTATTCTGTGCCAGGTAGTGTGCTGAGTGTTGAGGCTGACATTCCTGACCTCCCACCAGAAGCAACCAACCTCCTTTTCAAGTTACACAACACATGGGTTGGGCACGACCAGGGAGAGCTGGTTCATGCTGACCTGGGGAAGGGCCAGTTTTCCAGCACATTCCCTTCCCAGGCTATAGGTGTGTGGATTCCAATGACAGATGGCAATGGCTTTACCGAGGACACCACTCCTACATTTTAATGAGATTTTCATTGGAACAGCAAACAAAGAACCAGACTGAATTCTCACTCATGCAAAGACATATTTAAAACTGTATTCGACTCAGGCCCATTTATGAGCAGAGCCATACTCTGAATTTCTGACATTGTTATGCAGACATTTTGAATATATAGTCCGGTTCCAAGGAGGATATCTGAGCTGTGCTTTGATTTTACTTTTTCAATTAGCATTTGTAACCGTCCAGTTTTCAGGATTTCAGAAGCAGGCATTCAAGACCATGGGGCAGCTGTCAGAGGTGGACAGTCATCGCCATAAAGATCCGGTGTTCTCATGATGGCATTTTTCTCTAGAAATGATCAGTTCATAACACAGTTTACACTGGACATAACAGTTTTCGTAAACTGTCTCCATCCAGCTGCCTTCCCACCCCCATCACCCATTTAAGCAAGGCCTTGATTTAAAATGGTCTGGCAAGATCCCCCAGTGCCTTCTGTAATGTTTGATGTCTAAGAAGCCAGACCTTTGGTGAAAATGGGAGTTTGTAAAACAAAACCCGACCCTATTATTTCTTACAAAACAACAATCCTGCCAGAATCCAATCTCAGATGGTCTTGCCCATTTGTTATTCAGGCTTGCAATTGAAGGAGAATGGACTCTGCCTTTCTCTCTCGAAAAGAAAAAATATCTTACTTCCGGGTCCAGTAGTTTTCAGTATTGGAACAGAATGCGTGCGGGCCACACGGCCTCCTGGGTGAGGAAACACCTCCTCTCGCAATATTCTGAGTCACTCACGTTTTTTGAAAGTTTTTGTTTAAAACCTTACCTCTTCACGCGTGTCTGGAATAAACCACACACAACTGGTTTCCTTTCTGTCTCTGCTTTTCTGGCTGCGTCAGAGGGAGGCTTCCGTCCACTCTGAGGTAGGGAGATCCTGGGCAGCGGCTGGCATGGAGCACGGTTCACTGCTACGCTGGGGACAGGGAAGGTCTGCTTGTCTCCAGCCCCCCAGCTGCCCCAGCAGCCCCGTCCGTGAGGGCAATGCTCGGACTCTCCTTAGTAGGCTAGGGGACTCAGGGCAAAATCTGAGACTCCGAAGAGTCTGTTCTTCTCCTGATGCCGGTTTGACATATGCTTTTAAAAAGCAGCCTTTGAGAAACTGGTCGTTACGTGTGGGCAGTCAGAGGGAACAGAGGCACATGGTGCGCGAAGGGGCGCTCTGGTGCGGGACAGAGAAGCGGCATTCCTGTCCCGAGCGCAGGGGCGAAGGTGGCCCAGCCTTCATGAAGATGTTGTTAACGGCACCATAATTACTGTTAAAGGTCAAGATTCTGATGTACTAGCTTATAATATTATTCTTCCCAGGCAAAACAAATCAATTAGTGTTACAGCTTTTTTTCCCTTTTTATCTTTCTTTGGCCTGGGTGGGGGGAGAGGGAGTTGTTCAACTGCACAATCTTTGAAGTGTAAGTTAATTTTTTATGTGATATTTCAGTATATATTTTACTCATTAAATTTATTTGAAAACTTGTTTGTTTTTTGTTTTGTTTTTTTTACAAAACATTTTTCATTTAATTCTCAGACCGCTACCTTCCAGGATCCCTAGGGAGCTGAATGGGCAGTGTCACTTTTAGTTCGTGGATGAGGGAATGTAAGAAAGACTAACAACCTCCTTTCTGTCCGCACGAGGCCTCCTGAGACAGACATGTGTTTACATTGTGTCGATTCTACGGTGTTTTTTCGCTCCACTCCTCTACTCCCAGGTCTAAAATACTGCATGCCAAAGAATGGAAAGTTTTCCTAGAATGGTGACAGCCTCTGAAACGGGGTCTCACTTAGTTCCGCATCACTGAGCGCTGGAACCGTGCTTTCCCGCGCCACCACCGCAGCTGGGACCACTTCCATGTCCAAGAGGCGGCCGGGCTGTCTGTGCAGGTGGCATCCCGCGGCTGTAGCCGGGGCTGGGCCCTGGGAGGCCCGTGTCACGGGCTCCGGTTCTGTCACGGTCGCTCTGCTCTCCCTCGGGCACGGAGGGACCCAGGACGGCTCATGACGACAGCTTCCTCTCCAGGATCTCCTTTATCACAGTCGGGTCTGCTCGGCTGAGAGTTGCTTTTCGGACCAACCCAATCAGTTTGTTTATAGCTCTGGGGTTCCCCCCCTTCACGTCCATTACCTTTAAAGATAGAAACTGTTTTAGAGGAGAAAATAATGACACGTGTACTTAAAAATGCTAAGTTAATGTTTACCGAAACTTAAATTCAGTTTCTTTTCTGTTAGCATTAGATATAAAATGAGACAAGAAGGAGGGGGTGAGCTTCTGAAGAGGTCTCTGGGCTCCCGTCACAGGGGATGTTGGCCACTCTGCCTTTTGAGGGAAGTGGACAAGACGAGGGCTGTGACGCATCACCAGTGACTGCCTACAGCAAGAGCTGGCGCACGGGGACGAGGGCGCGGTCCTGGGCACCGCAGTGACACGAGGACGCGGGGCTTCTTGGTCTTGGGGGTGAGTAACCTAAGATGAATGATCTACTCTAGTCGGAGTGGGGTCCTTCTCTAATCCCCCAGTGGTGGTCAGCAGGCACTGAAATGCATGGCTTTCCTTCTCCCCCCAACTCCCTGCCAAGAAGACGTGTTTATCAGAAAACAAATCCACAATAGGGCAACTCTCCGGGGGCATCCGGGTTGGGGAGTGCACTGTGGTGGGCAAGATGGGGACAACAAAAGCAGGAGGCTGCAGATTCCTACTGAACAGCCACGGACTGTCAGGGCCACCTGACCTCCCGCTCTGCCGCATCTTGATGGGGGATGACGTCCGTGGGCATCCGCACTAGGTGCTACGGAACGGGTCCAAGACGGAAAGTGTGTCTTTATCAGTCACTACAGATGAGGCCGAGAGATGGAGATTGCCGAGACCCAGCGCAAGCTCATTTTCCTTATCGAGAGCTCTTTTCAGAGCTGTGAGTGTCCCCGGCAAGCTGATGGGTGGGTGGGTATTATTCTGAAAGAGATGCTAGCAATTTTTTACCCACTAAAAAATGTCCAGACAATATGATTGGACTTGGGGAGGGAGGGATGGTACTCATTTTAGCTTTTATATTTTGTTCTATGCTCAGAACACAAAATGACTTGGTTTTCAGCTATACTCCTGTCAAGGATTTTCTCTGTAATTCACAAATAATTTCCCTTTCTGCCTTTCTTCCCGCCTCTTAAAGGCAGGGAGCTGAAGTGTCTGCCTATCATCTTTCTTTGCTCTCTGCAGTCATGCCTGCTGGTTTATTAGTGAGGGGTCTCCTTAGAAAGCAGAGCTAGCTATAGCCGATTCAAAGTGCACCGTGCTGGGAGGTCAAACCTCAGATCTAGTGAGCTTGATAAACACTCCTGTAAACCCAGCTCCACGAGATTAAACCCCAGGGGGGGATATTTCGTACAGGAAAAGTTGTATTTTTACTAATATCCACCTAATTTCAGCTCTCGACCTTAGCTGAAAACGAACAAAATTTATCAGGGACTTCCTGTTACAACCGGGCCAGCCCGTATTAGGAAGCGCCTCTGGGCTGCGAAGGGGAGCAGTGGAGAGGCTCCTGGCCAAGTGCTCAGGCGGGTGCTGGCCCTGTGCTGGCCGGGAGGGTGGCCCCTGGCCCCGGCTGCCCAGGAAGCCCCTCTCCACGCTGCAGGTGATCCTTACCACTTGAGGGTGCCCCTCCATCACGGTGCGGCAGACCCGTTCCAGCGCCTCTTGATCCTGCATCAGTTCAAGCTGCTTTTCTGAAACAATCTGCGAGGGAGTCTTCCCTTGACTG
>CM052899.1:64042840-64059986 GCA_028534135.1 Potos flavus | reverse complement strand
GTGTATTTTTCTACTTAAAAAAATAAAATAACAGCAATAACAAATCCCCAAACGCATAAAAGTAGGGGGAAAAGGAATACATTTTTAAAGAAGGCATTCTTTAAACTCCTAGGGTAGTTTTCCTCATTCCTCTTGCTTTTCTAGTGTAAGCTGGAAGGAGGGGGGCGTGGGCTCCCG
This sequence comes from Potos flavus, assembly GCA_028534135.1. Classification (NCBI taxonomy): domain Eukaryota; kingdom Metazoa; phylum Chordata; class Mammalia; order Carnivora; family Procyonidae; genus Potos; species Potos flavus. The sequence continues at coordinate 64,059,809 of CM052899.1, read as the reverse complement.
TTAGTCTCCTGTGGTGTCTCCTTCATCGCTGCCTGCAGTCAGTACCGAGCACTGACTGTTCCTCATGAACATTCTGGCTGACAACGGGCCAGCCAGGAGCCATTCCTCCCAGAAAAACAGAGCTTGTCAATAATTAGCACATACAGCAAAACAAATGAAGGGGAAGATGCCTGGAATCTCAGTAGAGCTCGAAGTTTTCCCCCATCTGGACGGAAACAAACCACAAATATTTATCATGGCTACTTCAGCTCGGCTGTCAGACAGCCACGTGACTGTGGCCAAGAGATGTCTTTAGTGGGCTCTCTAGGAGCTCCCCTGCAGGGCACCCCTCTGGCTACACTGCACAGCCCTGGCGGCTTATGGAAAACCTGTCCCTGCTCTTAAAAATACTGAATATATATGCCTCCAATCAATTTTGCAACTATTTAGTCAGCCAGGAAATGGGTAAAGCACTGAGCGAGAGGGCCACAAAAGCAGATAGGAACTTCCCCTGTCTTCAACAAACTTATTAATGGAGTGTCAGCAGCATAGGAAATGGAGAACAGAACAATCTGTAATGTAGATCATACTCGGGGAACTGCCAAAAGCAAGTCTGAAGAGTTTCTCTGATCTCTTTCCCTGATACATTTTTCTTAAATTGACCTAAAACTGTTAAAACATGGTTTCTAATTCTACGAGTAAATACATGTTAGGGGGACAGGATCACAATGGCAGAGTAAGAAGATCCTGAACTTGCCTCCCCCCATGGACACACCGAAACTACAACTACATATGGAACCACCCTTGCTGATGACAACCTGAAGACTAGCAGAACAGCCCTTCCACAACTAAAGAGCTAAAGAAAAAGCCACACTGAGATGGGAAGGAGGGGCAGAGATGTGGCCTAGTCAGGACCCACATGCCTGCTGTGGCACTCCCTAGGCGGGAGGGATACCACAAATGCCGAGGTCCTCCCTAAGGTTCAGGCCCCTCATCAGGCACCCCTGCCCTGTGGACCTGGCACTGGGAAGATGAGCCCCCATCCTTACAATGTCTACCTTTAAGAAATCAGCAGGAAGAGCAGCAGGGCTATAGGAAACAGAGGTTCTGCTCTTCAAGGGTGGGCACACAAACTCACTCTGACACCCAGCTCAGAGTGGCTACCGGCCACTGGTCACCATGGATGACGCCATAGAAAGGACCGTGCAGAGTTTTCTCTGTGCTTGGGCTGTACACGAAGGAGATTTATTGACTAATCTTAGGGTAAGTGCTAGAGGTGTGGGGATCTGTGGGAACATTCTCGGGCAAAGGAAACACTGGTGGGTGCCATTCCTGACACTCTCCACCTACCTTGCTAGCACTGCTCAACCCACCCAGATGTTCCCCTGCAGACCTACCTGCCCGTCCTGGCAGGCACTCCTCCAAGCAGTTCCTGTGCACCACGCCTGGGGCATAGCTGGGACTGGCACTCCCCCAAAGTGGCTCCTGCCCTGCTGCAGTGGGTGGACATGGCTGGCCCCCGCCAGCATGCCTACAACAGTTGCAGCCACGCATTGGAGCCAGGTGGGCTGAGGGTCAGCCCTGCTCACCACTGTGCCTGCAGCACAAATGGCCAAGCACAACAAAACAGCACATGAAATCCACAGAGGGAACACCCCTGGAGCACTCGGTTCTAATGACCAGGAGAGGCTGTGTTTCTGGGCCCCACAGGACAACTACATGAGGTCACTCCTTTAAGACTGGGAAATGTAGCTGATCTGCTTAATACATAGAAACAAGAGGCAAAATGAAGAGACAGAATATGTTCCAAACAAAAGAATGAGACAAAACCTCAAAAACAAAACAAAACAAAAAACCCCAAAACTTAACAAAATGGAGATATGCAATCTACCTGATAAGGAGTTCAAAGTAGTAGTCATAAAGATGCTTGCCAAACTTGGGAGAAGAGTGGATGAACACAGTGAGAACTACAACAAAGAGAAAATATGAAAAAGACCCAATCAGAGCTGAAGAATACAATAACTGAAATAAAAAATGCAGGAGAAGGAATCAACAGCAAATTAGAGGATGCAGAAAAATGAAGAATGGATCAGCATCTAGAAGATGGTAGTGGAAATCACCCAAGATGAATAGCAAAAAGAAAAAAAGATAAAGAGAATCTTAAAAGCAGCAAAAGGAAAGCAACTAGTTATGTACAAGGGAAACCCCATAAGACCACTAGCTGATTTTTCCACAGAAATCTTGCAGGCAAGAAGAGAATGGCATGATATATTCAAAGTGCTGAAAGGAAAAAACCTACAACCATGAATATACTACCTGGAAAGATTATCATTTAGAATTGAAGGAGAGAGAGTGAGTCACAGAAAGAAAAGCTAAAGGAATTCCTCACCCTAAACCAGCCTTACAAGAAATGTTACAGGGACTTTTGTAAGAGAAAAAGAAAATGCCGCAACCAAAAGTAAGAAACTTGTGAAAGAAAAAAATCTCTGATACAAGCAAATACACAGTGAAGGTAGTAAAAAGGTTAAAAGACAAAAGTAGGAAAGATGGCAGAAGACTAGGGGACCTTATTTCAACCAGTCCCCTGAATTAAGCTGGATATCTACCAGACCTTTCTGAACACCCACGAAATCAGCCTGTGATGTAAGAAGATATATCTGGATGTCTACAGAGCATCTCAGGTGGTTGGTCTCGAGGTATGAAGCAGGGAGCTGTGATTCTACGGGCAGATATTGGAAGATAAATGGAAGGGGGAGGGAGCCTCTGGGATCCTGCGTCGCTGGAGTGCAAAAGCCTCCCGCACTGGGGACTGGGCACAGACTCGCAGACTGGTAGCGGTGGGGAAAGGACTTTAGGACAGCCCCCCCAGACTGAAACTTGGAGCTGTGGGGGCACACTTGTGAACTGGGGACGGCTGGCGGTTTTAGAAGCACAAAGGGCAGAGATGTGCCCGGCCCTGGGAGTGAGGGCTGGGAGTCCTGCTATGGAGCACACAACCCAGGCCACTGTGGTTTTTAGCAGCACAGACAGAAACGGAGACAGTGTGGCCTGCAGAGATCACTGGAGAACACACTGTGATCTCTGTGTTCTGAGACAGAAGTCTGAGTACAGTCACTTCTCTGACTCTGGGAAGAGACTCGGAAAGCCACCAGAGAACAAAAGCCCCACAAAACCGGTTTTCACTGAGCCCATCCCCCCGCCCCACAGGGGGCAGGGCAACTCTGCCTAAACAGGGTTGCTTGAGTAATAGCACGGCAGGCCTCTCTCCCAGAAGATTGTCAGGAAAAACAAGAGGCCGACAACCCTAAGGTCCCTATAAAACAGGTGCACCTTGCCTGGGTTTTGGTCAATAATTTGGACTCTGTACATTCCCTCAACCACCCCTAAACAGAATGACTAAGAGTAGGAACACCCAACATAGGAAAGACTCAGAGACTGTGATCTTTGCTACAGAGCTAATGGATATGGATATAAGCAAGATGTCAGAAATACACATCAGGGTAATAGTTATGAAAACAATAGCTAGGATGAAGAAAATCATCAATGGCAAAATAGAGTCTCTAAGGGCAGAAATGAGAGCTGACCTGGCAGAACTTAAAAATGCTATCAGTGAGATCCAATCTAATCTAGATACCCTAACAGCTAGGGTAAATGAGGCAGAAGAACAAATTAGTGATCTAGAAGACAAACTGATAGAAAAGAAGGAACAGGAGGAGGCCTGGAACAAACAGCTTAAAATCCATGAAAACAGAATTGGAGAAAGAAATGATGCCATGAAACATTCCAATGTCAGAATTATTGGGATCCCTGAGGGGGTGGAGAGAGAGAGAGAGGACTAGAAGATATACTTGATCAAATGGTAGTGGAGAACTTCCCTAATCTGGGGAATGAAACAAGTCCTGTCCTAGAGGCACAGAGGACCCCTCCCAAGATCAAGGAGAACAGACCAATGCCCTGGCACGTAGTAAAACTTGCAAATCTTAGAACCAAGGAATCCATCGTAAGGGCAGTTAGGGGGAAGGAGAACATCAGAATAACGTCAGACCTGTCCACAGAGACTTGGCAAGCCAGAAAGGGCTGGCAAGACATATTCAGGGTACTAAATGAGAAGAACATGCAGCCAAGAATACTTTATCCAGCAAGGCTGTCATTCAGAATGGATGGAGAGATAAAGAGCATCCAGGACCTAAAGAAACTGAAAAGAATATGTGACCACTAAGCCAGCCCTGAAAGAAATATTAAGGGGGGGTTCTATAAAAGAAGAAAGACCCCAAGAGTGATATAGAACATAAACTTACAGAGACAATCTATAGAAATAAGGATCTCACAGGCAACATGAAGACAATAAAATCATATCTTTCAATAATCGCTCTCAATGTGAATGGCCTAAATGCTCCCATAAAATGGCACAGGGTTGCAGACTGGATAAAAAGAGAGGACCAGTCCATATGCTGTCTACAAGAGACTCACTTTGAACCTAAAGATACATCCAGATCGAAAGTGAAGGGATGGAGAACCATCTTTCATGTCAGCAGACTGCGAAAGAAAGCTGGGGTTAGCAATTCTCATATAAGACAAATTAGATTTTAAGCTAAAGACTGTAGTTAGAGATACAGAAGGACACTATATCATTCTTAAAGGGTCTATCCAACAAGAAGATCTAACAATTGTAAATATCTATGCCCCCATCATGGGAGCAGCTAACTATATAATCCAACTGTTAACCAAAATAAAGAGACATATTGATAATAATATGTTAATTGTAGGAGATCTTAACATTCCACTCTCAGCAACAGACAGATCATCTAAGCAGAAAATCAACAAAGAAACAAGAGCTTTGAATGACATACTGGACCAGATGGACCTCATAGATACACAGAACATTTCACCCTCAAACAACACACACAGAATTTTCTCCAGAATAGACCACATACTAGGTCACAAGTCAGGTTTCAACTGATACCAAAAGATTGAGATTATTCCCTGCATATTCTCAGACCACAATGCTTTGGAAGAAATTCAAACACTTGGAATCTGAAGACCATCCTGCTCAAGAATGTGTGGGTCAACCAGGAAATCAAAGAAGAACATAAACAATTCACGGAAACCAATGACAACAAAAACACATCGTCCAAAACCTATGGAATATGGTGAAGACGGTCTTAAGGGGGAAATACATAGCCATCCAAGCCTCATTCAAAAAAATAGAAAAATTCTGAACACACAAACTGTCTTTACACCTTAAAGAACTGGAGAATCAACAACAAATTAAGCCTAACCCACACACGAGAAGGGAAACAATTAAGATTAGAGCAGAGATCAATGAATTAGAAACCAGAAATGCAGTAGACCACATCAACGAAACTAGAAACTGGTTCTTTGAAAGAATTAATAAAATCGATAAACCACTGGCCAGACTTATCCAAAAGAAAAGAGAAAGGACCCAAATTAATAAAATTATGAATGAAAGGGGAGAGATCACGACTAACACCAAGGAAATAGAAACAATTATCAGAAATTATTATCAACAGCTATATACCAATAAATTAAGCAACCTGGAAAAAATGGATACATTCCTAAAAACCTATAAACTACCAAGACTGAAACAGGAAGAAACTGACAATCTAAACAGACCAATAACCAGTAACAAGATTGAAGCAGTGATCAAAAACCTCCCAAAAAAACAAGAGTCCAGGACCTGATGGATTCCCTGGGGAATTCTACCAAACATTCAAAGAAGAAATAATACCTATTCTCCTGAAGCTGTTTCAAAAAATAGAAACAGAAGGAAAACTTCCAGGCTCATTCTCTGAGGCCAGGATTACCTTGATCCCCAAACCAGGCAAAGACCCCACCAAAAAGGAGAATTTCAGACCAATATCCCTGATGAATATGGATGCCAAAATTATCAACAAGATCCTAATAGGATCCAGTGGTACAGTAAAAGGATTATCCACCAGGACCAGGTGGGATTTATCCCTGGGATGCAAGGGTAGTTCAACATTCACAAATCAATCAATGTGATAGAACACATAATAATAAGAAGAGACAAGAACCACATGGTTCTCTCAATTGATGCAGAAAAAACATTTGACAAAATACAGCATCCTTTCCTGATTAAAACTCTTCAGAGTATAGGAATAGAGGAAACATTCCTCAATTTCATAAAATCCATCTATGAAAAACCCACAGCAAATATCACTCTCAATGGGGAAAAGCTGAGAGCCTTTCCCTTAAGATCGGGAACACGACAAGGATGCCCACTCTTGCCACTATAGTTCAACATAGTACTAGAAGTTCTAGCAACAGCAATCAATCAGACAATAAAACCAAATAAAAGGTATTCAACTTGGCGAAGAAGTCAAATGTTCTCTCTTCGTAGATGGCATGATACTTTATGTGGAAAACCCAAAAGACTCCACTCCCAAATTACTAGAGCTCACACAGCAATTCAGTAATGTGGCAGGATACAAAATCAATGCACAGAAATCAGCTGCTTTCTTATACACTAACAATGTAACTGTATAAAGAGAAATTAAAAGAATCGATTCCATTTACAATAGCACCAAAAACCTTAAGATACCTTGGAATAAACCTAACCAAAGAGGTAAAGGATCTATACTCTTAACTACAGAACACTCATGAGAGAAATTGAAGAAGACACAAAAACATGGAAAAACATTCCACGCTCATAGATCGGAAGAATAAACATTGTTAAAATGTCTGTGCTTCCCAGAGCAATCTATACTTTCAATGCCATCCCAATCAAAATACCATTGGCATTTTTGAAAGTGCTGGAAAAAACAATCCTAAAATTTATATGGAACGAGAAAAGACATCAAATCACCAAGGAAATGTTGAAAAAGAAAAACAAAGCTAGAAGTATCATGTTGTCTGATTTCAAGCTTTACTACAAAGCTATGATCACCAAGACAGCATGGTACTGGCACAAAAACAGACAAATAGACCAATGGAACAGACTAGAGAGCCCAGATATGGACCCTCAACTCTTTGGTCAAGTAATCTTTGATGAAGGAGGAAAAACTATCCAATGGAAAAAACACAGTCTTTTGAATACGTGGTGCTGAGAAAACTGAACAGCTATATACAGAAGAATGAAACTTGGCCATTCTCTTACACCATACACAAAGATAAACTCAAAATGGATGAAAGATCTCAATGTGAGACAGGAATCCATCCAAATCCTAGAGGAGAACATAGGCAGTAACCTGTTCAACATCAGCCACAGCAACTTCTTTCAAGACACATTTCCAAAGGCAAGGGAAACAAAAGGGAAAATGAACTTTTGGGACTTCATCAAGATAAAAAGCTTCTGCATAGCAAAGGAAACAGTCAACAAAACAAAGAGGCAACCCATGGAATGGGAGAAGATATTTGTAAATGACACTACAGACAAAGGGCTGATATCCAAGATCTATAAAGAACTTCTCAAACTCAACACACAAAAAACAAATGAATTAAGTAAAAAAATGGGCAGACGACATGAACAGACAACTTCAAAGAGACATACAAATAGCTAACAGACACATGAAAAAATGTTCATCATCATTAGCCATCAGAGAAATTCAAATCAAAACCACATTGAGATACTACCTTATACCAGTTAGAATAGCAAAAATTGACAAGGCAAGAAACAACAAATGTTGGAGAAGTTGTGGAGAAAGGGGAACCCTCTTACACTGTTGGTGGGAATGCAAGTTGGTACAGCCACTTTGGAAAACAGTGTGGAGGTTCCTCAAAAAATTAAAAATATAGCTACCCTATGACCCCGCAATTGCACTGCTGGGTATTTACCCCAAAGATATGGATGTAGTAAAAAGAAGGGCCATATGCACCCCAATGTTCATAACAGCAATGTCCACGATAGTCAAATTGTGGAAAGAACCAAGATGCCCTTCAACAGATGAATGGATAAAGAAGATGTGGTCCATATACACAATGGAATATTAGCCATCATAAAGGATGAATACCCAACTTTTGCATCAACATGGATGGGACTGGAGGAGATTATGCTAAGTGAAATAAGTCAAGAAGAGAAAGTCAATTATCATATGGTTTCACTTATTTGTGGAACATAAGGAATAGTGTGGAGGACATTAGGAGAAGGAAGGGGAAAAATGAAGTGGGGGAAATCGGAGGGGTAAATGAACAATGAGAGACTATGGACTCTACAAACTGAGGGTTTTAGAGGGGAGGGAGGTGGAGGAATGGGTTAGCCTGGTGAAGGATATTAAGGAGGGCACATATTGCATGGAGCACTAGGTGTTATACGCAAACAATGAATCATGGAACACTACATCAAAAACTAATGATGTACTGTATGGTGACTAACATAATAATAAAAAAAAGACAAAAGTAGTAAAATCACTATACCTACAAAAATTAGTTAAGGAATACACAAAATAAAATGATTTAAAATATGACATCAAAAACATAATGGGAAGAGGAGGAAAAATGTGCTTTTAGAATGTGTTTGAACTTAAGCAACCATCAACTTAAAACAGACTGCCATATACATAGGGTATTATAATAAGAACCTCTTAGTAACCATAAACCAAAGGGCTATAATAGACACAAGCAAAATAAAGAAAAAGAAATCCAAACATAACACTAAAAGTTATCAAACCACAAGACAACAAGAGAAGAAAGGAATAGAGAACTACAAAAACAACCAGAAAACAATGAACAAAATGGCAGTAAGTACATACCTAACAATTACTTTAAATGTAAATGAATTAAATGCTCCATTCAATAGACATAGGGTGGCTGAACTATTAAAAAACAATAAAAAAAAATAAGACCCCAAAATTCTGCCTTACAAGAGACTCATTTCAGACATAAAGACACACATACACTGAAAGTGAAGGGATAAAAAAAGACATTCTATGTAAATGGAAACGAAAAGAAAGCTGGGGTACCAATAATTGTATCAGGCAAAATAGATTTTTAAGACAAAGACTGTAACAAGACAAAGGATACTACATAATGATAAAGGGATCAATCCAACAGGAGGATAGAATAATTTTATCTATGCACCCAATACAGGAGGACCTGAATATACAAATATATACATAATATACATAAAGGGAGTGATTAACAGTAATACATTTGGCCCTTGAACCACATGGAAGTTAGGGGTGCTGATCTGCTGTGTAGTCAAAAACCACATAGAACTTTTGACTCCCCCAAAACTTAAGTACTAACAGCCTACTCTAGACCAGAAGCCTGATAATGTAAACAGTTGTTCAACACATACTTTGTAGTTACATATATTCTGTATCCTTTCAATAAACTAGAAGAAAATGTTATTAAGAAAATCATAAGAGAAATACATTTCTGTACTGTACTTATCAATCCTGTAAGTGAATGTTATCTGTTTATAAGAATCATGTCACAGTACCTACACATTAATACTGTCTTATACAAAACTCTATTACATGTGTTACAACAAAAATGAAAAGACAACATGAAAGTTACATTTACAAGATAAAAACTTTCTAATATATATTGAAAAAAATACGTGTATAAGTAGACCTGTGCAGTTCAAACCCGTATTGGTCAAGGGTCAACTGTATAATAATAGTAGGGGACTATAACACCTCGGTTACATCAATGGATAGATCACCCAGACAGAAAATCATTAAGGAAATGGTCTTAAATGACACACCAGACTAGATGGACTTAATAGATAAACACAGAGCATACCATCTCAAAACAGCAGAATACATATTTTTTTCAAGTGTGCATGGAACATTCTCCAGGACAGATCACATCGGCGACAAAACAAGTTCTCAATAAATTTAAGAGGACTTAAATTATCTCAAGCATCTTTTCTGACAACAGTGTGAAACTAGATACAGATTTCAAGAGAAAAACTGGAAAGCACACAAACTTGTGGAAGCAAACAACATGCTAGTTAATCAACAATGGGTCAAAGAAATCAAAGAAGAAATTTAAAAAAAACCCTTGAAACAAATGAAAATGGAAACACAGCATTCCAAAATCTATGGAATGGAGCACAAGTAAATGTTCTAAGAGGGAAGTTTACCGCAGTATAGGTCTCCCTCAAGAAACAAGAAGTCTCAATCTAATCTTACACCTAATGAAACTAGAAGAAGAATAAACAATGCCCAAACTCAGTAGAAGGAAGGCAATAATAAAGATCAGAGTAGTAATAAAACCAATACACACACACACACACACAAAATCAATGAAACCATGAGCTGTCTCTTTGAAAAGATAAGCCAAATTGGCAAACTTTTAGTCAGACTCATCAAGAAAAATAGAGGTCCCCAATAAAGTTGGAAATGAAAGAGAAGTTATAACAGATACCAGAGAAATACAAAAGATATTATGAAAACTTACATGCTAACAAATTAAACAATGTAGAAGAAATGGATAAATTCCTCGAAACATATAATCTTCAAGACTGAATCAGGAAGAAATAGAAAATCTGAACATACTAATAATTACTAACAATGAAATTGAATCAGTAATCAAAAATTTCCTAACAGGGACACCTGGATGGCTCAGTTGGTTATGTGTCTGCCTTTGGCTCAAGTCATGATCCCAGGGTCCTGGGATCAAGTCCCACATCAGGCTCTCTGCTCGGTGGGAAGTCTCCTTCTCCCTCTGCCTGCTGCCCTGCCTGCTTCTGCTCTCTGTCACTGACAGATAAATGGATAAAATCTTAAAAACAAAACAAAACAACTTCTTTACAAATGAAAGTCCAGGCCTAGGCAGCTTCACAGGTAAATTCTACCAAACATTTAAAAAAGAATTAATGCCTATATTTCTCAAACAATTCTAAAAAAGTGAAGAGGAAGGAACACTTCCAAATTCATTGTGTAAGACTAGCATTACCTTGATAACAAAACTGAGGACACTACAAAAAAAAAAAAAAAAAAAATCATAGGCCAATATCCATGATCAACAATAGATGTAAAAATCTTCGATAAAATATTAAATTGAATTTAAAAATAAGATGGGGTAGCTGGATGATGGATATTAAGGAGGGCATGTGTTGTGATGAGCACTGGGTGTTATACACAACTAATGAATCATTGAACACTACCTCAAAAACTAATGATGTACTACACAGTGACTAACTGAACATAAGAAAAAATAAAAAATAAATAAAAATAAAAATACATTTAAAGGATTACACACCATGATCAAATGGGATTTATTCCAGGGATGCAAGGATGGTTCAACATCCACAAATCAATCAACGTGACACACTACATTAACAAAATGAGGATAAAAATCCTACGATAATCTCAAAAGATGCAGAAGAAGTTTTTGAGAAAACTCAACATTCATTTATGATAAAGAATCACAGCAAAGTAGGTATAGAGGGAACATACTTTAACATAATAGAGGTCATATATGACAAGCCCACAGCTAACATACTCAACGGTAAAAGCTGAAAGCTTTTCCTTTAATATCAAGAACAAGACAAGGATGCCCACTCTTGCCACTATCTTAGTCAACATAGTACTGTAAGTCCTAGCTTAGTCCTAGCAATCAGACAAGAAAAAGAAATAAAAGGCATCGAAATTGGTAAGGAAGAAGTAAAACTGTCACTATTTGTAGATCACAGGATACTATATAGAGAAAACGCTAAAGACTCCACCAAAATACTATTAGAATAAACAAATTCACTTGCAGGATACAAAATTAATATATAGTAACTGGTTGTGTTTTTATAATAATGAAATACCAGAAAGAGAATATCAAACATACCTAGGAATAAATGTAACCAAGGAGGTGAAAGACCAGTACTCTGAAAACTGTAAGATGCTGATGAAAGAAACTAAAGATGATACAAATAAATGGAATGGTACTCCATACTCATTGATTGGAAGAATTTATATTGTTAAAATGTCCACCATACTATCTAAAGCAATCTATAATTATATATATAATCTATAGATTCAATACAATCCCCATCAAAATACCAATGTTATTTTTTCACAGAACTAGAACAAATAATCCTAAAATCTGCATGAAACCACAAAAGATCCTGAACAGCCAAAGCAAGATGGAGAAAGAATAAAGCTGGAGGTGTCACGTTCCCTGACTTCAAACTATACTATGATGCTATAATGATCAAAACAGTATGATACTGGCACAAAAACAGATACACAGGCCAATGGAACAGAATACAGAGCTCATAAATAAACCCACACTGATATAGTCAATTAATCTATGACAGTGGAGGCAATGAATATAATGCAGAGAAGACAGTCTCTTCAATAAATAGTGTTGGGAAAACTGAACAGCAACATGCAGAAGAATGAAACTGGATGACTTTCTTACACCATAAACAAAAATAAACTCAAAATCGATTAAAGACCTAGATATACTGAGTGTAATAAGTCAAGCAGAGAAAGTCAATTATCATATGGTCTCACCTATGTGTGGCACATAAGGAAAAACATGAAGGACATTGGGAGAAGGAAAGGAAGGGTGAATTGGGGGAAATCAGAGGGGAAGATGAACCATGACAGACTGCGGACTCTGAGCAACAAACTGAAGGTTTTGGAGCAGAGGGGGTGGGAGGTTGGGCGAGCCTGGTGGTGGGTATTGAGGAGGGCATGTATTGCATGGAGCACTGGGTGTGGTGCATGAACAATGAATCTTGTAACACTGAAAAAATAAAATAAAAGTATTTGGGGAAAAAAAAAAAAGACCTAGATATAAGACCTGAAACCATAAAACTCTGAAAAGAAAATAAGCAGTAAAATCTTGGGACACTAGTCTTATTTTGGATTTGTCTCTTTTTCAGGGACATGAAAGCAAAAATAAGCAAATGGGACCACATCAAACTAAAAAGCTTTTTGTACAGTGAAGGACACCATCAACAAAATGAAAAGACAATCTGCTGAGTGGGAGAAGATGTTTGCAAGTGATATATCTGATAGGGAGTCAATATCCAAAATATATTAACAACTTCTACAACTCAACACCAAAAAAACAAAAACCAAAACCAAACCAAAACCCTAAATAATCTAATTAAAAAATAGGCAGAGGACCCAGATATTTTTCCAAAGAAGATATACAGATGGCACATGAAAAGATGCTCAACATCTTAATCTTAAGGGTAATGCACATGAAAACCACAATGAGATATCACCTTCTGTCAGAATGGCTAAAATAAAAAACACAAGAAACAAGTGTTGGCAAGGATGTGGAGAAAATGGAACCCTCTTGCACTGTTGTAGGAATGTAAACTGGTGCAGCCACTGTGGGAAACAGTATGGAGGTTCCTTAAAAAACTAAAAATAGAACTACCATACGATCCAATAATCCCACTTCTGGCTATTTATCCAAAGAAAATGAAAACACCTATCCGAAAAGATATATACACCCCTGTGTTCATTGCAACACCATTTGCAGTAGCCAAGATATGCAAGCGACCCAAGTGTCTATCGACAGATGACTGGATAAAGAAGATGTGGTATATATATACAAAGGAATACTACTCAGCCATAAAAAAGTATAAAATCTTGCCACTTTTGACAATACAGATGGACCTAGAGGGTATTATGCTAAGTGAAATAAGGCAGAAATAAAAATACCATATGAGTTCATTTATATGTGGAACTTAAAAAGAAAACAAAAACTGACTCATGGATACAGAGAAGAATATGGTGGTTGGTGGGGGAAATTATGAAAGGGATTAAGAGGTATAAACTTACAATTATAAAACAGATCACGGGGATTCAAAGTACAGCATAGTGAGTATAGTCAATAACTGTAATAACTTGGATAACATGGTAATTAAGAGTTATGGTGATCATTTTATAATGTATGTAAATGCTGAATCAGTAAGTTGTATACCTGAAATTAACACAATACTATGTGTCAACTATACTTTAAAAAAAGTCAATACACATTCACTGTAGGAAATAAGGAAATACAGAAATGATAAAAAGAAATCACCTATATTTCCCTTCCTTCAAGATAACAAATATATTTTGGTGTTTTTCCTTCCCATATTTTTCTTTGTTTTATAACACAGTTGCAATCATAACATATGGACAGTTTGTGACCTGCTTTTGTTTCACTTATTACAGAACTACTTTTGTATATTAATAAAAAATTTAATATCAAGCATATTTATCATAATGTAATTAAATGATCCCTCTGGTAGGCATTTAGACTTTGGCCAGTGTTTACACTTTGTTCCTCTGCACAGTCACCTAAAGAAGTGCACAGAAAATGTCTGACATTCAAGAAGAGAATGTGGAAATCTCAAGAGGGATCCAGATTGCTGGCTCAAAATGGAAATCACCTGCGAGGACTTGCTGACAAAGAATCTATCTATGCAGCAACTCTACAGGAAACCGAGGTGGGAAGCTCAGCAGACAGGGATGGTCCCTGCGGCCCGGGCCTGGAAGCAGGCACGCGTGGCAAACACAGGAGGCCACTCCCGGGCCTGCATCACTTCTCCTGGCCCGCGACAGCCACGTTGGCAGAAAGCACAGAGCCGACCTGAGCTGGCCGACTGGAGTGGGGGTGTGGTCAGCCTTTGTCTGGCACCTAACACAGTGGGACCCGCCCGGCTCCAAAAGCACCAGAACAGAGGCGGTGTGAGGCAGCCCGGGGATCACTGCCAAACCACACCGTTCGGGAGCAAAAGCAGGACAACGCTAGGATGGATACTCTTCCCTGCAGAGAGCTGGCCGCTCCCTGAGAAAGTAGGCGGCGATACAGAGTGAGGGACGCCCGAGACACAGCTCAGCAGCCCCCGGGACACACGGGAGCCCTGTGTGTGTGGGGGGGTGCTCTCTACGCCCAGTCAGAACACACCAGCTCATTATTAACTTCCCCAATCAGTCCAGTGGCCCCCGCAGCCCAGCCCCAGCCCCCCCGGCTGATGCAGTAGACTCCAGTTGTCTCAGCCTGTGCTCGTTTCTGTTTCAGACCCAGACTGTGCACTCCTGGCTGAAGCCCTGCAGGGGTGGGAGCCGCTGAAGGGGGGGGCCGGCCTCCAGGCCAGACTCTGAAGGGCTCCCTGGCCCTCTTGCTGCAAACACGACGGCCTCTGTGGTCACCAGCCTCGTGCTGCAGTGTAAATCCTCCGTTTTTGTCTCTGTTTAATCGCCACCCTGGGAAGTTCTATCCAAGTTCAGTTGTTTCTGGCTAGGCGTGCAGCTCCCAGGCCCTGCTGCTGCCCACGCAAGACAAACATCGGCAACAAGGGATTCCTTGGGTAGTGCAGGCCATCTGTGTTAAATGGCCAATAGCATGGGGTCATGCACGCTGGGACGCCCCCAATCACACACTGACCAGGGAGCCGGCTCTGACACATGGGGCAGAAGCTCAGCCTTCAGGTCCCTGGGGACTGAATTCACACACTCCTTCAACTCCTACCCCTGTTTCTCTTGCTAGTGCTACTTTTAAAGCATCTGGGAAGGAAGGATGGAAGGAAAGCAGGCAGGCCCCTTGCCTACTCAAGGGTTTCCAGGGTCAGAGTGTGGAAGAAAGGCCTGTTCAAGGGAGAAGGCAGGGAGGGGGCTGTGACAGTTACAGAAAAGAGGGCTCCTCTCTGCTCAAAGGCAAGTACTGGGAAAGATCGTTCTAGAAAGGCACAAACAACGACCCAAGCCCCTAAGAGAAGCAGGGCACAGTAAAATACACATAGAACTGAAGCACCAAAAGGGAGAAGAACACATCAAATCATTTGTAACCGTCTGACGGAAGGACACAGAACATCCTCTACTTAAACAGGTTTGGTGATTTCTCTTTAAAGGGTTTGGTGATTTCTCTTTAAAGCAGACCCCAAAGTAGACCAGAAGAACTGGGTTAAGTGGCACACCTACATGTTAAAATTCAATTTCCACCTCTACGGAATCCCCAGCCGTCTTGGTTCCAGTAGAAATGCTAACTGGATCATCCCCAGAAGACAATGGATCTATTTCATCTATTTCGGGCGCGCACAAAGGGGACACATACACATTCTGCACGATTTCCCCTGGGGCTGCGGCTGGCCAGCACCTGGGGCCTCTGAGGACGCCGTCTGCAGGGGAACTGTGACTCTGACAGCCCTCTCCTTGGGGAGGGGAGGAGAGGGGGCTGCTACCCATCACTTCGCCAGGGGGCACTGGATCTTGTGACAGGAATCCAGGCGATTTTTGTCTACGGTTTTGTCTGCTCACAACGAGAAATCATCCTTTATTCTTTCCGTTTCTGCAAAAACAGGGGTGCTTCATGGTAGCAACCTCTCGACTCCCCTGGCCCCAAGGGCGCCAAAGGGATGAGGTTTGTTAATCTCAGAAGCATCGCTGAACACCCGTGAGGAAGGCGGAGTGAAAGGTGTAAGGGATGAAATAATGGCCGACGACATAAGGGGGAGAGACGGGTTAATAATAAATCAGACATAATGTGGGAGATTCTGTGGCATTCAGAATGTTCTAAGGACAGGATGATTCTTTCTACCAATCTGTCATCCTTAGGAGTCAGTTACTTGGTCAATTTTTTTCCTCATTTCTTGGTTATCTAATCACTATTGGAACCTCTTCCAGTTCTGTCAGAGAGAAACACCAATAAGGAGTGGAAGCAGATCTTTCTGCTCTGCTGGAGTACTCTCTGGCTCACACAGTTTCTCAAACCCAAGGCTTGCTTGGACTCTTTTGTTAAATTCAGTAAAAATTAACTGTAACATTTTTCTTTTTTTAAAATATTTTATTTATTTATTGACAGAGAGGGATCACAAGTAGGCAGAGAGGCAGGCAGAGAGAGAGGGGGAAGCAGGCTCCCTGCTGAGCAGAGAGCCCGATGCAGGGCTCGATCCCAGGACCCTGAGATCATGACCCGAGCCGAAGGCAGAGCTTTAACCCACTGAGCCACCCAGGCGCCCCATAACATTTTTCTTTTAAAAAGTGTATACTTTATATAAAAGACACAGAGGGGCGCCTGGGTGGCTCAGTGGGTTAAAGCCTCTGCCTTCGGCTCGGGTCAT
>CM052899.1:64023071-64042340 GCA_028534135.1 Potos flavus | reverse complement strand
CAAATGGGAACCCTCATACATTGCTGGCAGGAAGGTTAGTGGTGCAGCCAGCCTGGAAAATAGGCAGCTCCTCAGAATGTTCAATGTACAAGAACCATATGACCCAGAAATTCTGCTCTTACAGATCTATAGCCCAAGAAACTTGAAAACATATGCTCAGACCAAAACATCTGAACACAAAGGTTCAAAGCAGCATGTGCTGCTGGTACATGTGCATGGGAAGATACCTGGAATGATGTGCACCCAGTATTAATGGTAGTTATTTCAAGGTCATAGAATCTGAAGATCTTTGTATTATCTGTATTAAAATCTTTATAATGAACAAATACCTTTTTTTTCCCACCAGAAAATCAGTAAATGATTTTCTTAAAAACAGAAAACAAAGTAGAAAAATAAAAAGAGCAAAACTCCCAAGGCAATAATATATACAGGAGATTCCCTCACACCAGCATACATTTAACACCTTCCTAATCAGACTTTCATTTTAGTTTGATTACCTCACCGCAGCCAGGATTCACCCTGCCTCCCTTAAATATGCTGGAAGTTGACAGAATCCAAAGGTGTCCCGATCTATATCTGAACCAGCTGTCAGCAGCTTCTAGCATTTTCCATTTCTTCCCATTGAACCAATCATACTCACTGTACTAGGTTTCCTTCCTCCCTCCCACTCCCTCCTTCTTTCCTTCCCTCCTTCCCTGCCTCTCTCCAGGTCTGAGGGGGGCAGGATGAGTGAAAAGGGGAAATTTTTTTCCCCCTCTTTCATTTCAAATGCTACAATTCGTCTGCTCTTATGTATACATATAGTTTTTTTCCTGCCCTGAGGCCATCTAATCTTTCTGCTACTGCTCAGCACTGTCACAAACATTTGTATTCTTCTGACATCCAGGCAACCAAAATCCTTCCCTACATGTGCCAAGGTCCCTGCAGTCACCAGCCTCACTGGGCGGCAGGTAAAGAGAACCTTCATTGGTTCTGTCTCCAGTTTCACCGCACAGAACTGGGTGTGAGCTCCGTAGTGCCTTATAATTAGCCCAAAGCAGCTGCTTTTCCAAAGCCTCCCTTTGTACCTGCCACAACTGCCGACGTGCATAAATATTAAATGCAAAAAGCTCCATTAAAGTCACATTAAGTTTCTGGCTGAAGCACTGACGGCTTCGATATCCAAAGTTGAGATCAGGCCGCCGCCTTGGTGTTGTCTTTCTGGGCACTTATTTGTAAGAGTTTTCTGGATTCCAGGAATCCTTCACGCACCTAAGACTGTCAGGTGGAGGGGAGATGAAGCCAAGGCCACCTCTGACGCTGCTGCTGTTTTCGCAGCTTGCATACACCGGGCACGTGTATAAAATCTCATCTGCTAAACGACAGGCAGTCTGTCTGACCTCGTTCTCCTTGCCGGAAGACTGATTTTCGGGGGGCGATTAGGCAACGAAGACCAGTAAGCCCCTAGTACCGGCTGGGCAGCCGCAGAGGACTGAGAATGACCAGAGAGGGTCGGGGAGCAGGGCCGGAGCCGCCCCCGACCTTGGCCTTGCGGGGTGCAGGGGCGTGCACACGCTCAAGCCCCCACGAGCTGCGGGCCCGCCTTTCACATAAACAAATGCCTGGAAAACGTTCCAGGCAAAACCAAACAGGAACCATTCCCCTAGTTAGGCAAGGATGAGAAGCATATTACCTCCGCCGCACATACTGGCTTTTTTTTCCCTTGGCTAAATGAAATGTTTCTACCTTTTCAGTATAAAACAGCACTTGCAAGCATTTAATACTTCAATTATGAAATGCACTTAGTGATGGCATTTGGCCTCAAACACTTACTGGGATAGCAGAGCAGTCTGAAACTTCAGGAAGCCTGGACGTACCTGTTTAGCTGCTGAGGAAGAGATAGCTCTTCTGTCCAGCAGGTTGAGCAGCTCAGCCAGCGCCGAAGGTGTGACGGGACTAGCGGCCCCCGGAAAGGAGAGAAAACAAATTTACATTTCACGCTGTCAGCATACCCATTTATGGTTATTCGGAAGCAAAGCACTTGATTTTGTAGGTTTAAATAATTAAACCCACACCCAGAAAGGGAAGTAACATGCCAACTGGGCTCTATTTTATTTATTTATTTTGTATTTTAGAATTTAACAAACTTCGGTGACTAGCGTTGTTTTTCTTTATTTTACTACTCAACAATAATGGCTGTTTGGCAGAAGTTGCAGCAACAGACAACTGCTCGGTTTAATTAGTCAAAAAAAGGAGTGGCTGCAAAATTCATGAACCATGACAGGAGAAAAAAAAAAACCCAAAACAAAACAACCCAGTAATTAAATATTTTCAACTGCAAGATCAGCCTAAAAATTACTTCAAACAAAAGAGCTAACGAAGCTACTTTTCTGAGTGCTTTTATGCAAATATAAGTTCTTTGTAATTCTGAGGACTTTTCTCTAAGGGAATTCTCCATGATTGCCATCCCTGTCCTTAACTGGCCTGACGGGCATCTGCATGACTCTTTTCTCCTCTCCAGACTCACAACACAGGGGCCCAGAATCCATCATAGCCATACTTTTAGGATGTGACTTATTTGTCAAGATCCCATGATAAAAGAAGGCCGAGGAGCAACCAAACCCATGAAATGTCATTAATTCACATGACGGGGTAGGAGTGTGTAGGGGGAGGGGGAGTGCCTATAGTGAAAAGACAACAGTGAATTACACACTATTTCTTTAAAATATGTGATTTTGCTACTTTTAAGCACATAGAGCAACTAGGATAATAAAACGCTTTTTATCTGAGGTCATTGGGGGACTAGTTTTAAATAGATAGGAACGACTTATAAATAGCACATTAGTGTGAATGAAAGCTTCTGAAATGCTTAATGCCAAGTGAAAACACCTTCTGTTTATGTCTTAGTTCTCATCAATCACAATTAATTTCTTCGTAAGCTCTTAGATAATAAAAAGGAAACTGCCACATAGCCCCCATCGTTTCCATGAATTCCTAAACCCAGTGACTCCAAGTTCACCAGCTCTGACTTGCTGGATTCTGGTTCAAGTACAGAGAGGTCGCATCAGGGTGGTTCATTCGAAGCAGCTGACACACGGAGGCAGACCATCATCCTTAAAGTTTTTGTTTATCCCAAAGTATGGATAAAAGGTAATTCCAAGTGGAAACTAAGTGGAGACAATGCGGTGTTATTAAGTTGGTATTTGGAACATCTGTGAACCACCCTGATTCAATCACAAGAGGAAGAGGGGGAGAGAGCTGGAAATAAACCGATAAATCCTTTTTCCAGCCTTCCACCTTACTAACAATAAAGAATCAGGTTGTTTGAAAAATGTGTATTCCAGGGGTGTTCTGCAATCCTAGAAAATGCGGCGGCTAATTAGAGTGTAGACAGTAGGCAGAACCCGTAATAAGCACTGACGTTGGACTGGATTTCTAGAGCATGCAGAAAAGAAAAGGTCCCTTCTCCCACACGAGTTGATGATATCAGGGATGCAGAGAGACAGAGAACAGAAATAGAACACAACATAACTAAAAATAATTTGCCTTTCATCTGATGACCCTGATTCATTAGTTAGGTCATAAATGTACACTACAAAGTATTTCCACTGACCTAACAGCACTGAAGATTTGTCACTCACCTTTCTGTACCCACAAATGCTTGACACATAGTCAGCAGTATTTGTGTCACAGAACTCTTCCCACCAACAGGGAGAGCTAATGGGTACACTGTATACACTAATTGCAGATATGCTGGGCCTAACCTTGAGTGAGACAATGACAAAGATCAGTACCTGTCAGGCTGACTGCAGAAGACCCCATTCATCAGTTAAATAAATAAACCATCAGATCTGCAACATAATGGCAGCAGAAGCACAAGCTACTGATTTGCTGCTGTCAGATAATGCTGGTTTCTGGACAGTGAACGTGTCTCCACTAAAGAAGAATCTGACATGGAGAGGCTTAAGCTTTGTGTGCCAGCCTCCAATCCCCTGAGGCCTGCGTACGTACAGAGGGATCTTTCCCATCTCCAGCTTCCTCCAGTCCCCTAGAGCTCTTTCAGATCACGACTCCATCCCTCGCTTGGATTCTGGGAGTAGACGCTCTGCCACCTCTACACCCACAACCCCCAGTCCCTTTCCTTCATCCGAGAAATGTTCGGCCCATCTCAATCCCCACACTCATCTCAGGCCCAAAGGCCACCTTCTCTGCTTCCGTTCCAATGGGACACAGGAAGCTCCTGGAGGAAGACAGAGGGACCTGGACACCTAGGTGGCCCTTGCTCCTCAATAACCCTTGTGTTCATCTCGATGGTTTCCCTGCACCCATACCAGGTACCCCCCAACCCACGCGCCTGTTCCAGACAGTCTCCTTCCCATTTCCCTTCTGGGCACATGCCCTCACCTCTCACTTAGGAAGGTCATCAGCTAAAGCAAGACTCTGGATTTTCTGTCGTGCCCTCATCCTCCTGGTTTTATCAAACAAACTTTCAACTCATACTTTCAATCCCATTACTTTCCACTCTTATGGATCCCACTTGCATGTTTGTTTCCTCTCTCCTGGGGCTTTCATCACGCACCTTCACAAATGCTCAAATCTTCCCGATCTTGAAAATGTCCGCAAGTAATCTTGGAGTCACTTGCTTCTGCCTGGATTCTAACCTTACCTTTGCCAATAAACATTTGGCATTAGTGGCTACTATCTACCTAGAGGTTCGGGGCACTCGACTGGACTGGACAACTGGACGGGGGCACCTGCCTGATTTCACTGTGAAGCGCCCGCTCAGGGTATCTGTAATTTCCACGTTCTTAACTAAACCAAACCTGTCATTAATAGCAATTTAGAGGGAGTTAACAGAAAAACAACTTTCAAAGCACTGTGCTCAAAATAATTTAAAAAAACCAAGTTCAACAAGAGCTTTTCTGGTTGGACCCTTTAAACACCAGTGTTCTGACAGGTCTTTCAAGATGAATGCTAATTTGCAAAATCAGCTCTTGCCAGCTTGACCTCTAGAGTGTTCCCTGCCTAGTGCCATCAGACGACAACTGCTAGCTTCACGGTGACTGCCATTCTAAGCGTTGGAAATGTTCTCTCCAGCAGCTGCGGTCGTTCATTAATTACTGTTTGTTCGGAGGTGAGGCTGGTGCAGCCAACAATGGTTCTTCGAACCGCGTAGGAAGACAGCTGCCCTGGCTCGCTTTTGGATCTTCAGCCCTTGTTCTACATAAATGGCCTAACAGAACTATTGCTTAGCTCCCTGGTACCCGCTTTTGGAACAACTCCATGTAGGTTTATTCAACACTGGGTACCCTCTAGTGCTCATGAATTGTTTGGGGAAATACCGGGGGCTCCGAGTTCACTCCACAAGCTGATTTACCAACCTCAGCACCGTCAGCAGCTACCAACGTGGTGGACACGCAAAGCCCTAACTTCAGACGGACATATAAAGACGTTGGTCTGAAAGTCAGGGGACTCAGCTACCTGTCTCAGCAGCTGAGCAGCCTGGGGTCTGTCACCTTACGGGTCAGGGCCTCTACTTCCTCGTCTGCTAAAGGACAATGCTGGACCAGAAGTTATCTGAGGTCTCTGCCGGGACTACAATTCAGTGGCTCTAGGCCAACACAGTCCATCATAGCCAACGACACGGAAAACCGTAAATGTAAAGATCAGATCTAGAACTCCTCCGCTCAGACCACATCCTGGAGCGTTCCTGGCTTCTCCTGGCCAACAGACGCTTCCCTCTTCTCTGCTTCCCCTGTCCTATGTAGAGTAGTAGAACAGAAGCACCGCTTTCTGCCTCGGACTGAAATGCTGCCGCACGAGTCTAGTCCTCCCCAGGGGACGGCGAGCTCCTCGAGGCCTGAGGCCCGGGGTGGGGGCCTCCTCGTCGAACCACGGGCTCTGCCCAGAGCGGCGTCTACCGCACGTGTTGGAGTCACGGCTGACCTCCCGGCTGACTCTCCACATCCTCGTATTCCAGGCCCGCGCCAGCGGGCCAGGCAGGCAAGCAGGCAGCTGGGCTTTCCTGCCGTCTTCCACTCTCTGCTCCTAAAACTGTGCTCCGCCGTGGTCTAAGGACGTGCAGTGCGTTGCCATTCCCACCCTTGGCTCTCCACAGGTGTCGCCCAGGCCTCTGCCTCACCAACTCCTATCCCTTCTTGAAGGCTTTGGTTGCTTCTCCTCCATAAACCTTCTGGCTGGCTCCAGCCTTCACTGAATGGCCGCCATGTTTTCAGTGTAGAGAGTGGAGTTTCTGAAGAGAGGTCACACCCGAAAGGACAGGACCGAAAGACAGAAAGGCAACAGGTGCCAAACGAGTTCAGGAGGCTGAGGGTGACCCTCGTTTTGGTACTAAACCCGCCAACCCGGCAAAGAGAAGGAAAAGGACGCAGGGGGCCCACTCTGTGCCAGGCACTGTGCGTTTTCCTCTCAAAAACCCTAGGAGGCAGGCACCGCTGCCATTTTCATTTCACAGTGAAGCAGTGAGGGTCAGAGAGGGGAACTCCTCCAAGGTCACTGCTGCTGGTAAGAAGGCAAGTAAGGAAGTGCACTGACCCCACGTGGCCACGTTACGCCATACACAAACACATCACAAGCAAGAGGCTGAACACGAAGTTGGCACTGTACAGCGACACCCTCTTTGAGCAAACACATTTTTGGAATCATGTATCCACGTGGGCTCGTCCCCCTCCTCCACTCTCCACCGCCACCGGATGCTGCTGAGACCATGGCACGCCTGCTGACGGGGGGGCGCCACCTTCCCCTGGGACCTTGCCGGGGCCCAGCCACCTGCCTGGGGGTCCTCATGAACGCTCTCTCCCTCCCTCCCCGTACTGCAATCTGCTGCTCACTCTTCCCTTCTTAAAACTTGCCTTTCCTTTGGCTTTTGTGACGTTCTGTCCTAGTTTTTCTCTTCTCTGCCATTTCTTCTCAGCTGCCTTCTTCTCTGCCCACACTTCTCACTTAAGAGTCTAGAGCATCTCCAGCTCCTTCCACAGCCGTCCTATCAGGCCATACCGTACCTGACTCTCTTCTGCTTCAGCAACTTCAAGTACCACCTATAGGCCGCTAAGTCCGCTAAGTTCTGCCTATATTGGACTACTTGCATTCCAGAAGTAGGATGCCTGGACTCACTTCAAGATTTTTACAAGGGCTGTTCCCTATACTGGAACACTTTTCCCTCCTGGATTTTGCCTGACTAACCTTACTCATCCTTCCTTCAGGCCTTAGCTTGGCTGTTACCTTCCCCTTGTCAAGAGCGCCTTGCTCACTGGCTTGTCATCACCGGCTTCTAGACTGTCAGCTCCGGGAGCAGGGACTGCATCTGTTGTGCTGACCGGTCTTCCCCATGTTTAGCACAGTGCTTTGCACACAGTCTAAATTAACATGTGCTGAATAATGAACAAATGAGAACTCCAGGATTTCTACCTCCCAGATCTCTCTTGTCAGCGGTGGATCATATATCTGACTGCCTCCGGGTTATCCCCATGAGGGGGATGTCTGTCCCACCGGCAGCCCAAGTCAGCATGTCCAAAATGGAACATGGCATCGTGCCCCGCCCCTTCCCCCTGAACTCACTCCTCCTCCTCTACCGCTCGCAAAGCTCAAAAACGC
Source organism: Potos flavus (assembly GCA_028534135.1). Taxonomy (NCBI): domain Eukaryota; kingdom Metazoa; phylum Chordata; class Mammalia; order Carnivora; family Procyonidae; genus Potos; species Potos flavus. The sequence goes on along the minus strand of CM052899.1, from coordinate 64,034,747 downwards.
TGCCTCCATTTCACTCCACTGCCCAAGTAAGAACTGGAAATGGTGCAACGTGAGATAATTGCTCTCCATCTACCTTGGCTCAGGCCCATGGCATTTCTCACGGGCACTCCGGCAACTGACTCCTTGCTTCTCGTCTGTTCTTTCAACCTACTCCCATAAGTGAAATTGGAGTGGGCTGGAGATCGACGGCTTTGAGAGGTGCTGACAAAAGTGTTTGCCCGGCGGCCTCTGGTGGTCTCTGTGGCTTCTCCCTGAGCTTTCTTGCTTGCCCCCCTGACACCCGGAGTCTCTGGGTTTCCTGAGCCCATACACCTGCTAGCCTCTAAGGGTCCAATGGCCACTCCGTTGCCTGGAATACCCTTGCCCCTCCCATCACCTGGCAACTCCTGCTAGGTCTTTGGGGCCGAGCTCCAGCATCCGCTTCTGAGGGAAACCTAGCTCACCCTCCGGCCTCGGGTCAGGCCCCCTCTGTGTTCACTCCAGGCACCCCCCCGCGCCTCTGCCCGAACAGGATCACACTGAGGTGACTGCCTGTTTTCCTACAGGCCCATATCCCCCACCAGCTTGTATACTCCTTGTCTCAGTCATCTTCAGGCCCGCAGCCCCAGCACAGTACAAAGGACAGCACGGACAAAGACCTGAACAAATAAACGAAATTTCAGACGAGAGGGAGGACAGCTTTAGAATACGGAATTCACAGGGGGTGTGTGTGTCCTGTCAGGAGATCCTGAGGGGGAAGAGGGAAAATAAAACACTGGCCTGTCCTACTTCAACTGCTTCTGGACACAGAGTTCATCATAAAGGAAGAAAGAATCTCCAGACCCCACTCACCTCTCATTGACAGCAAGGTTCTGTTGCTTTAAAAAACCCAGAAAAACGTTGAGGACCCAACTAGTTACTTTTTTTGGCTCTGCCCTAGTTTCTTTTATCACATTTTGGAAGAACTCCAGTAGGCCAACTTCATTCTGTAAAGAAAGAAAGAAAGAAAAAAAAAACCCATATGTGTATGTGTGTGTATATATATATATATATATATATATATAAAGTCTCCCCCAAAATGAAAGATCAGCATTCTGAAGGCAAATCTGAAACTGTCACCCTCTGCCTCCTCTGAGACATCTACCTGTACTTTCCTGAACACAGAAATGTCACCAGAAAATTGTGATCACTTTCAGTAAACAGCAAGTATCCGACTTCTACCACTGTCACTGTGCATTTTTTTAATCTAGCATTTTCTCACAGGAATGCACATATGTCAGAGATCCTGGCTTGGTGAATCAGAGGACTATGAAATCCACTCTCTCCCAAACTCACCTGCCCTCTCCCTGTCAGCCTTGCATACCCTACGACCTTAACCCTTGAGCTGCATCCTTTATTCTCGGGCCTATGATGTTTGGCCAGAGTTTCCTGTCCTTTCTCTTGCCAGGTCTATTCTCTGCTGGAAGTCCCAAGCGATTGTGAGAATAAGAAGGCAGGAACAGAAGCAAACCAAGGAGGAACACATGGAATATTCTACGTCTGAAAAATCAAAAGTGCATCGTAACTATTTATCTTCACATCATCCCAAGAAGTGACAGAAATGGGTTTCAAATATTTTCAAAATGAGGAAGAACCCAGGGGTCCACTCAGACCACAGGCCTGATGGAGGCAGCAGTGGCTTCCAGGCCCTCTGAGCCAAGCTAAACACAGCTTAACCCTGCCTCTTCTCTTGCTCCGTGAAAACAATCATCAAGGGGACTTGAGGAAGATTCTAGTGCGTCTCCCCCTCTCGACAGTCAGCTCTGTGAGTCAAGGGCCATTCTGTCCGGTTCACTGTATAACTAGAGCGAAGTCAGTGCTGGGCAATAGCAGCTACTTGGTGAGTATCTGTGGATGGAATCCACGCCTGCCATCACCATGTGCGTTTCTAAAAAATCACAAGTGAATGCTCCTTCTTTATCATGCCATGTTCACCTTTAAATATTAGAATTGCCCCAGTGAGGCATAAGAGTGACCCACCAAGGCACTCAACAAGTGCCTTAGCTACTGTGGCAAACTGCCAGCTCAGATCAGTTTGGCAGAACCAAAAAATCTGGCTAAGTCCAACCTTTGTTTTCCAATAAGAAAAATAAAAACACGTGCTCCTCACGTACGGGAAGGTGAAGCTTCCAAATGCAGAGGGAACACATTTTTAGTAGATTTCCCCTACCTGCCGCCATTCAAATCAAAACACATTCTCCTTGACACAATCTTTTAAACTTTATACTGTGGGTGAGGCTCTCACCCTTGCCCCCTTCAGAAAACCTGCGTTAAGTGAAGGAACTTTCTGGAAAAATAAGATATTGAGAAGACATGCAAACAAAAGTGCTCTGAAAGTTTAGCTACTGTAGATGGTGTAAAATATACATGGGCATACAACTGCTAAAGTAGAAATTCCATAATAAAAAAAAAATCTACATGCCCTTTGTAACAGATAAATTCTCTGGTGACAAGCCTACTGAATATCCCATAATCATCTCTCGAATCTCTTTTCAAGCCAATGTTACTATTCTGCTCACGTTAAACTAGGGCAAAGGCCGCTGCAGCAGCCACAGCTTGACTGCAGATAAAGGCAAATGCAGGCGGAATGAAGAGGAAGCTCTGCTTCACTTATGGAAAAGTATTCCAACTTCCACAACCATACAGCAAACTGCTGGCGAAGTAGAAAACCACTCTCTGGCCCAAATCGGACGGGCAGAATTCTCTTTGTTCTAACCCAGACAGGCTGGCCCGTTGGTGAAAAGAGCTGTCAGAAGGAGAACTCTTTGCTTTGCCAAGGAAAGGTTTTCTAAATCCACCTAGAAATATTGCAGTTGAACTCCCAGGCTTGGCTGAGTTGCTGGGACGTGATGAATATCTATTCTTCTACCCTTGGGTGGTTTTTTTATTGGATGGATAACACGGCAAGTCAGATTTCTGTTTGTCTTTTTGTGTCAGTGCTGTGAGGAAGTGTCCCCGAGCTGGAACCGTACTTCACTGGGGGCTGCGGGGTTTGAGAACACAAGTGCAAGCGGACGTGAAAACCTGCTGCTGTCACGGGGTGAGCAACCAGCAGCGGGGCTGACTGGAGGCCGGGCCGCTGCCGCCCAGGGAATGACGGGTCAATGCCGAGTCGCACGCGGGCTGCCCGCTCTGGCTCTTTAGACCAGAAGTCCGCCTTTCAAGAAAAAACCCCCACGGCATTCTAAAGAAGGTTTCCTTAAGTTTTTATATGAGATCGGTAACTGCTAATAAGCTCGGCACAAATCTCAAAGTCCCTGGTGAACGCGACAGTGCGGCCATCTCGTTTTCTTGGGAGAACAGCGGGCTGGTGATTCCCTGACCTAAAAGCCATGCAAAAAGGCCACCGCATTAGGGAGCCCCTAACTTCCTCCTCAAAGGCGACATGCAAGTGTCCGACTCAGCACTGACCTCTCCTGCATCAGACGGAGCGGACAGTGTAGCTGCACAGTGCGTCAAGTCTCCTGGCCAAATGTCACACTAATTGTTCCTTCAGCCACAGCTGACTCGGCAGGGACAACCGGGCCTGTCTTTCGTGTAACACCAGACAGCCTTTAAGGCTCTGTGACCGGGAAGCATCCTTTTCACATTTTAATCAAATTTCCCCGAAGCATTCAATTACACCCAGAGTCAATGGCAGGTCAGCCTCCCAGGCGCTCACAGGAACCCTCCACCGCTGACGATCTGTCAGCCAGTCAAAGCAGGTGTGAGGCGAGGTGCAGGGATTGCCCCGTCTTCGTGGCCTGCCCTGGGAAGGAACCCCGATTACCCTTGCCTCGGGCCCCGGAAGCAGCGGCTTTTTTGCATGCTACTGTCTTTTCGAAAAAGCTGTCTTGGACCTTCTGCCTTTGGAGATGACAAAATGTCGGAGGGCCATGCAGTTGGAACAGGAGGAGGGCTGATTTCTCAACCACCGTTCTTGTTCTAAGTCCCACACCCTTTGAACCTGATGGCAAGGCAGAAATTAGTTGGACTATATTTAGAAGGAGAATGAAACCTGATAGAGACAGCTGCCTGGTGGCAGACTCAAGAGAAGAAAAAGCCCACAAAGTACGAGTTGAGGAACAGCTGATTATGTGGCAGGGAGTGACCTGGCACCTAAAGGAACCCCAGATTGGCAATCGGAGGCTAGTTAAAAAGTTTGCAGGACTGTATCCAGAATGGCTGCTGCTCCTGCGGATGGTATTAACAACCAGAATATGTTTTATTTTATTATTATTTTTTCAAGATTTCACTTATTTATTTGAGGTAGAGAGCGAGAGCATGAGCCGGGAGACAGAAGGAGAGGGAGAAGCAAACTCCCCACTGAGCAGGGAACCCGACTTGGGGCTCGATCCCAGGACCCCGGGATCATGACCTGAGCCGAAGGCAGACGCTGAACCGACTGAGCCACTCAGGCGCCCCACGAGAATACGTTTTAGCAACAATAATAGGTGCTAACCACTATTGTCTAAGCGGTCTCTACATTAACTCATTTAATTCTTTAATTTTTTTTTAAGATTTTATTTGAGAGAGAGCATGAGAGTGGGGTGAGGGGCAGAGGGAGAAGCAGACTCTCTGCTGAGCAGAGCTTAACCAACTGAGCCACCCAGGCTCCCCAACTCATTGAATTCTTACTGACAACCGTCGGCTGATACTAGCGTAACTCTCTCTTACAGATGAGGACACTGAGGCATGAACTTGCTCGAGGTTACACAGCAAGAAAGCAGCAGAACTGGGATTTGAACCTCTGTGGTCTGTGCTCATCTCCGTGTTACACTGCCCTGATGAAGAAAATTTCATGTCGCTGCCTTCCTGGGGACGGAGACTGAGCCTCTCGCAGTGCCAGGCACAACGTGAAGCAACCAGCTCATCAAAAGAATGCCCTTTCCCACCACTTCCATTATTTTATTTGGTACCTGCCAGCTGTTCAAAGGTTCTTCACATATTAAAAATGTTGCAAAGGCCCTTAGCAATTAACTTAGAAATTAGGAGAAAATGGCAGGTTCTCTTTCTGCCTCTGCCAATGTACACCTAGACCACCTGGCACTCTCTGCTGCGGCGGGGCACACACCTGCTCCCAGACCAGGACGGCAGACAGATATGCGCCCCCCGCCCCAGGCCGCACGGAGCTTCTGGGGGACGGGAGGGTGGCCAGAGTTCCCTGGGGCCTCTCTTCTGCGTCCCTTCCACGCCCTCTCCTCACGGAAGTTACGGTGAGTTGGCCTCAGCCAAGACCCTGGCCAATTCTGAAGCACCTTCGGACCTTCCAGAACCACCCCCACTACTGCTCACATAGTCTTGGTGGCAAGCAGACGGCACCTTACTGCAATCCGACTCTTCGGATACGGGGACTTTGCGCACTCCCTTACACAACCGGGCAGGTCGTTCCTGTGGAGGGAGCGGCCGGCTGTATGGCAGACCCTGCACCTGCGCGCCGAACAACAGTGGCTTCAACCAGGCAAGGCGCCCACGTGTCAGGATGTGTCATTCTGTGGAGGTACAAACGGGAACTGCACTCAGCCGCCGCGTGGCAGGGGTGCTGGGGCGAGCGGCCACTGAGCATCTCTGCAAACGTCGTAAGAGGGCCCAGCACCTGTCTGTCAGTGGGGCCTCTGTTGTTCCCTCTTTATTCCTGTGGGGTTTGGTCACTGTTACAAAGTGAGAAAAACAGAATGTAGACCCATCACCTTTGTGAATATAACACTGAATGCTAGTGTTGGGGTGGAAATGGAAATCAGGTAGGGAGGCCTGGGTGAGGGTTCTAAGGAAAGAAAGCAAAAGTCATGGCGAGACGAAGGACGGACGCCTTCAGTGGGGCGTTGGCTTGGATCTATGATGCGAATGAAAACAGGAAGTGGCTGCGGAAATCTTGCAGTGAGTGAGGGGGGAAAAAGACTCATCCAGAGGGGTCTTCAGCGCGGAAAAAACTACAGGTAGTTAATCGGTGGTGTGAGACAGCACAGGAGACATCACTCTCACTTGAGTGTGTCAGGAGGAAGCCAGAATCCTGAACCATCATGGCCACTTTCGAGAACATGGAGATCTGGAGAAGCTTGGAAATTGACCGAGAAACATCGAGGGTATACTCTCTAGCCGGTCTCATAAAATACACAACTAGGAAGGTCTATAGTCCTATTTTGGTCCTCACAGTTTCTACTCCTGGGTCATGTTCCCAGTGGGCCTGGAAGCCCCTAAAATCTGAGCAAAACTCTGGTCCCAACAATTTCACTTGTGCTTTGTTCCTAGCAAAGTCGGGGAAGTACACACATCTGAGTTTAACTCAGGATACTTGTTCCACACAGAGAGGGTTCGCACCTACATTTGGCTTAGACTCATGTGAAAATGAGCTTACATTCTCCGAGATACATGAGCTCTAACAGGGATGGGAAGGAAACCAATCTGGCAATAAGACTCTTCTCTGGATAATCAGGTGATAAAAGTTGACGGCAGACCGGCATAATTAGAAAACTGTATTTTCGAGAATGGGCCACAAGCAGTATGCTGTCAAGAAATCAATTCTGATCATGATCACATTTCAACGTGCCTAAAGCCACCATTGTCAGACGGGCCCAAAACGGAGGGAAACCGTGCTGGTCAACAGCAGCTTTCTGGCTGCAGCTTAAAAATGGCAACAAAGCTTCAACGCAGTGCTTGCTCACTGCTGCCAAGATCTGACTGAAACCTCAAATAACGTATTTTAATTGACCCCAAAAGGAAATCATCCCACAAACAGGAGACCCGGCTTCAGGATGGATGAAGAAGAGAGTCCCTGTGAATCCCCACGGCTGGGCACTCAGGACTTCGTTCCTCCCTGCACTTTTGCTCCAGGGGGAAGGTCCCAGAGGGGTCAAATGAATCTGAGCCCAGAGGATCCTCATCTCTGAAAGTTCTCCGTTCCTTGCATCTGAAACAAACGAGCTGCTGGTTTTTCAGAAGTAAAGTTAGAAGATGCATCTTTTATTCAGTTTTACCGGAAAAAAATATCGGTTATGTTTCTAGTGCACAGACTAACTATAAAAGCACCCATAAGCTGGCAAGCACTGGGTGCAATTTCATAAAATGAAGAATAAAATCAATTTCGAAAATTACATGCAGCTGAAATATGGTGAGCGACGGCGCTGACCAAATGGATTTTCCTTCAGCAGGAGTTAGAAGGCCAGTGCTTTGCTCCTCAGTACGTCTAAGCAGTCTAAAACCAGTCAATATAGTTTCAGATGCCTTTTAAACTATTAGCTTTAAAGTAGTATTACCTACGAGTACACAGATATTTATCATGGGTAATTATTTTACAGACAGTTCATCCAAAAAGAAAACCACGCCATTTCAAGCTCACTAGAAACTCAAAGCAAAAACTCTTGGAAAACAATCCGTTTCGTAATCAACCACAGTCATGATATTTTTTCTGCTTCTTGGTCTCTGGAGACACCTTAACCTTTTTCATGGTGTCAGAAACAAAGGATTATGACTTCAAATGGGGAATAACCAGCTGGGGAAGATGAAGTTGTTCAAATAAGACTACACATCTTGAGGCTGAATATAAAGACAGACAGACACGTACGGCAGCACGGGTCACTAATCTGGAGGGTCACAGTCACATTTTCCTACAGTCTCACTGGGACCATGCTGGAATTTTCTTCAAAGTCTGCCCTGCGCGGCCCTCAGTGTGTTAGTGGCTATTTGGTCCCCGTGCTCATCTCCCTGGCAATTTATTCTAGGGAGTCTGCTTGGCTGTCTTTAGATTTTCTTAAGATTCAGTGAAGATTCTGCACTGTCACTCATCTTCGGGGTAAGGGAATCATTCCCTCCCCTCTTTCAGCTACGGGGGGGTAATGGCGCCAGCTGCCTTTGCAGGGTCCTCCTGGCTCGCAGGTGTCAGAGGTGGGATCTGAAATCAAGACTGTCCGTCTCTTAGTCAGTGTTCTTTTTTTTTTTTTTTTAAAGATTTTATTTATTTGACAGAGAGAGAGATCACAAGTAGGCAGAGAGGCAGGCAGAGAAGAGGAGGAAGCAGGCTCGTCGCTGAGCAGAGAGCCCGATGCGGGGCTCGATCCCAGGACCCTGAGATCATGACCTGAACCGAAGGCAGAGGCTTAACCCACTGAGCCACCCAGGTGACCCATCTTAGTCAGTGTTTCAACCCACTGCCCTGCAGGCTACTTGGGAGAAGGAAAAACAACATGAAAAAGATAAAGCTTTTCCACCTGAAAACAGCATAGGCGGGCACGGTGGCAAGGACAACAGGCCCTCAAGAAACCCTGAATTGGGAATGCTGTGCCACCGCCCCACGGAAATCTTGATGAGACGGACATCTTTCCATCTACTGAAAACATCCATAGCCGGCTGCCCTGTGAGCTTGTATCTGGTCCTTACCATGTGCCTACCACGTGCCGGGCATGACATGACGCGACAGGCCAAATCATCCCACAAACCCCACAAACCCCATGCATTCTGCCCTCTCATGGAGACCTTTTCAGGGATTCGTTCAGAAGGAGCCAAGAACCTATGGCAGCAAGTCTAAGAAACAAAAAGTTACAGAAGACCGTTTACATCTCTTCTTTGTGACTTAAATTTTCTACTTGGAAAATGGACATAATTTCTCCTTTTCATTGGAGTTGACTGATTTTCACTAAATTTAGGAGAAAGCACTTTTTCTTTCTTTATAAGGCAGTCTGACATTGTAAAAACAAATGGGGTGGTCAAAAGTTTTAAATGAACCAATGGTCTGTGACTGCTTCATGAAGCATTAGCGGGGACTGTGTAAAACATCAGTATTGGACGCCTGGGTGGCTCAGGCACTTAAGCATCTGCCTTCGGCTCAGGTCATGATCCCAGGGTCCCGGGACTAAGCCCCACATCAGGCTCCCTGTTCGGTGGGGAGTCTACTTCTCCCTCTCCCTCTCCCTCTGCCCCCGACTCGTGCACTCTCTCTCAAATAATTAAATCTAAAAAAAAACACAAACCACCCAAAATAAAAATAACAAAGAAAACCTCAACCAAAAAACAAACAAACAAAAAGATCCCCAAAAACAGCATTAAAAAAGTAAAAATTCTATTTTCTCTATCAAGTGATTCAAAACAGAAATGAACTTGAAGCAAATTCCTGTTTGGCACTGGGGCACATTCTATGTGCAGACAGGCAGCAGAGCTTAGAAATGTAAATAAAGCCTGGGCTCTGACATCAGTTCAGACCACTAAACCTGGCCCCCCACAGGCCTGCCTAAGTTACTTCATGTCCTACACTCCACCACAGTTGATGTTTTCTCAACTGTAAAATGGGGAGAATGACAATATCTACCTCAAAGGGTTGTTGTAAGGGTAAATTAAAAAGTGGCCCTTGGGGTGTCTGGGTGGCTCAGTTGGTTAAGTGTCCGACTCCTGACCTCAGTGTTGTGAGTTCAAGCTCCCTGTTGGGCTCCATGCTGGACCTGGAGCCTACTTAAAAAGAAAAAAAAAAAAAAAAGTGCCCCACCATAAACCACAGAAACTACTGTCAGCGAGCAGCCACGTTCTTGTACTGCTTACGCAAATGACCACAATTTGTTTGCATTCTCCGAATCAGGTAAGGCAGAGTTTTAGAAGAGATATCCCCACAGACATCACCCTGGGATTATCTGCTAAGAAAAATGCACATGCATATCATCCAGATCATTCTCATGATCACTCCTGGAATATACTGACTCAGAGAAGGACTTGCTATGCTACTAGACCGTCTCATTTTTCAGGATCCTAAATACCTGGATCTCAGCTTCTGCATTTCTGTTCCTTAATCCTGACAAATGAGGTCAGCAATCAAGGCAATTTGACACAAGACAGGGAAGAAAGGTTAACTAAATAGGTTGAAGTCTCAGGTGGGGCAAGATACTTTGTATGTGACCAGAGAGAAAAAACAGTAATACAGGTTTTCTGTAGGGAGGGAACTGTCAGGAGGGTTTAAGAGAGAAAACCAAAATGTAGATTGGATTTAATGTCGTAACAAGACCAGTTCAGAAAACAAGAGCTGGAGAGGCCAAGTGACTTGCGTCTGGACACAGCACGTGGGGTGGCTAGAAAGGAGGTCCCCGTGCTTCTCACCCACAGTTCAACGAGCCAGGAGTCACCCCATGATCTGCTAGGGAGTTAGGAATGGTTTATGGATCAGACCTTTAGAAACAAGGATGCTTTTATCAGGAATGTTGCTTCTTCTGGGACTCTCATGAGTACTGTCATAGTATCACTGGTCCGCCCATTCACTGAAGAAGTATTCATTGAGTGCCTACTAGGTGCCAGATATTGCTGTAGGTGCTAAAATACTAGAGCTCTGTAAATACAGAGCACGAATTACCAATACGTAACGTGGGGCTTACCACATAATAAGATGACAAGACACATTAAAAACTAGAGTTGAATTCTGCAGTTGTTAGTCCATGTGGGTAAGGCACGTGTGAGGGTGGGTATGTGCTTAAATGCCTCATGGAATCAGCAATCCGAAGGCACAGAGCGTGGAGTCAAAGCTCTGCAAAGCGCACCTCCACTGCTGCGATTTATTTAATGAATACTCCTGGGCACTCTTTAAATTGAAAGATGGTTCATTAGATTTGTGGATCTGCCCTTCTCAGCAATCTGTTGTGTTTCTGATGAAGGCAGGAAAAAACATGAACATATCATTTTCGGGTCTGAGTAGCTCAGCTTTCAATGATTACAAAGTCGTAAAGAGCTCAGGATGCCCACTTTCAGGGAAACAATTTCTCTGAATCATTCTCTTTCCATTGCTATTAAGGTCTCTTTACACTCATCTTGGAAATTTCAAGGACTAGCCCTTTAAAAAACAAAACCAAGACAAAACTAATCACCTAATACATGATCTGCAAGCTATAAAAATAAGCACATTTTTAAGATATTAAAAGTCCCTTCAAAACTGGCTCAAAAATCACCTCCTTTTGGAATTTTTTCCCTTTTGTTCCAATCAAGGTAATCACTACCTTCCTGGGCACCCCACATTATGCATCTATTTCTTGCAATCCGCCCCAGCGGCTGGTTAGCTGTGTCATGTATGTGTGTATGTGTGTGTGTGTGTGTGTGTGTGTGTGTAAACATATGTGTGTATATATATCTATATACAGATATACAAACACGAAAATGTCCCCGCCCTCAGAGGACTGACTTTCCCCGAGGAGGCAGATGCCCCCTGCCATCACGTGCTCATCAGAGGCCAAGCGTGACGGTACTAGAGAGATGCTCCCTGAAGGGAGTGAGTGTGCAGACAGCGCCACGGCAAGAAATAGCCATATTCCTGAGAGGAGTTTCTGAAAGGCTGAGCTGTGCTGAGGAACAGTGAGTGAGAAGGTGGCACAGTCTTAGCCTGCAAGGGGCTGAGCAAGTGAGACTAAGAAATAAATAAAATGCAGTCATGTGACCATCACAGAGTTATGACTCAGCTACGACAGCAGCCCACGGGAGACAGTGGGCAGTGGTGACCCCTGCCTAAACTCTGGAAACCTACCTGGGCGGCCTGCCTAATCATCACTGGGAGGGAAAGAGGAGCTTTCATGTGAGACTCTCTGGAGAGTTTTCGGCTTAGCCGATTTATAAAGAGAGAACCATTCATTCAATATTCACTTGCCTACCTTGTACCAGAAACGGCGCAGCTGCTGTCATTGAAATAGATAAATATGTACGTCCTAACATCCCTAGTTACTA
>CM052899.1:63950333-64022571 GCA_028534135.1 Potos flavus | reverse complement strand
GACGTGTGTCATTATACATTTGGTCAAAACCCACAGCACGTACAACATAAAGAGGGAACCCTGATGTAAACTATGGACCTCCGTTAATAATAAAGTCTTAATTTGTAACAAATGTACCACACTCCTTGGGGCATGTCTGTGGACTGTGTGTTTAGTCAGAGCTTTCAGCATTTCCCGCACACGGCAGTGCAGGATGTCATTCGGGGAGCCGTGGCGGAGAGGCAGGGCATATACGGTATACACCAGGGAGTTGGATAGGAAGTCTCTGCAGCACCACCGCATGTAATGTCTTTCCCTCCTCTCCATTCCAGCATCTAACATTTTCTGTCCACTTGTACTTGTCAAAGGGCTTACACAGAAGCAGGACAACGCAGAACAAATGGGGTGCCAAGGTGGCGGGCCAGACGTGCGCGCAGCCCATCACCTCCATGCCAAATCTGTGCTGTGAATCAGTTTGACTTCTGAGGGCAGGAGGAAGCCAAAGGGAGCATTCCTGATTCCTGCCTATTAACCCGAGGGCTTGAGCCAAAGCCACTGGCTGATCTAACAGTTAACTCCGTGCTGAGTAAGAAAGCAGCATAAACAGAGTAGGAGGGGCACGCAGGAGAACAAAGAAGTTCTTGGGAAGAACAGATTGAACCTAGAAGCGCCCAGTGATGAAAACAATCCTGACTTCGACACACATGAGAGGGGCCCTTCAGGGGAGGTCCACACCAAGGGTTTAGGAACTCCTCTCCCACATCACAGTGCTACAGTGGTTCCTCACAGACAGCAAGAGTCGAGCTTTGCACAGGAACCAACAATTTTGCTGCTTACAACTTCAATCTTTACAATCTGCAAAACTCAATGGGGAAAAAGTACCAAAGGTTCAAATTACCTTAAGCCTATTATTATTGGCTTTATTTCTGGATTTCCTATTAAGTCCAACTTGTTTAATTTTAATCAATTAAATAGCATCACCCGAGCTGTGAAGGGAAATGCCATTAACATATGCATCTCTTTTTTTCCTTTCTTCTCAAGGATCTTCAGTGTGTTACTGAATTTGTAACTGAATATAAGAATAAGAACATCCAAAAAAAAAAAAAAGAATAAGAACATCCTTGGCCCCATCCTCAACTGCCACCCTCTTAACTCAGTTATAAGAACTCCCACAGGGGTGAGTCAACAGTGTCTTCCAGTAGTCGAATCCCATCAAAGAAGACACTCTGAGGCTACCGAACCAAGAAAACACTCTTTCTCTCAGTATACATAATAAAATAAGAAGTCTAGGCTTGCAACATTTAAGCCATCATGCAACAATATAAATAGAAAGTGGTTCCTAAAAACCATCCAGGTCCTTGTGTTACTCTGCAACTGGATTTGAAATTTGCCCCTCACCCCCAACACATGATGGTATTTGACAAGAGGAATAACTACCTGTAGTCTTGTTTTCCTTCTTTGTCTCTCATCGGCATGGTGCACCTGTGATAGTTAAATAGGAAGACGTTAAACCAACTTAGCACGCGGCATGGCCCAGCTTATGTGCAAAGGGGAGATCCCCCTACTCATCAGGGACACGGGCAAATTCAGGCTCTTTGACCTTCTTTGAGAGACACTTAAATGACTACATGAGAAAATATTGAAAGAGAAATATTTAGAGTAATTTTTTTAAAAAAGAGAAGAAATTGTTCAATGTTTCCAGCTTCTAACCAGCTCAAACTCTAGTCTTCCGAGCTTCTTTCAGTCCTCTGCTAAAAGTACAAAATCCTCAAAGTTCAGAGTCAGTATGTTAGAGTCAACCTTATCAAAACAAACAAGAAAGGGTACCTCCTTAACTACCCCTACGCTTTCTTTACCGCTAGCTTGAATTGGTAGAGCTTAAGTCTGATAGAATTTAAGGAAGTGAAAAGTCTTGCCACAAAGTGGATAAGCTGGAAGCAATCGAAGGGCCAGACTCAGCACTTATGTCCAAGTCTGGTTCAGTTTCAACCTCTTATCAGTCCTCCAGGGTTTTATATCCCTGTAGGGTACAGTGTTTTCCTAACTCTACTAGTGAGGAAAGCATTAGCGCAGACAAGCTAAGTACCTTGTTCAAGGTCACGGGGCTGGTCTGTGGCGAGCCCAGGCTGCGTGCAAGATACTTGTCAATGCAAACTCACCCCAGCTTGTGGTCAAACGAGCGCGTTTCATTCAGAATTTCACGTCCATTCTCAAGTTCATGGATTTGTCTCTCAATTTCAGAGTCTAAGAAAAACACAGTAATTTAGTGTTGTATTTTCATCCAATCAAGCAATAATCAGAAATCTTTCTCAATCTTTAAGTCAAAAATAATCAAGAGAGTTGTTTATAATAATTCTTCCCTTATATGCTATATTCTTTTCTCGTTGCCATCACAGGACAATGGTGGTGGAAGGGGCCTTTTAGGAAGCTCTGTGCCCTCACTTTCGAAGAAAATTCAGGGTCACAGTGACCTAATCCAGTTTACACTCTTGGCAGAAGAAGGGCTAGGACCAGTATCTAGGCCAACTAACTCCAGATCCAGGATGGCTGCCTATTGAGGGTTCTTACCCAGGGATCCAAGAATAAACCTCATGGGGTTCTGGTACCTCCTGAAATTACATACAGAATGTGGGTGTGCACATTTGTACATTTTTTGGAAAGAGAGCCCAGAATTTTCATAGGGATCCATGATCCCAAAGATTAAGGGCCACTGCTCTATGCCATGCTCCCTCACCACCAAACAAGGCTGACTGTGGTAATCAAAACAGCCATCATTGTTAAGCTTCTTTCTGAAAGCAGCTTTAGCCTCCCCCTTAACTTCCCGCCCCAGCATGTACTACCTTCCCTCATCCAAATCCAAACTCTTTTATCTGAGCTGACAAGAAGCTGCAACACTAAAATATGTCAGTTTTTGTTCCCTGTCTCCCCAACTCCAGTGCTCTCTTTGACTGAAATCGGATGATGACTACTAGGCACGATGCAGGGAGAAAAATGGGATGGAAAAATCATGGGCTTGGAGAATTAAGGCCATCACAGTAAATCTGTGGTTCTTCCTCAGGACACAGGCAGACTTCCGTCTCGGGGGTCTCCTTCATAAATCATTAAGAATAAATCTACTTAAAATATTGTTGTTTGTTTTTTTAGGTTACCATCACCACCTCCTGGAATAATGAATTCCAGAACACTTACTACCCACAGGATGAAGTGGAACTTTCCTCCATTTGTTCCAAGCTTCCTGAACTTCACAAAACTGGGCTGCAAGGGTATCCGTGACCCAAACCTTTCATGGCTTCATAGACTTGGACTGTATCTCCTTGTAGAGACAGAAGAGTCTGCCCTCTTTGGTCCATCTACACATGGGAACCTTCTCTTACCCCTTTTCCTTATGTAAGTTATTCCCTTAAACCATTTTAATGCCCTTTTCCCGAAAATTGGTACACTCAGAGCATCTTCATTGAGGCGGATCATTGCATGTTTGGCATAAGGTTTTATAGAAGACTAGAGAATCTTTTCTGTATTATTTCCAGTACTTTTCTCAACGAGACCTAGGGCTCTACTAAACACACAGCAGTGCATTCAGCTGTCCTGTGCTCTGTGCATCCTTGAAGGGATGCACTTGAACTCTATCCCTTCCCTACATTCTCTCTTCCTCTCTAGATACCTCTGGTTTTAAAGAATGTATTTAGTCTTCTGAGATGTCCTCACAGTCAGCAACCTCTATGGGACTGCCTGGATATTTATCTGGGTCAACTGTTCTACTTTAACGATTATGTATTTGTCAACACATAAATACCCACAGCATGGACTCCAATAAGACCCAAACTCGATTACATAGGCACATGGAATCTATTAGTGAAAACAATAAAAAGTAGAAAAACACAATGACCAATTAAGTCAAACTATGGCCAATCTACAATGAATAAACATGACTTTATAAAGTTCGCGCTGGTCAGAAAGAATGTGGTAAATGGAAAAGCAGAGCGATAGCATATTGCAGCTCCTCCCAGAAAGAGGTGGAGTCTGTTTCTCCTCCCCTTGAATTTGCTTTGAATCCAATGTGTTGGGAGAGACGCTGTATGAGTTCTAGAGCTTAGGACTCAAGAAGCCTTAGAGGCCTTGCCTTCATCCCCCTGGAATGCCCCACTGCCAAACCAGAAGGCCCAGGCTAGGCAAGCAAATGAAGAAAGACGGCACGGAAAGAGAAGCCTAGCAGACCCCCGGCACCAAGGCCCCAACATGTGAGTGAGCTCATCTTGCACACGAATGAGCTGAGGCAGGATCCAATCTGTAGAACTGCGAAAGCTGGTTATCGTGTAAGCCACTAAGGTTTGGGGTGGCTTGTTACAAAGCCATAGGTAACTGATACATTAAACGTAAGCTGACGTTCACCTATTGCTTTGGCCAAGAACCTGGCGCTGTTGAGATTCTTCACTTCGGTTCGAACCCCCAGAGGCTCTCCAGGATGGTGCACGGATACATTGGCGTCCACTCTCAACTGGCCCTCTGCAAGGGGAGAAAAAAGACAACTCTTTAGAAACTCTCGGAGGCAACATGGTCTTTTTCAGGCTCTAGGCAAGCAATATCTAATTCCGTCTGCTGTTTAGCCAGTTAGAGCAGCCCAGCTTTCAAGAAGGTATGGCTGGTCCTGAAGCACACGGCTGGCACTCTGTCCACTTACGAGAATTACAGTCCTAAGGCATCTGAGGTGTGAGTGTATGTGTGTGTGCACGTGTGTGTGCACTTGTGCCCAGGCGGGAGAGGGGAGAACTTCTGGATACACCAGCTGGAGAAATCTAATTTCTTTTGTGCCAAACAAGAAAAACAACACTGTTAAAATGGAGAATTACTCTGCAGTTTTATCCCGAGTTTTTATTCACAGTGTCAGAGCTGGGCTGGTGGGGGAAGGCATCAGAAATGATCATCTAAGGGGCGCCTGGGTGGCTCAGTCGGTTAAGCGTCTGCTTTCGGCTCAGGTCATGATCTAGGGTCCTGGGATGAAGCCCCGCATTGGCCTCCTTGCTGAGTGGGGAGGGAGCCTGCTTCTCCCGCTGCCCGCTGCTCCCCCTGCTTGTGCGTGTGCTCTCTGATAAATAAAATTTTTTAAAAATTAGAAAAAAAAGAGAAAAAGACAAAGAAATGATCATCTGATAACTCTACACAGCTTTCCAATGGAATGTTGATTTCCAACAGTGATTCCAGGAGATCCATGAGAGTCCTTGAGAATTTACAGCTCAAGGGCAAGAGCCAGAAACCTGGATTTGTTCCCTCCTCCTTCCTCTGGGTACTATAATAATCTCTTCTTTCCACAAACAGGACTCTGAATCCTTCCTGATTGCTGTAAGGATTTGCCGCAGCGGACAGTGCTCTTATGAAGGGGTGAGCCTGTGGAGGCACTCAGAGGGGGCTGCCCCCTTCCTGGGAGCACCTTCTCTGATCCAGAAACCCCCTTTAGATTAGGAAAAATAACCCCCCTAAGGAGGCGGGTGGTTTGTGGAGAGGACTAAGAGGCTCTTGAGAGGAGAGAGAGGCAAAATCCTAAGACGAATCGGGAGATGAAGATAAAAATCAATCACATTTTACACCCTACAAAGTAAAGCTCAAATTCTCTGTTCTCCAATTTCATTTACAATGTCTAGAACAGAACAGAAGGAGAAGACAAAATGCTGGACTTTTATTTTCCTAGGTGAGTATTTACATTTAAAAAGAACCTGCCAAACCTGAAGATTCTGATGGGCTGAATAGAGAAATTCATTTTCCAAGATTTCATAGCAAAAGCCTCTTAAAATAATGAAACAGGATAAATAGATTCCATGCCGAGAAACTCCATGGTCCTGGTCTCTGTTGCTCCCCATCTGAAGGCTGAGCTGTGGGGGCTCGACCTCCTCTGAGTTTGAGACTGCTGGCCGCCCACCGCCTGCCCTACTGTCTCTGCTTGTTCCCCCAGAACAAAGGATGAGCTCCCCCATGCTGCGGTCCCAAATGCCGTCCATGCCGACCGTCAGGGCAAAGGTGCTCTCAGCTCAGAAAGTTCTCTATGTCTCTAGCACGGACTTCTCAGCATTTTGGACCATTTGTGCTTCCTTGAATCTCAGGAAGTCCCAACTATTCCTGACATCATTGGATTCTTAGTCCAGAAACCTTAAGTCATCTTCCCTGTCTCTGTTTTCTTTTCCCTCTATGTCTAAACTGACAACTCGATCCTGTCGGTCCTTCTCTTCCAATATCCCTCATATCCGTCACGTCCTCTCTGTGTTCATAGCCGCCACCCTCACTGGAGGACTTGAAACTTCAGACCAGGTTACAGAACTGCGTCCTTGACTTTTAATACAGCAACTCCCCCATGTCCAGCTAGCCACCATGTGGCTGTGACTTTCATCCTTCTACAAGGTGGTTTCCATCATTCTCTTTGCTTGCTCAAGTGCAGGGCTGGCTCCTACTGGACCATCTCGTCCCCTCTGCCCGGTATCGGTCTTGGTTGACATGACCCACAATTTCCCACTACTCATTCCATGAGAAAGCTTTCCTCCAATCAGGGGAGCTTTCTGCATACAAGTCCCTGCCCAGTCCGCCGGCTCCTGCACGTCCTCATCATCAGTATTACTGCCCCTTCTTCAGCCTCCGCTCAATCTTGGAGGTCCTGCCTTGGTGTTACCTATACCTATAAGCTCTCATCAGTAAGCCCGTCTCCACTGGTGGCTCCTCCGAACCATGAGGAGAGACACAGTCATACCATAGAATTTAGGTCTGTCTTGAATTAATCTTAAGACCAGAATGCAAGGCTCTGGAGGGCTGCACCCAGATTTCAAAACCCTCACCCATCTTCCTGCCCAAGGGCATCATTCTTTCAGCTACCTCCTCCCTCCCACATCCGTTATTAACCTCGCTTTCTCCGCAGTACTTCCGGTAGAGACATTACAAAAGTATCTCTCATGAAAAGCAAAAACAAACCGAAACCCCAAACCCTAGTTCTTTGAACCCCATTCTCCATCAGTTACTAAGCTACTGTCTGTTTTCCTTTCTGGTAAATTCTCTCAAACACGTTTTGTTTGCTTGTGGCTCAGCTTGTCTCTACTATCTCACTTCCCTTTTGCTCCTAAACCCTCTTCAGCTGGGCTTCCGTCCCCACCTCTCTGAAAACGCCTCCTCAAAGTCACCAGCGACCTCCCAGCTGCCAAATGCAATGGACACAGGACCTGTTCTGTCTTTACCTTCCTGGACACCCCCAGCAGCGTGCAACATACCAACTAATCCTGCTCCGACTATCTTCCTCTCCCAGGTGCTGTGACCTTGTGTGCTCGTGGTCACCCTCCTACCTCCCTGGGCACTCTACTTCTATTTCGTTTGCTGGTGTTTGCTTTCTCATTCAATTCGGGACCCTCTTTTTGCACTCTCTCTGTAGGAGTCTGTGGTTTTAAATAGCATCAATGTGCTGATAACGCCTCGATTTCTCTCTTCTGCCCAGACCTCTACTCTGAGCCCCACACTTAACTCCAATGTCTCCTTGACACCGCCACTTGGAGGTCTCACAGACATTTCACTTTCTAGAACTACATCCTGATTTCCCCTCCACAAACCCATTCTTGTCTTCATCTTCCCAGTTTCAGTCCATTGCACCACCTAGCTCCTCAAGCTTCTTTGAAGACATCCTTGATTTCATCCTGCCCCTTGATTTCCACACTAGCCTGTTAGCAAATCCTGTTATTTCTAAAATCCACCTTGAATCTACTCAGCTCGATCTCTCCATCTTTACTGATACCGCCCTGTCCAAAACAGCATCATCTTTTCTCTGGACTATTGCAAAAGCTTCTTAACTGGTCTCTTTGCTTCTACTCTTACTCATCTGAAATCCACTTCCCACAGAGCAGCCCGAGTGGTTTTTCTAAAACATTAATCAGACTATGTCATTCCCCTGCTTGAAAGCCCTTCAATGACTTCCCACTGCACTTGGGATGAAATCCAAACTTCTTACTGTTATTGGTAATCTGTCCCTTGCCTCCTTTTTTTGGTCTTACTTGATGCCATAACCCCCTGCCTGTACGCTTTCCCTATAGTGGCCTTCTGTTACCTACGTTACCACAGAACATATTCTAATCTTTACCTCATCTCAAAGACTTTGCCTTAGCTGTTCCCTGGAATGCTCACCCCTCGTTCTATGCTGGCTGGGGCCTTGAGTCATTCTTCAGGTCTCAAATAAATGTCACCTTCTCTGACAGGCCCTCACTCTCCTATTATTCTTTCTCATGGATGGCATCCTTTTTATTTCCTTGAAGCATGTACCACTATAATGATTTTATTTATTAATGTATTTGTCTCCCTCGTGGATATAAGCGAAAAGTAGCAGGAACAATAATGTCTTTTTCACTGCTATATTCAGAGTCTAGAGCTGTGTCTGGCACAGAGTAACTGTTCAATAAATTAATACCTCGTTCAACAAGGCAAAACTGTTGTATGTTCCTGAGCGATGAGTAAGCAGGCTGGTTACTATCTCACAAAAGGTTCCTGATAAGTTTTCAAGTTCTGTCTGAATAGGATTAATCTACAGCTGGAAACATCTGAAAGGCCCATTTAGCTAAAAGGAAAAACTTCCAAAGTATGCTGAGCTCTGCTCAACCAAATCCCAATTCTTGGGAAACTTTTTTTTTTTTTTTTTTTTTTGAACTCAGGGAACCTTGAATTGGACCTCACCTGCTTTTAAAACTGAAACCATCTTTCAGGATTTAGAATTTTAACTCGGATAAGGAATAAAAGCATGAATTTCAGTCTCTCCCAGAGAAGGCCATACATACTACATAAATGTCTGAGAGGAATCACTTAGTATCCTGCAGTGTTGAAAGAGGGCCCGCTAGCCTGGATTCAAATATAGCATCAAACATTAACAAAAGACATTCTAGCCAGTGAAGACAAAATACCTTTTAAACAAATTAAGTTAAATTGCCTCAAGTGCACAAAAGCCTTACCAGTCAGGTTTACTTCGATGCATTCTGCAACACTGAGGGAGGGCCTTCATTCACACACCACTAGAATGTTATCAAGCTCAATTTCTACCCTCCAGAAGCAGAGATTTGTCACAGCAAAACTAAAAAACTATGCCACTGAGCACAGTGATATGATACAGTTACATATTTTTTTTCCTAAAACACATTCACACATCAGAAATATAACATCAGGACAGAAAACTGTTTCTGTAAACAGCAGGGGCCTGAGGATTTAGAGAGGTCTGTTAAGCTATCTCGTTCTGATCACTGAATGCTCTCCAGGACTTAAATGACAAGTACTCACACACACACAAATTCTATTGAATGTATTTCACAAAGCTTATTTATCCAAAATGAGTGGAGGTTCTGTAAAAGTAATACTATTTATTATTGCTAATAAAAGCACCAAACGTTTACTGAGTACAGGGTACGTGTCAGGGCCTGTGATAAGTTTTATATACTTTATCACGTTCATTCCCTACGATATAGCTTTAGACAAAGCCACTTTTAGACATCCTTTGGGCATTTCAAACTTAAGATATCCAAAACGGAATTCTAGATTTTCTCTCACAAAGCCATTCCTTCCCGTCTTCCCTGTCTCAGTACCCAGGGACACCACACCCAGCTGTCCCAACTCTATCTGATGACTTGGATGATTTCCTTTCCTCTTCGTTTTCTTCCTTTCCCCTTCCACATACAATTACTTGGGGACTCACTTTATAAATGTGGAACATAAAGCTCAGAGAAATCAAAATCCGTTGCCCAGGTTCTTACAGCTAGAAGGGACAGGTCAGCGTCCCAAGCTGGGTGTGGGACCTCAGCGTCCTCGGCAGCCACGCTCTGCCACCCTTCTTCTCTAAGTTGTCATCTATGGAGGCTGTGACACTGTCGTGACTGCAACTAGGAAGCAGTGTGATGCAGGGCTTACAGAAAGGGCTCCTGGATTCAGACATACCTGGGCTCAAATCCTAGCTCAGTCCCTTCTTGTGAGCCTTGGGCAAACAAGCCAATCTCTCTAAGCCTCAGCTTCTTCATCTGTACAAAAGGCATAATACCACCTATCTCCCAGGAATGCTGTGAAGTTTAAATGAGATGAAATAAGTAATTTTTAAAAATGCTTAGCGAGGGGCACCTGGGTGGCTCAGTTGGTTAAGCGTCTGACTCTTGATTTCGGCTCAGGTCATGATCTCAGGGTCCTGAGATCCAGCCCAGCGTCGGGCTCCCTGCTCTGCGGGGAGTCTGCTTGTCTCCCTCACCCTTTGCCCCTCCCCCACCTCTCTCTCTCTCTAATAAATCTTTAAAAAAAAAAATGCTTAGTGAACTGATGAGCACATGCTAAGCGTTCCAAATGGTAGACGTCATGACTGAAACATTTAGAACGTCTACTTCAGTACACATTCAACTCAACACACGGCTCTGAGGATTTCAACAGTGGCAAATGTCTGCTGAGCAGGAAATGATTTCTGGAACCCAAGCGGAACTAATCCATGCTCATTAGCAAAACTCTCAGGAACTCACTCAATCACAGGCCAGAGCAATTTAAACTTTATTTCTAACGCACCCTGGTGGTGGTGGGGGGGGCAGTGGGGCAGTGGTCCTTTCTAGGGTGGTCCTCAGTTCTCAGGCAGCAGTCTCCAATGCCCACGCAGTGGTCCTATGGTGGTGGGACAGAAGGACAAGCCAAAGGGTTTGGGGCTGATAAAATGCTAACAGCACATAAAGCTGGACCCCTTCAGCCTCCAGGCAGACCTTCCCTCCCCACAGTCCATTAGAACCACCACAGCCATGCTGCTGTGCTAGGGGCAAAGCTGGTGGATTTGTATTTAAAAGCAACAAAAAGTGTCACAACAAATGAGATTTAATGAACCCTCTCAGCTGTCACTGAGTGATGAGTTCTTGCCGTTATGGTGTATCTCTTGGCAAGGCCCCAGATGGGACAATTTCTCAGCTAACAGGTGGCCTGTTTATTATTCCATAGGTTTGCTAGGAATCACAGTTATTTGGAGGAAGAATGGAATAATAAAAACTTTTTTTAAAGCAATAGAGAACCAACACTTAGTGCATAAATGGATAACCATCCAATCTGCCTACATTTAACTTATGTTCTGTGGGTAAAAAAGCAGCATGAGCCATAAATCTGAAATGGAGAATTCTCTTACTCCACAATAGAGCCTCACTTCTACAGAGCAAACTTGGGGACAGCTAACTTTTATGCCACTCATACCCGTGTCGTTGTGTTTCCAGTCTTTAGCTCAAAGAAGATAGCAAATAGGCAAGTTCTGTCTCCAAATTCAATTGTACCACGGCTTCGACGTTATGGTCTGTGGCTTGTAACATGTCCTATGCGACAAATGTGGCCTTACAATTTCAGGAGTCCTTTTGTAACACACAAATACACTGTGACATAAAACGGTTGGTAAACAGTCTTATAAACCAACAGGGAGATGAATCATTGTCCTCATGGTATTTACTGGCATCCACTGTGAGCACTTTGCAATGGTTAATTCTATGGGACAACCTGACAGCGTCATAAAGTGCCCAGATATTTGGCTACACAGTACTCTGGGTGAGTTTGTAAGGATGTTTCTGGATGAAATCAACATTTGAATTGGTAGACTGAGTGAGGCAGACTGCCTTTGCCACTGTGGACGGGCCTCGTTCGGTCTGTTGAAGGCCTGAACAGAACAGAAGCTAGAGTAGGGGGAATTTGCTCTCTCTGCCTGCCTGTCTTTGAGCTAGGATACTGGTCATCTCCTGCCTTTGGATTCGGGCTTGGACTGGAACTCGCACCACCGGGTCTCCTGGTTCTTGGGCCTTCAGACTTGGGGTGGAACTATGCCATCAGCTCTCCTGGAGCTTGCCCTCTCGCAGCCTCCTCACCACAGAGCATGGGATTCTCGGTCTCCACGACCACATCAGCCAATTCCTTGGAATAAATCTCTTTAAATATAAACATACATACATACATAAACATACACATGCACATATACACACGTTCTGTTGGTTCTGTTTCTCTGGAGTATTCTAATCCACCGCCGTACCGAGCTATAAATTAACAATTGCCATATGCAGAATCTGTATCTTTTCTCCACTCCTGCCTTTCTCAACTCAAGGAATGCTCTGTGAGTGGCAAGAGTTTTTTTTAAAAGCCTTTGGCGGGGCATCTGGGTGGCTCAGTTGGTTAAGCATCTGCCTTTGGCTCAGATCATGATCCCGGGCCCTTGGGATGGAACCCGGAATCGGGCTCCCTGCTCAGCGGGGAGCCTGCTTCTCCCTCTCCTGCTCCCCCGCTTGTGCTTCTTTTCACTCTCTCTCCTGCTCTGTCAAATACATAAACAAAATCTTTAAAAAAAAAATAAATAAAAGCCCTCAGGAACAGAAAGCTGTAATTACGGGAGAGGGTAGCTTTCAGGGACTTACAGGCGAGCAATGGAGTGCTAGGAAGGGGCCATAAGAGCGAGCCATTAAGACAATGAGTTTGACTAAAATTTGTAATCTTTATATCCAATTTGCAAATACTTAAAATGTGTAGTTTGCTTGTCTCAATGGCACAAGTGTTTCTTTTGTTTGATTTTCCACTACATTTCTAATGAACTGAAGATACTATCTCCAAGTTAAAGTTTTGTGAAATCAGAACCTTGCCTTTTACTGGATATAATTTGGCTTCAGCTGTGGCTGGATGAAAATTCTACAAAATAAGGAAGAGACCTGAAGAAAAAGCGTCAAGTAGCCGCCAAGTGCTACCTACACAAAAACTCAGAGCTGCTGTGGATAAATACAGTGTCCTCTGAGAAAGATGAAACCGTTCAAGCACAGTATTTTACTGAGCCTCATTTTGGTGCAAAACAACATTTGGATATAAGAAGGCAGAAGAAAACATCTAGTCCTTTTGACTGTTAAAAGAAAGAAAGAAAGAAACACACAACAGGCCCAAAGCAGAGTCACTTGCACTAGAGCAAACCAAACCTTCAGGGCAGTTTCAGCCTCTCCCAGGAGGGTGACCTTTATCCAGCCAACCGGAAGTTTCTGATCAACACAGAAGTTTCTGATCAACACGAGTGAGGTAATCTGCATGACAGACCTCCTCCCAAAGAAAGGTGACCTTGCCCGGAACAATCCACCCTCTGCTAGAAAACGTCCTCCATCACCCCCTTCTCGCTATAAGAGCCTACCATTTAGCACAGCTCCTTAGAGCTCCTTTCTGTTTGCTAGGTGAGATGCTGCCTGATTTATGAATCGTTGAATAAAGCCAGTCTGATCTTCAAATTTACTCAGCTGAATTTTTTTAACAACTCCTAATCTCATATTCCTGGGCTCAGTGCCTCTGCACTGTTGTTAGTGTGTTTAGTTTTGACTGGGGGTTCATTAAAGAGTCCAAGGAAAACTCTAAGGGAAAAAAAAAGCCCAGAGGTCTAAAGGCTGACAAAACCCTGTAAACAACCGCAGTGTAGCTGAGGCAGAAAACAAACGTCCAGTGAGAAGAGCTGTGGGAGAAAAGAGAAGGCAGAGGAGGAGGGACGCCCCCTCTGCGGCTTCTACCTGCCATATTTGCCCAGCTGGTCCCCAGGGCCTGAAGTATCAGCTGCAGCTCCCTGACGGCTGTTGCTGCCTCTTCTCCGCAGGACATGTCGGGCTCCAGCACCACTTCCAGAAGGCCAACTCCTACCAAAGACAGGCAGAGTCAGCCCGACTGCAGCTCTCCATCGGACCCTGGCCTAGGTCTCAGGAAGAAGTGCCCTGCATCACTGATGGGCTCTCTACAGGGGTTCCAGCCTTTCAATTGTTTCTGCTCCCCCTCACGTTTTGATTTTTAACTTTGGTTCTTTCGACGTCTGCCTGAGGTATCAAGCTGCTGGGTCTGTGACTGGGTGGCTACGTCCATCACACTTTCCGGGTGGGTTGTTAGCAAGTCCAATGGGGATCACCTTACGGGCTGTGTTCTCTAGTCAGCTGTGCCAATACCAACGCTGATGTCTGATCGGGATCTGTCAAACTCTCAGGCTGATGTCTGATCGGGATCTGTCAAACTCTTGGGCCTGTTTCCTCAACTGGCTTGGGAGAACTCTAGAGGGGAAGAGGGGTGGCCGGAAGGAAAGGTAAGAGACAATCTCCAAGCCTACCTGCCCTGTTCAAATCGATGAGCGTCTGAGACCGCAGCTCATCATGGAGGCTTTTGCCACTGTCTTGCTCCAGCTGGATCTGCTTGATCCTCACGGTCTTGGTGATCACCTGACTTGGCTTCTTCCCCACACAGACACTGTATGCTAAGCTCCCATCCACAGCAATCGGGAGCCTTTGCTGGGTAATTTGGTAGCCCGCCTGCACACAACATGCGTTACGTTACACCGTCACTAGGCCATAAATAGAAGCTGGAATCCAGTTTACTATTTCTTTTTATGTCACAAAACTACAGGCTTACTTAAAAACACAACACCACAAAAGAGAAGAGGAAAAAGAGAAGAAAATTAGTTTATGCACCGTAGCCATAACTTAGCCTGGCCTCTTCTGGCTTCTCCCCTACTCCCTTACCTGCCCTGCACCTCCCCCAACCCCCGGTAATGATGTAATAAACACCACGAACCCCATCTTCCCTACCAAAGTACCATTTTGGGGAATAACAATAATCTCATTGTCAGAGGCCTCTAAGAGAAGAATTTATTGTTTCCACTTAGCTCATTAGCCTAAACCCTGCATCTGATTACTGGGCTCTTGACAGACCCTCCTTATTAGGAAGTGCTGGCTAAGCATTCTGCCCTCTACTCTCAGCGCTGCAGACAGCAGTTGCTAGTGCGTTGAAGCTTGTTTTGTTCCTGCTCTTTAAGTTAACCAGTCGTGCCAGCTGCCCTCCCTGACCTGACAGCTTCCCCCATTTCCCTCGCTAGAAAGTGCTCTGACACTCACACTCCGCTAACAGAAAACACGAAGTCCTAAAGTACTGACAGATGTGGCAAGGGCTCCCTCACTTCTTTGGAGTAGAGGAGGAACGGCTTTCGAAGGCCCACAGGCAACCACACCCCGTAAAGAGAGGGGAGGGCAATATGGAGAACTGAAGGACAGAGAGGCAGCGCCTGTGGGGTCCCAGTTACTAGGCTGAGTTTTTCACGCCGTTTAATCCTCATGACAACCCTAGGAGGGAGATGCGGGGCACAGAAGGGGTTAAGGGCCACAGGGCTAGTCGGTATCCGTGCCAGGATCTGAACACAGACAGTCAGGCTCCAGAGTCTGTGCTTTTAGCCACCAAGCCAGCATTTTTCAAACTTCCCCTGCATGGGAATCATCTGGTAGGCTGCACCTGAAGAGTTTCTGATTCTGTAGGTCTGGGGCAGCACCTGAGATTTGTATTTCTAACTAGTTCCCAGGAGACGCTGATCTGAGGGGCGTGCGGACCACACTCTGAGAACCACCGCGTTAGGCCAACTCATGCTTTGTGCTGAAAGAGCAAATCTCAATCTGTAAAAATTGAACTCTGCATCGGGTTGCTGAACGAAATATAGGATGCTCAGTCATATCCACATTTGAATAAACTGTTTATTCAGATCAACAATACTTTTTTAGTCGAAGTGTGTTCCACGTTAAGATTCGACAATACTAACGCTGGTTATCTGAGCCACCTGGGCCAGAGAGACCAGAAAGCCACTGAGAATGAAAACATCTCATTTGAGTCGCAGAATGCTAAGTCTCCCACCTTCACCAAACGGATTATCACTCTTAAAGTTCAGAAAAAAACGCAGCTTCATCCCCTTCATCCTACCAAGCAACAGAATTTGCTAAAGGCTGGCAGCCAAGGGGAAAAAGTGGCAGCAAGCCATTGGAGAAATAACATTCAGCTGCATTTTTTAATTTAATTCCACTTCCGTCCTCTCCCACTGAAGACCACCGGCTCACCTCACCTTCGGTTCAAGGAGAATAACGTGAAGCGGTATCACCACTATCATTTTTCTAGATCTGAAGAAAGGGTGTGCTTACTATCAGAGGCTCAGATCAAATGAAGTATTATTTTGGGGAAACCCACTCGACATTAGTCTTGGTTCAGTTCAACATTATGAAAGACTTGCTCTGGTTCATCCTGGCCTCTCCTAAAGGAGAAACTTGATAATCTGAAGGCAAAAAACAGGTTAATACTGGCTTCACTGCCAATTTACAGCCAATTACTGTTGTTAGCCGAGGCTTCTGGTTCATGTTTCTGCTTCCTATTGTCCACTTACTTGCTCCTTGTGAGATGACAGAAATGTCCCTTCAGGGGACAGTCCTATTACTGGCAACTTCAACTTAAAGAGGGAAGCTACCACTCTGTCTACGGAGCTGCCGTCTGCATTTACTGTTCCATCAGCCGCGGAGTTGGACTTGACCTCACAGGCAATTAGCACTGAACACCACGGCCGGGCCGAGCCTGAGAACACCGGCTTCCACGCCCTGCTCAATTACGAGGGAGCCCGCAGAAGCACGAGGCTAAGCAAGGAGTCAGCAATCAGGACCACTGCATCCAATCTAGTAAACATCGGGGGGCACCTGCCTTCATCAGGGCCCGGCAGAACCTCCCGCCGACTCGGACAGAGTTCCGACTGGAAACAGGAGAGGCTGGGCCACCTCCTTCTCGTCAAGCCCCCCCTCCCCCCCCAGCTCTGAGAACGTACAGAGGGCGGACCGCCAAGCGTACTTACAGGGAGGTCTGCATAGAAGTAGTGCTTCCTGTCAAACAAGCACTTCTTGTTGATGCGGCAGTTCAGTGCCAGGCCTGTCATCACCGCCGCTTCTACGCACCTCCTGTTGAGAACCTATGGAAGCACGACACACGGCTCGTCTCAGATCCAGGCCGAACAAATGCTTCTCCCACACACTGCCATCCTCCCTGAATATTCAATTTGGCCCTTCGACAGGCATTATCTCCGGTTCCCTTGTGTGGGCAGCTCCGGTTCACAAGCAGACTCTTGTCTGTCTGGAAGCGGGAAAAGTTTATATAAAAAAGGAAAATGCATGCAGCGGTGGGCTTGTGGGCTATTTAATGAACTGGCACATCGGAGATCCTTTCCCCCAGTAGCCGGCATCAAAGTGAACGGGGAGGGACCCGGCAAAGCGGTGGTGACCCGGTGACTATGGGGAATCAACTTAATCTCATTCCCTGTGCAAGCAGAACTAGGAGCTGGTCAGAATACAGAGGTGGCACGGGTTCCGAAGTGGAGGGTCCGAGAAGCGGCTCATCAAGCCACCTCAGTGAGGGTGGAAAACACTTCAGCAGAGAAAGAATGAACTTCTGGAAACTCTGGGAAAAAAATGTTATTTCCTCAAGGGCTGGGAATGTGGCCCGCCCGCCTCCTCGCTTTCAGTCCTGGCCTGGAGAACTTGAGAGACATGTACACTAAGTGTGCCCCGTACCCTGACTCCTCCCACACTGCTGGTCCCTCCAGGGGCTCTTGGAGCCCAGAGGTTCCTTCTGGATCCCACCCTCCCCCACTTTCAGGAGTGAGTGACCAAGAAATGGCTAGCAAACTTCCCAATCCAAAAGGAGGTAAACAGCTTTTAAGAACTTTGGGGGTAGGGACGTGGGGGTCTGGAATAAGGCTGACAACTGGAGATAAGGAGAAAGCATTAAGTTCTGGAGCCAGACAGGTTCTCCTATGTGTATGTACAGCTGTGTGAATGGAAGGCTCAGTTTGCTCACCTCTGAAGTAAGGATTTAATATCTACCTTGAGGAGCCCATAAAGTAACAGCCAGAACATCTACTCCATAGTAAGAAATTAATAACTAGCTCGTTTTCCCCACTCTGCTTCAGGGAAATTTTGGTGCATGTTGTACTTGCTAATGAAACACACTTCTATTCTTTATTAGAACATTTATGATGTTCTTTAGTGTATTTGGTATACTCTTATTTGTGTAGGGCTTTCCACAGCCACCATTTTATTTTAGCCTCACAGCAACCCTGTAGGGAAGGAATTTGGATTATTTCGAAATTTCAGGAAAAGAAAAAACTAAGTCCCAAAGATACCAAGAGACTCGCCCCAATCACAGAGATGGCAAACAGTAAAGTTAGCTCTGAAGTCCACAGACGCCCTTGGCTAGTGGGTGACAGACAGAATCCCAGTGGCTTAGGGACCAGCCCTCCAGGCTGGAATAAGGAGCGTGGCCCCCCAACACAAGCACAGCTTGCCGATCAAACACAGATTTCAAAAATAAATCCATACAACAAAATATGAGGCATCTCTACTTACTGCAATATACAACCCCCAAAAGACACCCCAAACAGCAAATCTCCCTCCTGGTAACATCATCACATGCCTTCTCTTCAGAAATCCGACTATAAAATGGAGCCTTCTCACAGCTTCTATTTGGACTTCTTCATTCCCAGCCAAGTAATATTGTCAGCTCTGCAGTAATAATGGTTCTCATGAAGAAATGTGGGGGAGGAGGGGGGCGGGGAACAGGATGCTTTAACTGTTGATGTTTTCACTTGCTAATGTTTGGTGTTTTATGGAGCAGTTGTTACCACAATACAAACATAGCTAGCTGGCAGAGAATGCTGCCAGCTCCCAGCCTGATGATTCGGGGCAAGGCCCACGAGAACGTGGAGCTGGCGCCCCAGCCCGGGGCCCTGCTCCTCCTGGGCTCTGCCGCGGTGCGGGCTTGCAGTAAACTGCCTGTCTCGCTCATCTGTACCAGGTCTGGCTTTATCGCTCCCACTGTTTTTCCAGCCACTGTTGGCTCCCTCGTCCCCATCCGGTCGGCCCCTCCGGGGGCCCGACCTGCTTCCTCCTTCTATGCGTGAAGAGAACTCAGGTTTGTTTTGCTTATTTCCGCACATGCATTGCTAACAAACTCCCTGCGCCCGGCCCTGCAAGGGAGTGAGGGGTGGCGAGCAATCCCAGACTCCCGCTGTGCCTGCCTGCGCAGGAGGACACTAGCACTTGAGAAACCATCAATTTCCAAAGAATAAGAACGCAGGAAAACACATAAACATTAGAGCGATATTGAATACTTTAATCTTTTTTTGATGATTTAGAAGACTTGAAGTACTTCAGGGTCAGAATTATAAGCATCAATCATCACACACTACAGTTGCACAGAGGGGCTAGTAAATAGAGAGTGCCAGTTAAAAGAATGCCAAGAAAAAAGAATTTATTACGATCTTAGTCAAGCTGCTTGTGACAGATGGACGTCCAGGTCAGCATGTTCGGAGGACGGGATACAGAATTGGAAAATTCAACTTGGGCTGTCTTTATTCTGAAAAACTTCTGAAGTGTCTATAAAGTACCGATTTCAGGGATACAGAGGTAAATAGGACTCTGTCAGTGGCTTCAATGAATCTGCAGTGGAGACATGAACCTGCCAACATCTCCAACATCCTTCTCAAGTTCACCTTCTATACTAGGAGGATCTTGCTAAAAATGCAAATCTTACATCATTCTGTTGCTTAAAATCAATCGATGGCTCCCAATACCCACACGACAAAGGCCAAGCTTTTACAAGATCCACTTCTCACCATCACCTTCAATTTCATCTCCCATTAACAACCCCTTCCCCAACATATGGTCCATCTCCTATACAAACCATGTTGACCTGTGGACTCTCCCTCTTGCTCGTTCCATTCAAAATCTACTGAGATGTCACCAAACCTGTGAAACTCCTTACTCTTCTTCCTACGTACCTCTCTGATCTTCTTCACACCTCCATCTGTGCTAGTATTACCCTGGACTGAATTTATTTACATTTATTTCCATTAGACTAATTTTCATGAGGATGGGAATTATCTGCTTATCCTTGCATATCCCTGGAGCATAAAACAGAACTGAAAAGTAGTGGTGCTCAATTAATGTGTGTTGAACTCAAATGAGGACGGAGGTGATGGATATCAAGGCAAGGTTTCAGAGAGGCAGTGATGTCTCAATCTCCTCTAAGGTGTTACTTGCCACCTGCTGGCCTTCAAACTTGTTTCTGGAAGTTTCCTGAAGCAAAAACCAATCATGTATGATGTGATCAAAGAAGTTAACTTGAAAATTCAAAGACTTAATTTGTCCCAAAGAAAGCATGTCCCAGAATTTTCTTTGCAATTAACATAAAGGAACTACGAAGGATCTCAGGGTTAGCCACAAGAGCTTTCATGGTCCCTGGAACTCACACAGCACACCTTTCTCAACGGACTCTTAGAGGAGGCTTCACTCTGCCTTCAGGAATGATCATCAGCAAGTGTTTACTGCATAGGAGATGTGCTATGCACAACACATACATTTGCCATTTACCCCTCTCAGTAATCGAAGGGCAGACACTATTACGATCCTCATCTTACAGATAATGAAGGGAATCACAGAGATTAAGTCATTTGGCCAAGGTGACCCATACAATAAATGGCAGAGCCAGGAAGTCAGACCCCTGGAACTCAGGCTCTCAATGACTACACTCTACCTTAAATCTTCAAAGAATAAAGCATGTTACTGATAGCTAGCAACACTGCTAATATCTGGCCACAACTCTGGAGCAGCAACTCAGACCAAATTCCACTGCAGATAAGGTAAGGCAGATACTGTTTCTAACATCTTTTCCATAGTGTCTATAGGTTTGTTTTCAGATGTTGAACTTCTAGGGAGCAAGCACTGTGTTTTTCTCAATTTGTAAAACAATACAGTCTCCGGCATGTGGAACGTTGGGATATTGAGTGGACCTATAGGTTTTCTCCATTAGCAGGGGATGTTGTATTGACAGAAACTTCCAAAAGCCTAGATACAAGAACTACCCATGAAATGATTTCTAAAATAAGCGAAGAGGGTCTTCTAATTAGAAGATAAGAAAAGTAGAAGTAGGAGAAATGTGCATCAGACCTCCAAGGACACACTGTGCCCCAATTTGAGAAAGTCTTCTAGTTTTAAGACTTATTGAGCCTAACCAAGCAAGCATTTCCTAATCTCTGAGTATAATGGACCATGATTTATGACAACTTCCAACACATTCCCACCCTCCTCCAAAAAATCACCAGGGCTGCACACATTTTACTTTCCTAGTATATCTTGACTTTCCCCTCTTCCTCTCAATCCTCTGGTTTAATTCAGGTCTCTTTTCATACATCCTCCCCTCCAGCTGAGACTTCTGCACTAAGCACTTGGCCAGTTTCTCTCCCTCCATTCTAGTCCTCTAAGATCTCCTTCATGCCCATTCAAGAGCAACCTTTCTAAAGGGTAAAATCTGTCCATGCGATGCGCCTACTTAAAATCCTTCTTTACTAAAAAAAAAAAAAATCCTTCTTTACTACTTCTCATCACTGAGAGGATAAAGTACAAGTGTTTGGTGGAGTCTTCTATGTCCTTCATGATTTAGCCCCCGACAACCTTTCTGGCTTCCTCTTCTTCCACTGTCCCTGACCCCAGAGACCCTCATGCAAACTTGCACTTGACATGCTTCTGTACAAACTGCTGCTTCTGCTGGTAATGCCCTTTTTCCTCATCCACTTGAGCAAGACCTTAGCCCCTGGCAAGGCTTGGCTGTCCCACCATTACTGTCCCACCATTCCTTCTCCTCTAGTAAAGCACCATCTCCCCAAGCCGACTGAGCTCCCTCAGGGCAGTCAAGTTATTTTATCTTATTCCCCTCTGCCCCACTACCTAAATGCAATACCAAGCTGATTAAACACTAACGGAGGTAATGAATAATTTAACATTCCCTTTATCAACATCCAAAAGACTATAAGCTATGAAATAAAAGCAAAATTTTTCTACAAAATATGTGTGGTCTGGAAAAAGAAACCACTCTTAGAATGTAAAATAGAAATGTGATACAGACTTTATTACCCAGATGACAGAAGAGTTGAGACATCACAGGGGGCACAGTGAGGCAATTTAAGAGATTCTCAATAGCAGGAGGCTGCTGCTACCCCTTGCTGGAGGGATGGGGGTGGGGAGAAGCAGCGTCCTCAGAGCCAGAGCATGGGGCACCCAGAGGACCCTGGAAATACAGTGGACCTGTCTCCTGGGACCTGGAATCAGGGACAGAACCCAGCCACTGCCAGAGGGCTTGCCAGAAAGGGAGGGAGAAATACCTTATAGCTTCTTTCCTCCCACCTCTGGTCTTTCACCGGAGCCTCCCATGGGCCTAACGAGCCAGGAGCCAGCTGGCCGGGGGGCACCAGGAACAGAAGCAGGTGGGGGCAGTGCCCCTGTGATACTCAGCAGAGCCAAAGAACGATCAAGTGTGATATGGGGACACGCAGGCCACAACCGCACAGCAAATACATGCATTTTTATAGTCACTTCGGTGACTTTTTCTTTTGATAATAGCTAATTAATAAAATAATGCCACTCTCAAGTCTGTCCAATCAACATAAAATTGAGAATTCTGTGAACTCCTTTCTCATATACTGGGAGCCAAAAATTATGAAATGCTACTGACTTCTAAGACACATTTATGATAACTCAACTTGGGTTGGAATGAACTCTAAGTCTACATGGACCATTAGGAAAGGATTTGCTAAGCAAGTCAACAG
This sequence comes from Potos flavus, assembly GCA_028534135.1. Taxonomy (NCBI): domain Eukaryota; kingdom Metazoa; phylum Chordata; class Mammalia; order Carnivora; family Procyonidae; genus Potos; species Potos flavus. Next base: position 64,000,154 of record CM052899.1, on the reverse strand, counting down.
AATGAAGAAGATTCCATAATCTAATGAAGTCAATATAAAATTCCTTCGAATTTCCTGGAATTCTACTAATTATAAATAAATCCATTCACTAAAGTCAGCCTCTAGGACCTATACCAGGAAATATTTTTGTGATGTACTTCAAAGAAATAAAACTGTCTTTCAAAACAGTCTATAATTCATAATATTTCTCTCCCCTTCCTACTTTATTCTTAACTGGCGAGCCCATAGTGCTACGATCCCTAAAGTTAGTCCAATAGCTACCAGTACCTCCTTTAAAAATTGAGGCAACATGACTAGACTCGTGTACTCACTGAAAATTCAGTTAGCAATTCTTTTGGAGCATTAAAGAAAAGATCATAAAGTGATGTTTTACAAAAAACCCAAATGGCAATTATTCTGTGAAACTAATAGTATATAACACCAATCTGATGATTAAGATACAGCATGGTAAATGCTTTAATTTATGGAAAGAAAGTAATTACGATTTATTAAGTAAAAATAAGGCAGTAAAATGGGCCTTTATCTTACTGCTAACCATAAATTTATCTCAAAGCATGAACTCCCTCTAATTCACAAAGAAAAAGTTACTACACAGATAAATTTTCATTACAGTAGAGAAAATTGTTGCCCCATTTCCCCACTCCCACATCCCTTCTCACTGCTGGGCCCTTTTATCATCACCCAAAACAAATACAAACACTCTTGAGTTATGAAAATTAAACTTGCGAAAACTGGTCAGGTAGGTAAGATAATTTTTTTAAAGTGAAATTTTAGCACAAAAAGTTACTACTTTATGCAGATATTAAATATTTATAGGGATATACCCACATAAATATATGATCTTTACGCCTAAACATGGACATTGCCTAGGGAAAAGGAGAAAGGGAATGCTGTATTTTCTCTTTTGTTTAAATCCGTCTTTCACAAAGGGGAAGACAGCTCCTATTCTCAAATAGCCACTTCACAGGAAACAATTCTTGTTTAAAAGGGTATGATTTGGCAGTTTTGACTGTTGTTCAGCTCCAAGACTCCTCTTTGGTCTCTTGTACCAATGCCACTCCCTACGACTGGTCAAGGTGAAAGCAAGGATATTCTGTTGGTCCAAAGTGTCAGGAGGCCCACTCTCCTCTGCTGAGATTCCATTCTCCTCTTGCCTCTTTTGCCCACCTGGCAAGGTCAGGTGGCCCACAGTCACCCCCAGCTAAGGCTAGCCCAGACCAGCTGGGTCTTTAGAACTAGAGTAGTCTTTCTTGCTTTTCCACAGACCACTGGCACACTAAGATCTGACCTTGACCTCTGGGTTGTAACAAAAAGAGAAGGAAGAGCCTTGCCAACTCTAGGACTGCCTCTAGCCTAGTTAAAAAGTTTCCCCATGACACAGCCTGGTTCGCTTGGACTTCACTGTGGGGTTGGAGGCCGATGGCCCAGCTGCTATAGTGTTCATCTGTGGACTCTCACGCTTGGCCACTTAGCCAAGTCAGACAGGAAGGCTTAAGGGTGGCTGGCAGCTAGTAAAAAGCAAGACTGGGTGTGCACGTTAACTGGTTTCTGCTTCCCACAGCATTTCCAACAGTCATTAATTTGGCATTACTCATTACAATCAAACTGATCTATGAGAAGACGTGTACTAATTGACAAACCAGGAGAGACTAAGTTAGAAAGACCTGAAACTAATCTCCTCTATTACTAGCTGTGTAACTTGCACAAATGAACTAACCTCTCTCAAATTCCTTATTTGTTAAAAGAATAGTAATTTTGCAGGATTTTTCTGTGAATTAAATAAGATTACTCAACACATGGTAAACATTTAGAAAATACTAGTTTCAGAGCGGAAGTGTTAAATACAAAATGCCCATCTCAACTGAATCTTTTATGTGCAAGCTTTTCCAGGAGGCAAGGGACTCTAATGAGAAAAGGTCTAAACAGCTCCATAGATCCATTAGTCTAGATTTACAATCCAAAGTAAGGCACAACAGATGCTGAAATTATGTATTATGTCAACATAATATTTCCCCTTTAAATGATAACCAACACCTTTTGTGACAATTAGTGTGTTATCTCCAGTGCAATGGAGACCATATTTCTCATTGCCTCAAGAAGCCTATATTCCTTCATTTTCTCTGTTTTATGGTGAAGCAAACTTTTCCTGGATAACACTGCATACTTGCCTGTGGCTGGAAGAAGCTTCCATTCTCAAATGAAAGGAACTACCTTCTAACAAGTTGAATACTTATAAATCAATTAAATGAATCAATTTTTAGCCTGCTCTCACTGATGTCCACCACACATCTGTGGCTTCCTGTCTTCTAAGACAGTAGTTACGTCTGGAATACAAAGACAGTCCATGGAGAAGAGATGTATGAAGGCATGAAGCAGATATAAGAATCATGTTTAAAAAAAAAAAATCACTGTTCTTTTCCAATAAAACTTTGAGATGGGGCCATGATCTTTAACGGAGAAAGCTCTTCCTCCCACCCCCACTTTTACTCTAAAATTTGTCTTTCTCTTGTTTATAACTTTTTTTTTTAAGATTTTATTTATTTATTTGACAGAGAGAGAGAGAGCACAAGCAGGGGGAGCGGCGGGCAGAGGCAGAGGGAGAAGCAGGCTCTCTGCTGAGCAGGGAGCCCAACAATGGGCTGGATTCCAGGACCCTGGGATCATAACCTGAGCCTAAGACAGACGCTTAACTGACTGAACCACCTAGGTGCCCGTCTGGTTTATAACTTTTAAAAAAAATATACTGTTGTCAAAAAGGCTAAAACATACAAGCCCATTCATTTTAGATTGCCCCCATACAGAAACTGCCAAGTCTTTTCTAATCTATCCTAAAATTTACTCACGAGATTCTATACCTGGAGAAATTCAATAGAATGACAAATTATTATGTATTACTGAAACATCAAGAGTAATCAGTGATAGGGGCGCCTGGGTGGCTCAGTCGTTAAGCGTCAGCCTTTGGCTCAGGTCTTGGGTCCTGGGATCGAGACCCGCATCGGGCTCCCTGCTCAGTGGGAAGCAGGCTTCTCCCTCTCCCACTCCCCATGCTTGTGTTCCCTCTCTCGCTGTGTCTCTCTCTGTCAAATAAATAAATAAATAAAATCTTAAAAAAAAAAAAAAGAGTAATCAGTGATAGCAGTAAGAAACATTAACTTCATGAGTGGAAAGCTCTAATGATTCTGAATGAGATCTACTTTCATGTTTGTATGAAAGATTAGTATTATGTTGAAAGATCCGACTTGCTGAGAAATCAAACAACTGGCCTGAACCAACCGAACTCTAAGAAATGTTAGCTGGGTGTTCACCACTGGTATGGATGGGGAATTTGGTCCAACAAGGCCCGTGGATATCAAAAGCAAAGTCCTTAGAGACACATACACCTGCTGTGTTGTTCATCAGTCCCACGCATGTCCTGAGGAGTGAGCCTTTGGAAGAGTCTATCAGGACGTAGATTTTTAGGAAGAAAAACCTATCTTTCATTGGATACATCCAACAGGAATACACCTCATTAGAAGCTTCACGGCAAGCCATGAAATCATGGAGGTGAACAGGTAAAAGAAAAAGAAAAAAAAGCTACACTTTCATAGGGCAGAACACCCTACTTCCTTAATTATGTTTGCTTCAAGAGGAGATAATAAAAGAACTGGCCTGGACTTTTACAAGGAGAGAGGGATGGAAGGGGGAAGGGAAAGGAGAAGGAAAAAGGAAGAAAACGAGGCTAAAGAGACATGACAACTGGATGCACCATGTGATCTCTGAATGGATCCTGGATGGGGGAGAAGAAAACAAAGGACACAACGGAGACAACTGTGGGAACCTGAATACAAACCGCGTCTGAGATGCTAGCGCTGTATCCGTATCAGCTGTCCTTACCGCGATCGTTTTGCAGCGATCCCAGAAGGGAACGTTTTTGCTCCTCAGAGATAGATGCGGAGATATTTGGGGACGAAGGGCCGTGATGTCTGCAACCTACTCTCAAGTGACTCATCCGAAAGAAAAAACAGTCTAGGTGCAGGACGGATGTTCACTGTACTATTTTTTCAACTTTTCCATAAGTTTGGATTTCTTCAAAATAAAAAGTGCGGGGGCGGGAGAAAGGAGTGGATAATTCTCCTGCCTGAGAGGCTGGTGAGATGTTACAAGCCAGAAGTGGGAGAGAGAGCCTGGAGGAGGCAGGAGCTATTTAAACTGACGCTAACTCATAAACTGTACATGGGTATCAGAAGCTTGTATTCACTGGGGCTGAAAATCGGCTGCAAAAGAGAAAACATTCTAGATACTGACTGTCTCTCTCTAAAACTTTCCTGTGCCGTAATCAAGTGGGCCATATTAGGGCCGTGTATAGGTGCTGCAGTACGGAGCAGCCCTCTAGGGAGGTGAACAATCTGTTAACAGGGAATTCTCCACTATCTACATACAAGCATAAAAATCCTGCATAGGGGCTACACGTATGTAATCCAGAAGATGAAAAGACAACCTGTTCTTTTACCTGGGAGGAAAATGATTTTCCCCAACGATATATTTTCTGGTTGAAAATACTTTTGGCTTCCCCAAACCTGTACAGGTATCTTATTTTCTGTGGATGCTTCCGTTCTGTTACTTCACTATGTAACCAGACATGAAATTTCTCAGTTTGTGTGTCTCTGAAAGACATCCATGATCGAGAAGTTCATCTTAATTAAATTCATGCTGTTGTAACATGTGCCACCTTAAGTTATTTCAGTGAGTGTTACACAAGTGTCTACCACCCCCATTCCTTGCTCAACCCTACTGGCCACTAGGAAATGGAAGCATTTCTATTTTAACGATACAACGTTAAGAATATGAGTGTCATAATGATACCAAAAAACATTTATGTGCCACTCAAAGAGTTTATGAAGTGCTTTCATATACATTAACCTCTCTGTGTTCATAGACGTAAACATGGAAGAGAAAAAGAAAGAAGGTAAATAAGCTAGCTGCCTGACCAGGATAAGTGAGCACAGGTTATGAGTGAGTACAGGCATCTTAAATGTTTACAACCAGCTATAAAGGAAAAAGTCTCTGTTATATTTTGTTAGAAATGAACAATTAGCAAATACTGCAGAAGGGAATGAAGGCTGGTGCTTTATGCTAAGAATGGGAACCAGGCAACTCTCCCTTCTATTTTTAACTGGGCTCCTGACCTCCCTGTGTCCTTAGGGAAGTCAACAAGGCCCTCGGTTTCTTCTTCTGTCAGCTGGGGCTGGCACCCCCGACCTTGCTCACTGGGGTGGCCTATGAGTTGGCAAACATCACTGAAAATTCAAGACACTATCGACAACCACATATTATTGCCTGTCTGCATTTCCTAAGAAAGCTGCAGAGCATGACAAAGACCCTTGACTGATTGACCATGCTTCTTGCTTTTACACTTGTGAAAGAAGATTCATGCATCAAAATCTGAAACACCATACATTTAAGGTTCTTAGGAAGGCTAATGTTTTTTGAGTCCCACTTACTCTCCCTGTCCCAGCAGCTCTAGGCCTTTTTATAATGATGCAACCAGTGGTGGAGGGCTGGAAAACACGCAGGCTCACTAGTAAGAACCCTGTGCCACGAGGAACAGACTGCTCTTCAGAGGGGCCCAGCCTGACTACACCAACTATGCCAACATCACCAAGGTGACGCTTGTCATCTCTGAGATGCCAATGGCAAAATGACTTCCAAACTTGGCCAAGAGCTAAGGGGAAAAAAATGCCCCAAGATGCTGCAGTGTACAGAAGGGCCAACTATTTCCCACCTCCCACTCCCTCCCACCATACTGATATGAAGTTGAAACTATATATAGAAAGGACCAAGTAAGAAAGACCCATCCCAATGGCCTCAGATGCCAAATGTATTTACTTGTGGTATGGAGAAAAAATTCCATAGAATTCATTCAAAAAGATTATTTCACATCTACTTCCAGACACAATGCAGACACGGTAAAACTGTCTCACGTTTTTGAGGGCAGAAGCGGGCCTTCTCCATTCTTCTGCCTCCATGTTACCATGAGGCTGGATTTTGTTCTCTACTCCATATTCTTTTGTCCCCAAAAGATGAGTGACTTGTTTGACTAGTGACTTTGGGAAGAGAAACCATGCACATGTGGGTGGGCCCCTCTGGCTGAACATTTTTATTATAGGGTCTCCAGTACAAATCATCAGAACCAAACTCTATGAGTTCCTTCTGGTCAGCATGCCCACAGAGATGATATATTCTTGGCCACTGTGGACACCTGAAAAGGTTTTGGTAGAAACAGGCTCTTCCCCTCCAAGTGAAAGGCCTACAGATTTGGGGAGCCAGTTCAACTAAAGCAGAAAGTCCTAGAAGTTATTTGACTATACGTCAGGTTGCATTTTTCAATCAAGCTATTACTGGTAATAAAGCTGATTTGCTCATCTCCATCTGTCTGACTTGTATGTTGATTTTTTAATTGGTTCTGATTCAAAAGGAGAAGGTGGTCTTATTTTTAGTGACCCTGTAATACCTTCCTGGAAATTCTTTTCTAATACTTGTAAAACCAATCTAGAAACCTGCACAGCATCACCAATGACTCTATAAAGCAGAAGAAACCCAAGAGGGCCAGCTGCCGTGGCTGGGCATGCATTTCCTGTGAGGGAAGAGCTTTTACATGTCTGCTGCAATTTTTTAAGTTCTGCAACTGTCCATGGAAGAAAAATGAATGGTACCCAGCTGCATGATTTCAGGCTGCATTTTTATTATAGGCTTCTAGTATAAATCACTAGAACAAAGCCTGTACGAGCTGCCTGAATGTCAGAGACAAAAATAGTGTCACAGAACACTGTTAGGTAATTTTTTTAACTACTCCATATTTATATCAACAAAAGACTCCTAAGCTTTCATACTCCTGGGCATCTTTGGTAATGTGTTTATATTTTATTTTCTACACATCCCCACCTCACTTTCTAGTATGATAGACTTTTTGGTGAAGTAGTGTACCAAATTCATTTTAAACAGTTATGTGTTCTAAGTATAGCACTATCTCCTCTGACAAGGGCTCGTTGTTACTGTGTGCAATCTCTCATCCAAGCACATATTTTGCGGGGAAAACAAACCAGCATAAGGGAACATGGAAATGGGAGAAAAGCCCTTTCCAAACATAATACTGAAGGTTTCTTCCTCAGGAACGAATCTCAGGGGGAGATGAGCATGCTGCCTGGAGATGTTCCCTTAACAGGAAAAAAGCAGAGAGCAGCAGAGAAACACAGCTGGGTCAGAGAGATGCTTTGCAGACCTAAGAGAGTCACCTGGAGTAAAGGGCAGATGATGTTCTTTAGGTTCCCCAAGGCTGGGGTAGAGGGCAAAACAAAACCTCAATTTCCTCATGGGTCTCCTACCATGGCTGGCTGAACCTTTCAATGCTATCCTATTGCTTTTTGTTATCCTTAGGAGGAATGAGATGGCATCATCATTTCCATACAAAGGTGAAGGGAATGATTCGAGAAGGATACATTCTTTTGCGAAAATGAGAATTTTTAGAGGCAATAGATAAGTGGATGATCAAGACAGTGGAGTAGGAGGATCCTGAACTCCTCTCCACCCACAGACACCCCAAAGGCTGCAATTACATACACAGCAACCCTCTCTGAGAATGACCTGAAGGCTAGCAGAACATTCTGCCACAGCTAAAGATGTAAACAAAAAGCTACACTGAGAATAGTTGGAGGGGCAGAGATGTGATATTATTGGGATGCCCACCCCCGAATGTGGGACCCACAAGTAGGACGAACATCACAGGTGTGGAGATCATCCTTGAGGAGTGAGGGGTTCAAGATCCACATCAGACATCCCCTGCCCTGGGGCACAGCACTGGGAAGCCCCCATGATGTCTGGCTTTGAGAATCAGCAGGGTTTAACTCCAGGAACTTTGAAAATGAGTGAGGCTTACCTCCAAGAGAGCCAGAGGTATGAGAAACCAAGACTCTTCTCTTAAAGGGCCTATGCACAAGCTGACTTGCTTGGGGACTGGATACAGAGGCAGAAGATAGAAAAGTACCTGGTCATATGTGAAGGAGCTTCACTGATGAGTTTTGGGCATGTGCAAGAGACAGGACTCTGTAGGAATTTTCTCCAGGAACAGAAGCACTGGCAGACACCATCTTTCTTGCTGTTCTATGTAGCTGGCCCACTGCTGGCCAGAGCTAGTTCTGAAACTCTCTACCTACCTTGCTAGCACTGTTCACCCTGCCCCTGTGTTCCCCTATGGACGTGCCACACCCAACCTGCCGGCCTTGGCAGGTGTCCCTCCACAATGCTCCCACTCTGCCATGCCTAGTGGGCAGACTCTGCCAGGACCAGAAAATCCCCAAAGCGGCTCCCACTCCGTCACAACTGGCAGCCAAGACTGGTGCTCCTTCCAAAACTGCTCCTACCCAGCCACATCCACAGGCAGCCTCGTCCAGGAAGTGTCCCCACAAAGTAGTTCTCCCCACACCACACCTGGCAAGTGGCCTCAGCTAGGACCAGGGCCCCTCCAAAGTGGGTCTTGAGCTGGGGAGCAGCTCTGCCCCCCAGCATTCCCACAACACTTGGGTCTTGCAGCCAGCCATAATTAGGACTAGACTTCTCCAGAGCATGCTTGCAGTAGGCTCAGCTGGACATCTCAGCTGTGCTGGGGGCCAGCCCCACCCACCAGCAAGTCCAAAGCAGTCACATCCCAGCTAAAATAGACAGGCACAAACAGCCCACACAGGGGACACCTCTGGAGGTACTGGTTCTGGTGAGCAGGGGAGGACTGTGCTTCTGGGTCTCACAGGATGCTTTCTACATTAGACCACCCCTTCAAGACCAGGAGATGTAGCTGATCTCCTTAATGCTCAGAAACAAACACAGAGCCAGGTAAAACGAAGAGACAAGAGAATACGTTCAAAATGAAAGAACAAGGTAAAACCTCAGAAAAAGAACTGAACAAAATGAAGATAAGCAATCTACCTGATAAAGAGTTTAAAAGTAATGGTCTTAAAGATGCTCATCAAACTTGGGAGAAGAATAGATGACTACAGTAAAAACTACAACAAAGAGAAAGAAAATATAAAAAAGAACCAATTAGAGCTGAAGAATACAATAATTGAAATGAAAAAGACATGAGAGAGAATCAACAGCAGATTAGAGAATGCAGAAGAACAGATCAGTGATCTGGAGACAGGATAGTAGAAATCACCCATGCTGAACAGTGAGAAGAAAAAAGGGATTTAAAAAAATGAGAAACGTCTAGGGGACCTACAGGACAACATCAAGTGGACTAACACGTGCAATATAGGGGTCCCAGAAGGACAGAGAGAAAGGGGCAGAAATCTTAAAGAAATAACAGCTGAAAACTTCTCTCGCTTGGGGAAGAAACAGACATCCAGGTCTGGAAGGCACAGAGAATGCCAAACAAGATAACCCCAAAGAGGTCCTCATAATTAAAGGACACATAATAATTAAAATGTCAAAAATTAAAGATAAAGAGAGAATCTTAAAAGCAAGAGAAAAGCAACTAATTATGTACAAGGGAGCCCCCATAAAACTATCAGCTGACTTTTGCACAGAAACTTTGCAGGTCGTAAGAGACTGGCAGGATATTTTGGAAGTGCTGAAAGGAAAAACCCTACAACCTGAAATATTCTACCTGGCAAGGTTTTCATTCACAATTGAAGGAGACAAAAGAGTTTCCCAGACAAACAAAAAGTTAAAGGAGTTCAGGACCACTAAGCTAGCCTTAGAAGAAATTTTACAGGGAATTCTTTAAATCAAAAAGAAAAGGAAGAAAATTATGAAAGCAAAATATCTGGTAAAAGCAAACATACAGTAAAGGTGGTAGATCAGCCTCTTATAAAGCTGGAATGAAGGTGAAAAGATAAAAGTAGTAAAATCAACTATATCTACAATAATTACTTAAGGGATACACAAAACAAAAAGATGTAAAATACAAAGACAAATGCATAAAACATGGCAGAGAGAGAGTAGTGTTTTCAGCATGTGTTTGAATTAGGTGACCATCAACTAAAAACAGACTGCTATACATAGATTGTTATATACAAACCTCATCATAGCCACAAATCAAAAACCTATAATAGATACACAAAAAATAAAGAGGAAGGAATCCAAACATAACACTAGAGGAAGTCATTACAAAGGAAGAGAGCACGTGAAGAAAGGAACAGAGAGAACCACAAAAACAAACAGAAAACAACATAATGGCAATAAGTACATACCTACCCATAATTACTTTAAATGTAAATGGAGTAAATGCTCCAACCAAAAGACAAAGGATAATTGAATGAATTAAAAAAAAAAAGACTCATTTATATGTTGCCTACAAGAGACTCACTTCAGACCTTAAGAAACATACAGACTGAAAATGAAGGGATGGAAAAAGATATTCCATACAAATGAAAACAAAAAGAAAGTTGGGATGGTAATACTTATAGCAGATGAAACAGACTTGAAAACAAGAACTGTAAGACAAAGAAGGGAATTACATAAGTGGGTCAATCCAACAAGAGAATATAACAATTGTAAATATATATGCATCCAACATAGAAGTGCTTTATAAAGGGAACAACTGACAATAATAAAGTAATAGTAGGGGACTTTAACAACCCACTTGTATCAATGGATAGATCATCCAGGCAGAAAATCCATGAGGAAACAGTGGCCTTAAACAATACATTAGAACAGATAGACTTACCAGATATACACGGAACATTCCAACCACAAACAGAATACACATTCTTTTCAGTGGATGTGGAACATTCTCCAGAATAGATCACATTAAACCACAAAACGAATCTCAATAAATTTAAGAAGACTGAAATATATCAACCATCTTTTCCAACCATAACAGTATGAAACTAGAAATCAATTTCAAGAAAAAAAAAACTAAAAAAATGCAAACATGTGAAGGCTAAACAACATGCTACTAAACAACCAATGGGTCAATGAAGAAATTAAAGAGGAAAAACAAACAGACAAAATCTTCATTCCAAAATCTATGAAATGCAGCACCAGCAAAAGTTCTATAAGGGAGGCTTACAGCAGTATAGGCCTACCTCAAGAAACGAGAAAAATCTCAAATATACAATCTAACCGTACACCTCACAGAACTAGAGCAGAACAAAGCCCAAAGTTAGTAGAAAGAAGGAAATAATAAAGATCAGAATGGAAATAGAAGAAATAAAGATTAAAATTAAGATAGCATAAAACTTCAATAAAACTAAAAGCTGGTTCTTTGAAAAGATAAAAAAATTAATAAATCTTTAGCAAAACTTATCCAGAAAAGAAAAAAAAAAGTACTCAAAATCAGAAATGAAAGAGAGGTTACAATTTATATCACAGAAATACAAAGGATTATAACATACTACTACAAACAATTACATGCTTACAAACTGAACAACCTATAGGAAATGGATAAATTCCTAGAAACATACAACCTTCCAAGACTGAATCAGGAAGAAACAGAATTCTGAACAGACCACTTATAAATAATAATACTGAATCAGTAATTAAAAAACTCCCAACAAGTCCAGGACCAGACAGCTTCATGGGTGAACTCTACTGAACATTTAAAGAAGAGTTAACCTATTCTTTTCGAACTATTCCAAAGAGTTGAAGAGGAAGGAATGCTTCCAAATTCATTCTAAGAGTCCAGCATTACTTCAGTACCAAAACCAGACAAGGACGCTACCAAAAAAAAAAAAAAAAAAAAAAAAGGAAAAGGAAAAGAAAAAAGAACTAAAGAAAATTAAGACAATATCCTTCATGAACATAGATTCAAAAATTCTCAAAAAAACCTAGAAAACCAAATTCAATGATACATTTACTGGTCATACAACACAATGAAATGGGACTTATTCCAAGGATATAAAGATGGTTTAGTATCTATAAAAACAATCAACATGATATACCACATTAACAAAATGAAAGACAAAAATCATATGATCATTTCAACAAAAACAGAAAAAGTATTTGACAAAATTCAACATCCATTTACAATAAAAACTCACAACGAAATGGGTATAGAGGGAATGTACTTCAACATAATAAAGGCAATATAGGACAAACCCACAGCTAACATCAAAGGCTAAAAGCTTTTCCCCTAAGATCAGGAACAAAACAAGAATGCCCACTCTTGCTCACTTTTATTCAACACAGTACTGGAAGTCCTAGTCATAGCAATTGGACAAGAAAAGAAATAAAAGGCATCCATATTGGTAAGGAAGAAGTAAAACTGTCACTATTTGTAGATGACAGGATACTATATATAGAAGACCCTAAAGACTCTACCAAAAAACTATTAGAAAACAAATTCAGCTGCAGGATACTAAATTATATAATATAGAGAAATTGGTTATGTTTTTATAATAATGAAAACACCAGAAAGAGAATATAAGAAAACTATCCCATTTACTATTGCATCAAAAAAACCAAAACAAGAAAAAAAAACCCCTAGGAATAAATGTAACCAAGGAGGTGAAAGATCTGTACTCCGAAAACTACAAGACACTGATGAAAGATGTCGAATATGACACAAATAAATGGAAAGATACACCACGCTCATGGACCGAAAGTTAGTATTGTTAAAATGACCATACTACCCAAAGCGATCTACAGATTTAATGCAATCCCTATCAAAATATCAACAGCATTTTTCACAAAACTGGAACAAATAATCCTAATATGTGTATGGAACCACAAAGGACTCCAAATAGCCAAAACAATCTTGAGGAGAATAACAAAGCTGGAGGTATCATGCTCCCAGATTTCAAACTAAACTCGAAATCACAGTAAACTAAACAATATAGTACTGGCATAAAAACAGATTACTGGAACAGAATAGAGAGTCCAGAAATAAACCCATGCTTATATGGTCAATTAATCAATCACAAAGGAGACAATTATACACAATGGGGGAAAAGACAGTCTCTACAACGAATGGTGATGGGAAAATAGGACAACCCCATGGAAAAGGATGAAACTGGGCCACTTGTACACTATATACAAAAAGAAACTCAAAAGGATTAAAGACCTAAATTTAAGATCTGAAACCAAAGAACTCTTTTTTTTTAATTTATTATTTATTTGACAGAGAGATAGAGAAAGAGCATAAGTAGGGGAGCAGCAGGCAGAGGGAGAAGGAGAAGCAGGCTCTCTGCTGAGCAGGGAGCCCGATGCGGGGCTCAATCCCAGGACCCTAGGATCATGACCTGAGCTGAAGGCACCCACTCAACCGACTGAGCCATACAGGTGCCCCAGAAACCATAGAACTCTTAAAAGAAAGCATAAACAGTAAATTCCTGGACATTGGTCTACATCTGTATCTATCTAAGACCAATGTCCAGGAATACATATATCTATGTATGTGTGTATATATATATTTGGATCTGTCTCCTCAGGCAAGATATCTATATCTATATCTATCTAAGACCAATGTCCAGGAATGCATATATCTATGTGTGTGTGTGTGTGTATATATATACACAAATATATATATTTGGATCTGTCTCCTCAGGCAAGGACAACAAGTAAAAATAAGCACATGGGACTACGTCAAACTAAAAAGCTTTTGTGTTGCAAAGATAATTGTCAACAAATGAAAAGATAAGCTATTGAATGGGAAATTTCCAAATGATGTATCTGATAAAGGGTTAATATCTAAAATATATAAAGAATTCATACAACTCGACACCAAAGAACCCGCAAACAATCCAATTAAAAAACAGGCAGAGGACCTGAATAAACATTTTTCCAAAGAAGATATACAGATGACCAACAGGCACATGAGAAGATGCTCAACATCGCTAATCTTATGGGAAATGTAAATCATAACCGTAATAAGATACTACCTCACACCTGTCAGAATGGCTAATATGAAAAAAGACAAGAGATACTAAGTGTTGGTGAGGATATGGAGAAAAGAGAACCCTCGTGCACTGTTGGTGGGAATATAAGACAGTGCAGCTACTATGGGAAACAGTATGGAGATTCCTCACAGAATTAGAAATAAACTACCATACCATCCAACAATTCCACTGCTGGGTACTTATCTGAAGAAAATGAAAATATAAATTTGAAAAGATACATACACCTCTACGTTCACTGTAGCATTATTTACGATAGCCAAGATAGGGAAGCAGTATAAGTGTCCATCAATTGATGAATGGATAAAGTGGTATATATATATATATATATATATATATACTCAATGGAAAATTACTCAGTCATAAAAAAAGAATGAAATCTTACCACTTCATGGATAGACCTAGAAGGTATTATGGTAGGTAAAGACAGAGAAAGACAAATACAGTATGATTTCACTTAGATGTGGAATCTAAAAAACGAAACGAATGAATAAACAGAACAGAAAGAGTCATAGATACAGAAAACACACTGGTGGCTGCTGGGGGTGGGTGGCTGAAATAGATGAAGAGGATTAGGAGACACAAATTTTCAGTTATAAAATGAGTTAAGTCAGGAGAAGTAAATACAGCATAGGGTATATAGTCAATAATATTTTAATAATTTTGTATGGTGACAGATGGTAATTACACTTACTGTGATCATTTCATAATGTACAGAAACATCAAATCACTGTTGTACACCTGAAATTAATATTGTGTATCATCTATACTTCAGTTAAAAAATAAAAGCAATGTGTGAGAATGTGCACAACTAGGGGAAATTCTGAAAGAGCTCAATCACTTGATCTGTGTCTGTGACAAAGAGACAGACAATATGAGCTTGGATTTGTACAGATCTCAGCCTTAACTGATATAAAGAACTGCAATCAGACAGGAAAGATATCTTGGTGGCAGAAGAAAGGAAGCCCGAAAGAAGTACAAAGATGCCTTTCCTCCCCCATTCTGAGTCACTCACATTCACAGCCGTGGGTGCAGCCCTAGCCCCACAGTTACAACCTCTATTCCCTCCTATAAAGTTTCTATCTTAGTAAAGTCTCAGCCCAGACTTTGGGTTAAAACAAAACACAAAAGTTTTCCCTAAGAAGTAATCGAAAGTCTACTCTCAGGCAGGCTTGAGGGACAAATTTACTAACTCTATGGTCTAGAAGCCCCCGGGCTAAGAGAGAAATATGAAGAATAGCTTAGACCTGCAGCACCTGGAAAAAGCCAATGTGAAAAGCTCTTTGGAGACGCTGGCTCTAAATCCAGCCACAAGATTCCCATTAATAAAGCCCTGTCAAACACGACTTCATAATCCAAAGTTACAAAATACACACGAAGATCACCGCCAGAATCAGCAGACACGCAAAAAGCAGAGTAAGACAGCCCAAGAACTTCAGGTAACAGAATTACTGAACGCAGACTATAAATTAAGTAGACTTAAAATTACTAAAGAAATAAAGAACTGAACACACATAAAAGGGGAATAAGATATTTTCAAAAATATCAATTTTCAATAAGATATTTTCAAAAGACATTTAAAAGAGAAAAACAGAATGTTTATAAATGGTAAATACTCTCAGTGAAATAAAAAAGCTCACTGGATATGCTGAAGAGCCAAGTAGACATAACAGAGAATTTGTGAATCAGAAGAGGGTGTAGAGAAAATTTTCCTGGATGAAACATACAGCAAAGATCCTAAAAGAATGTTCCATTATAATCACTATTTGCACAGTGATATGTAAAGCTGAGAGCTGCCCATAATTAGGGCTGCTCTCTTAAAGGTAGGTCTGGAGAAAAGTCAGGCTAATTAGGTTAGGTTTCCTTTTATCCATTTCTTCTTCTGAATCAGCACTCTTTCCCTCTTTTCTCTCTCCCCAGATTTAGCTCTCTCACCTAGTGGATGTTGTAATAAACCATGCATATAATCAGTGTCAGGGCTGAATAGTCAATGCCTCTCCGTGTGCCTATCAGCATGTGGACGCATAAACACTACATATACATCTGTCAATGGTATTATGTTTTGAAATACACACATACCTGCAAAATAACAGTTCCGACCAGCAACTCCAACTATGGTAGAACACAGACTGGAGGTTAAGCATGAGTTCTAATGTGACTGGGACACCGAGCAACTGTGTGACTGCGGGCAAGTCGCAACAGCAGCCCCCTCATCTATAAATTAAAAGGACTAAATTGAATAATTTTCAGGATCTCTTACTACTCCATCCTCATACTGTTTGTAACTTTAAGAAGCTAACGAGCTTCATACCACTCATGTAGTTTATATTGTACGACAGGTCTCTGTGCGGAACCTTGTTATTTACATTAACAAGTGATAATCAGGCTTTCTGGGCTCGAGCAGATGGGAAGTAATCATTGAGAAGTGGAAAATGAACAAAAAAGGCTTCCTTGAGTCAAATATACTGCCAGTAGCTTAAAAAAGTGACGGGCAGATGACTGTAATAACAAGGAAAAAGCCTGTCATAGGAAACCTAAAAAGAATGGCTATTTTTAGCCATTTACTGTAGGATCAGATAATTTCACACACCTCAACAACCCTTGAAGGCACCATTATGTGACGACAATGAGCAATAATTGATGGTGCCAATAACTTTGAGTAATCAAGAAAAAGTTGGCTTATATGTTTGATATACCCTATGTGAAAGTGGGAAAGTATAAAATGCATTTTAAAAAGATTCCCCTCTTGATCTCAGTGTTGTGAGTTTGAGCCCCAAATTAGGTGTAGAGATTACAAAAAACAACAACAACAACAAAAAAACACAACAAAACTTTAAGGGGTGCCTGAGTGGTGCAGTCGGTCGAGCATCCGACTCTTGGTTTCGGCTCAGGTTGTGATCTCAGTTGTGAGGCTGAGCCCTGCAGTTCGGCATGGAATCTGTTTAGGACTCTCTCTCCCTCTCCCTCTGCCCCTCCCTGCCACACGCACGCTCACACTCTCTCTCAATTAAATAAATTTTAGAAAGATTCCCGTAAAGAGGTTAAAAAAAAATCGCAAGGGTTTTAGACACCTAGAACAATCTTTCATATGGATTCTTCATGTATGTGTGTGTAAGTGTATGCGATTATATAGAGAAGTATTTATTAAGGGTGCTATATACATGGTGTATGCCAGGTCCTGTCAAGTGGCCCAAGAAAAATCCATGAACTACTTTTCAGAGACTTATAATCAAACACAAAAATCCCTATAAACAGGGCACCTGGGTGGCTCTGTCAGTTAAGCATCTGCCTTCGGCTCAGGTCATGATCCCAGCGTCCTGGGATCAAGCCCTGAGTCGGGCTCCCTGCTCAGCCAGGAGTCTGCTTCTCTCTTCCCCTGCTCTTGTGCTCTTTCTCTCTCTCCCTCTCAAATAAATAAAATCTTTAAAAAATCCCTATAAACAATATACATAAAAGGATGGTCAACTGTATGAAACAAATATATATTGATACAAAGTAGACGTGTTAATATTAATAGGGTCAGATTTCATGGGGAGAACACTGCAGGCAAGACTGCTACAGAGGTGAGGGAGGTGAAAACAGTCTGAAAGAGGGAGGCTTTCGAGAATCCATGGGAAGTTGGGAAAAGATCCATGACAGGGAAGGAGTCAAATGCTTCCCGCGTGAGGGGAGGGGAGGTCATGCTGCCTGCTGACCATGTATGTCCATTATCATCATGAGTCATCTGAGTTCACAGGAGACAACCAGTTAATGACATCAGAAGGCAAGCCTGGGCCATCAGAAGAGTTTAAGAGCCGAGAGGGAAGCTTTCCACATTCGTGTGTACGAGCTCACAGGCACACCACTTTCATAGGGACAAAGGTCACAGGGCGAAACTCCTTACCTCTGAAACCCCCTACTTTACAAAGGAATGAAGGAAAACCGGAGAGTGGCAAGATTAAAGTCTGAGAATACAATGTAATTATAAGTTCTACAGATTACATTAAAGCAAATCATTGAAATGGAAAAAAATTTTAATAGAAAACTGTCACATTTTGTCTTCGTAGTCAAATTACTACACATCATCTAGTGTGAATGGGCAGAGAGGTAAATATAGATCTGATTATAAATGTATGCATTTAAACACTTCCCTAATGCTGTGTTCTTAAATTTCGATTTCGCTTAGAAGTTTTCAGTTACAAACAACTTTTATAATTACATTTAGAATTAAGAGGTAAGAAAGCACTTCAGCCTAATGCTCTCCAGAACTAGTCAAGTATTTCTAAATCTATTAGGTCCTTCAAAACAAAAGTTATTAGCAGTATCTGCTATGTTCAGAGAGCTAGGTTATTGACAGCTAACTTTAAATATGTCATAAGAAATCTAAAAACTAAGCTAAGCTCAAAGTATTTTACAAAGCATTCACATTATCATTTCTTTAAGGGACAAGATCCTTTACGGTACAATTTGCATTCGTGTTCAAATATGAATCTCTAGTATAAAGCATGGTCTCTCCGTTGTTTGTTTCCAGAGGGCAGGCATGACATCAGATTTATTCACGTCATATTTTTCAACCTCTTCATTCCCCTTCTTCTTGCTACTAAGAGTGGTTAACAGTTGACCCTTGAACGACACGGGTTTGTACTGTCCAGGTCCACTTAAACATGGATTTTTTTTTTGGTACATGCAGGGAAGTATTACAAATGTATTTATTTTTTTCCTTATAATTTTCTTAATGTTTTCTTTTCTAGAAGTATTATTATAAAAATATAGTATATAATACATATAACCTACAAGATATGTATTAATCGACTATTTATGTTATCAGTATGGCTTCTGGTCAACAGTGGGCTGTTAGTAGATATATTTTTGGGGAGCCAAAATTATATGTGGATTTTCGACTGTGTGCCTCTAACCCCTATGTTTTTCAGGGGTCAATCGTATGTACTCTTGTGCATAAAACAAAGTCTTGGAAAATGTGGTAAAATCAATGTTCCAATTCTCATTCCATAGCTTCCAGAGCCAATTCCAAACATCTTTGATATTGTAAAACCGCAAATGCTTTTTTAGACAGGCCAATCGTAAGAAAAGAAGAAAATATTCTTGCATACGTGCATGGAAAAGAGCTTTTATAGCCCTTTCCCCAGTTCTGGAAACAACAGACATTCATAGTGACGAGGGGGTTCTGTGTTATGGACAGATAAGAGCTTTCAAACAAGCAAAACAAGAGCAGAGTCACTACTTTCTAATTAACCTAATTGTGGTGCAGCCTGATTATCAGAAGTAGTTATCTCCCGGCCAGAGCGAGCAACCTACCAGCTGGCATCAGCAGCGGCAATGATGTCCCCCTCGCTTTCTCCTGCATAGGGACAGACACCAGGAGGGGACAAGCATTTCAAATAATGAGAGTGGGTGTGTGTGTATATGTGTGTGTGTGTGTGTGTGACCAAGCAGGTTTGCACATGCATAAATTTCAAACAAACTTGATGAAATCTCACCATTACTGGAAACATTAGCAAAATATGAAACAGATTTGTAAATTTCGACGTATTATCAAACAAATATGTTTTCTTTCCTATTTTTCTTCCCATTTCGTATCTCGTGTACAAAGTATTGTAAGTAGAGAAATTAGAATGACACTGATAAATTGGAAATAAATTCTAAGCAGATAACCTAAGATTCTATCTAAATTCTATAGACATTATTTATTATAATTATTTAATTATAGTTATGTAATAAATTAAGGAAGATTCTGTGCCAGAGTAAGAGGTTTTACTAGGTCAAAGTAATGAGTGAGGCTGAATCCCTGCTAATAAAAACAAAGAATGCTGTCCTTAGTTTAGCTGTAATCTTGCCTATAAGCAAGAAAATGGGCTGAATGACCTTTTCAGTCTGAAGATTTATGATGGGATTTCATATAATTCTACAACTAAAGGTAAAATAAGAAGATAAAATGCCTGTGGTCCTAAGAAACATTCAGAAGGGTCATCAATCAGAATGCGGGGGGGGGGGGTTATAACCACTGGTCAAAATAGCAGCCTAAGTGACACAGAGCTGGGGGGTACAGACACACAGGATGGGAGGGAGAAGGGGGATGAGAACAAGTATTCTATCTATACACACAGTTATATAAACATATAAATTTATAAACACACACACACAGCCAAACTCCAAAGTAAGAAAGGAAATCTGGGCCTGTGGCAGTAGAGGAGCTCAAAGCCATGTATCACCCAAAGGTAACTGTAAGAAATGGGATGGCAAAGGGGTTATGAGTACAAACGTGGAAGCCAGACCACTGGGTCTGTATCCAGCTCCTCCACTTACTTTCCAACTGGGATGATGATGAGAACTTCCCTTACAGTCAATACGAGATTAAAATAAATCTACACTAGGGGTACCTGAGTGGCTGTCGGTTAAGTGTCTGCCTTTGGCTCAGGTCATGATCCTGGGGTCCTGGCATCGAGTCCCACATCAGGCTCCCTGCTCAGGGGGAGTCTGCTTCTCTCTCTCCCTCTTTTCCCACTAGTACTCTCTCTCTCTCTCATGCTCACTCCCTCTCGCTCTCAAATAAATAAATAAAATCTTAAAAAATAAATAAATAAGTCAACACATACGAAGAAAGCGCCTATAACAATGCCTGCCACATAGCAAGCACTCAGTAAATGTTAGTTGATTTTACCACTATCATTATTGTTAACCAGGCTGAGAGGACACCAGACATTGGCGATTTAAAGCCCCCCAGGAACAGAAGTCAAGGCTGTGAGACAACTGGGGCCAGAAGCTGGGAAGCACAAAATCCTGGTCTAGTCAAAAATTCTTCTGCCACCAAGTAGAGGAGTTGATAGAGAGAATGACCTGCCTCAAGCCCAAGGTGAAAAGAGAGTCTTGAGAAATCAGAGCCCCTTGCCTTGTACCTGGCTTGGGTGTGGGGCTTGAATGTTGGCACTACCCGAGCTGAGTGACGGTAACATAGAAACAGTTCATTTAATAAAGCCCAACGGGCCCTAGTAGAGGCTGCCATGAATTCGTCCCACAGAGAGACCGCCACAATCCAGGGTAGAGTCTTCAGGTGGAAAAATCATACTGAGTACTGAGCAGAATACCTAAGAACAAATCCACACGTAGACATGTCCTGGCTAAAGCTATCAGAGAGAAAAATCAGATTACTTACAAAGGATGCAGACTTCTCATCAGCAGTAATAGAGGCCTGAGGACAAGGGAATCATGTCTTCAGGATGCTGAGGGGAAATAACTGTCAGCTTAGAATTCTGTTCTATCGTTCAAGAGCTAGAAACTATTGGAGGCACGGAAAAACTAAGAGAGTGCATCACCCACAGGCCTAGAATGCAAGGGATATTGACTCAGGGAAGAGCTCCAAAAAGGAGAGATGTCAGAAACAGTGTTTGCTAAGAAAGGAAAGGAAAAAAAAAACACAAAAAAAACCAGATGGGAGTTTGCTCAGCTTTCTACAACCCAGCCTAAAAAGTCACCTTTACCCACGGGTTGGTGGGACGCGTCTTCCCTGAGATTATAGAGGGAAAGCTGTCCTTCTCCCTGTGCCCTGAGGATACCTCTTGTTTTCTCAGGAACCTGACTCTTTCAATAATTTCCTCTTCTCTATGTTACTCCTTTAAGGCTAACTTTTGATTGTTTAACAATTTATTGCAGGCAGGTATTTTGAAATAATTTATAATGAAAACCAGCAGTTCCTGCCACCCTCACCTGCCAGTCCTGTTTCCTGGCAGCAACTATCTTCAGATCTTTGAGCTGTCTTGTCATATTTATCTTCCTATTTTTAAGTAATATGTAGTGCCAGGGGACCTTTGGAAAATCCATCACCTGCTGGCCAAGGCTGCTGGCCACTTGCCATGTGACAATCCTTCCTTAATGGGGGAAAAAGACAGAGTTGATAGCTGTCCCAATGACAGCGTTCTTCTTTTAGACACAGAACACCAAGACTTGGCCCATTCCATTCCCAAGAGATATTTAAAGAAGTTATAAGGCAAGATATTTTGCAATTTTTTTTTTAATCTTACTCTGTCTCATAAGAATTTACCCATACTTGCTACTGTATTCCATTTCTATTCAAGAACAAAATATGTCATCCTTAAGTGCAACCCCATGGTAAGGTGAATAACATTAAAGTCTAAAAAGTCAAACTGGTAGATAGGTCACTTCACCCCCAGGGAAGCAGGTACTCCCACTACATGTGCGAATTTGGGTATGAATAATCTAGAATGTGGAGAAACCTATTCCTCCTAAGAGCATGGTACAGGTGGGAGTTATGCGGGTTGGGTGTGTGGGGAGGCCACCACTATTAGGACTTTGGGAACAAAGTCTTAGCAGAGAAGGCTGAGAAAACAGTAGAGGTAATATTTGATTATTTAATATTCCTTTACATAAAATTTTTTAAAAACTTCATTGAAAACCCTTTTGACTAATAATCTGTCTCTTGAGAGCTCTAAATCTTTCACTCATTGCCTTATTTTTAAAAATTCAAACAAAACAAAACAATCAACCAACTTCGGGCCTGAACAGGAGAAAGAGGCCTTCCCTAATCTGTGGCCAAAAACGTTCCTAGAGCACATTCTTACATTACCTTTTTCTGTCCATTATGTCAATGTAGAATGTAATTTCTGATAACGGCAGATGAGAATTTAGTTCTTTTATTTCCCAATATCCTAGTTATATCAGAGTTGGTTCTTCTACTGTTATTATTAAGTAAATAAGTTTCTCTGCTAAGCTGTTAAGTATACTATGATTACATTTCCTTCCTTGAACATTTTGTTTTTCTGGAGTTGCTGTGGCTTCGTTTCATCATTTGCTTCATATTTTATTACCTATTGCTTATTATTCTCAAAGACGCCAGTGTATATGTAAAATCTTGTGTCTACACAAACATTAGGTATCTGCTATTCCCACAACACTACACTTTTTTTCTTGGCACCGCTCTGTTCTGGAGCCATCCATCCTCTTTTCCCACCAGGTTCCCTGGGCCCATTGCAGAGCTGGCAATCTGGAACCTCTCCATCACTCCAGTAGGTTCTGATGATAGTGAAAGGCCATTTTTTTGAGAACCTAACTATCTGAAAATATCATTATTCCACTGTAACACTTAATTTGTAGTGCGGGATACAGACTTCTAAATTACAATGATTTTTTTTTTCCTCTTAAGATTTTTTAAGGCACTCTCATTGTCTTCCAGCTCTAAGTGCTGCTTTTTAAGAAGTCCAATGACTTTCTGATCCCAGTCCTTTGCATGTGACCTTTTCTTCTTTGTTCCAGTATCTTATCTCTATCCCTGGCATTCCTACACTTCATGATCACATGCATCACATGCCCCTATGTGAGACTATTTTTATTCCTTGCACTGGGTCCTTGGCAAGCCCTTTCCATTTGGAGATTCAGGTCCTTCAGTTCTGGGAAATTAATCAGTGTTGTTTGATAGCTTCCTCTCTTCTGTCTTCTGGAACTCCCTTGAATCAGATGTTGTACATCCCAGATGTGTATCCCAGTCTCTAATTTTCTTATTTTATCTCCTACTGTCCAATTTACTATATGCGTGTTACACTTTCTGGAAGATTTTCTTGACTTTATCCTCTAACTCTCCTGGATTTTTTTTTTTTTTTTTTTTGCTATCATAATTTTAATTTCTGAGAGCTTTTTGTTCTGATTCTTTATTTTTAAAAAGCAGTAACATGTTCTTATCTCAAAGATGCAGCTACCTTCTCTTATCTGAGGATATTTATAAAAGCTTTTATTTTTAAAGTATTCTTTTACCCTGCGCATTATCTGTTACTTCTTATTTCTTTTTAGTCTTTTTATTTTGGGCCCTGTCCATTATGTTGGAGAACCTCCTCAAAGGTGTAGTGATTTTTGGACACTGGTTTATATTTTGAAGTAAGGTACTAAAATTCTGATTAAAAGGTCTATGTAATATCCAGGGCTTGTTGACTGATGGCCTGCATTCCAGGACAATCAGCCAAGCAGTTTGTTTGTTTGTTTTTTTAGAGACACCCCCACCCCCAAGTGTCAGTACCTGAAGTTCTTCCCTCCAGGGACATGTAATCTCCAAACAAATTCCTGCAGATTGCTGCTTGGCGGAGAAGAAGAGGAGAGATGGCTATACTAGGTCATTTGAGCTCCTCCAACAGGATGGAGAAAAGCACCGGGCAGGCCCTATAGGGTCCACAGTGCAGACACCGTCTGACACCAGCGCCTTTGCTCTGCCTGGAGTCCCCAGGGGGAGTGTGTCACCTGTTAAATTTCTCCCAAAACTATAGATTCCTATCGGAATGGGGCAGCTGCAGAGGTTCAAGGAGAGGACCTTAAGTCTAACTGTTCCGCATCCAGACTCTGAATTAATCCCTTGTTTCCACCTCCCCTGGCCTTCGGCAAAACCTAAGGATCCCATATCCGGACACATTCTGGGGCTACGCGGGACATGACATCTCATTTCCTACTAGTGGCTCTTTCTCTAGGTGTTCTGTCCCTTCATAGTTAACTCTGTTCTGCCAAGTCAGCCCCCCTCCATCTATCATCTCTCATGCACTCTGGTCTCCCATTCTCATGCAGGTTTTATAACTATTAAATTCTTTTACTATAATTTCAGTGTGGTTTCTTTGGGGGTGGTGAGAGAGACAGATTAAAATACGCGCATTCAAGCCTCTTTAACTGTCTTTAACTCCCCTTCTTCATTGGTTCCTCACCAGTATTTTTAAAAACTTTATTTTATTGCAGTAAGAACACCTGCCATGAGATCTCCCTTTTTTACACATTTTTTAGTGTGTATCTTACTGTTGACTATTAAGTAATAAGTATTTAAGCATTCTCAAATCTCTCCAATATTAAGGAAAACAGGACTAATAAAAATGTTCCCCTTGATTCCATGTCTCCTTTCACCTCCTGCATTCTCTCTTCCTTCATAGCCAACCTTGTTAAAACAGTTGCCCACATTCTCACCTCGTCTGTAACTTCCCTGTATTTTTCAATCTACTACACCTACCTTCTACTCCCATCACTCCACTGAAGCTGTTCGTTCAAAAGACAAGGGATACTCCTATTGATAAATGCAACAGTCCCTTCCTCACCTTACTTGACCTCTCAGTAACATTTGACACCACTATACTCCCTCCTTCTCTAAACACTCCCTTTTTTGGACTTTCTGACCTTGTACTCTCTTCACCTCTTCTTACTTCCTTGCACAGGGGATTGTATTGCTACAGACTATACTTGCCATGCCAGCCTCACTCTTCCCAGGCCATACTCAAGTTCTATGCTACCATGCATGGAACTTCCTTCAGTTCCTAGAACAAGCCATGTCCTGTTTCTCCTCTGGTCTTTGTACATTTTATCCACTTTTATTTGGCCAATCATGCAAATTCTATATGTGTTGGATGCCCTCCTATGTGCTCTTCAAGCACTTAGTCTGTATTCTCACTCCCAATACGTTCATTAAAATGTACTGCAAGTGCCTGCTTACTTGTCCATGCTTCATTAGGACAAAACCCTTGTCTATTTTTTACCTTGTTCAAAGGTGTGTCACTAGAGCTTGTACGATGGCTAGTACACGGCAGGCATCCAGTAAGTGTCAGCTGAGTGAATGAAGACACAATCGCGAGAGGGAGAATCATATGCCTACAGAAAGACACCCATTATCATAATTTCTCTTTACTGGGCCAGCAGAGCAAATGAATGTGATCTCCAGAAAAAGACTTAACACTATAACCTAAATTCTTTTGGCAGCCTTTTTCTATCTTCTTATCAGCATATCTGACAAATGGTCACCATTTTTTTTTTTTGTACAAAAACAACCAGATGTAGAGTCAGAAGACCACAGCGCCAATATACCAGCTAGGAGCTTAGAGAAGGGCAACTGTCTAAATGTTTCAATACATTTACATAGGTAAATCACAGGGTTTTGAAGTGCTATGGGAGTGACAATGTTTTATTCTGGTAGTTTTGGTATAATTTTGCTCACATACTAAAAATAGGTCTTTTTTTTAAGATTTAATTTATTTATTTGTCAGAGAGAGCGAGAGAGAGAGAGAGAGCACAAGCAGGGGGAGTGGCAGGCAGAGGGAGAAGCAGGCTCCTTGCTCAGCAGGGACTCTGACTCTGACTCCATCTCAGGACCCTGGGATTATGACCTGAGCTGAAAGCAGACGATTAACTGACTGAGCCACCCGGGAGTCCCAAAACAGGTCTTTTAAAGACAGAAACATTTTAGAAGAAGAGGCAGATTAGTTCTTCAAGAGAATAACCCATTAGGCTTCTTAAATCATGAGTGTGGTGGGCTCTGAAGAGAAAAAACAAATCCCAGCGCAAGCAAAACTGGATTTCTAGACTTTGACTATCATTTAATTAATAGTAGCCAAGCTCTCAATGCTCAAATGTCCCAAATACCTTCACTGTTTTACTACTATGCTTATCACTGGGCAAGCACATTCTTTGAAGTGTTTCAAAGTATCTTGACATTTTAGTTGTTCTGAATTGTCTCTAATATTTGACCACACTTAGCCACAACTGAAGAGCCTATTTATGGAAAACATGCCTATCTGCAAATAGATCTATTTCCAAATGTGAACTATAATAAATACTTTGCTGGATACTATATTCCCAGCTGGAAAAACCTAGAAAGAACACAGCGATTACATGTAGTCTCTTGATAATGAACCACCATGTGGGGGAAAAAAAAAATGTTTCGAGCTCAGAAGGAAAAAAGGAGGTGTTGTAATGAATTGCTTTCCATTTCACTTGTCTGAATAGATATTACTCTATTTCTACTCTATCTGCATCTCTGCCTAAAAAAGAACTCATGCATTTGTAATTGAAAAATTGTCCCCAAACAAAAATGATTTCTCCACAGATAGATACTCGAAGCCAGAGGGAGGGAAGGACAGACACCCAATCATCTGTCTTTCCCCGAGAAAGACTCAAGAGCAAATCAAAGGTGACCCTGGATAGGGTTTGCAGGGATATGGGAGTCCTTTACAGCAAAAAGCACAGGTAAGGAAAAAGTTCCAAGATAGAGACACTTCCCCAATATAACCAAAGCCCTAGGTGTGGCAGACACATTGGAGGCACTGGCCATAACCTTCTACTCTGGGCAGCGACTCTGAGAGAAGTAAATCTCTGCCTCTGCAAGCCTGCCGATGGTCAAATCAACCAGCTTTCACTTGTATTGAAAAGTTAGAGAGTATGGAAGCCACCCATGAGAGCCCCTCCTCCCCCTTCTGATCACCACCATCTATACACATTACCTCCAAGGATGGCAGGAAATCCCACACCCAGTAGATGCTATATGTCCTGGACAGACTATGATTTATTTATTATTAATAAATATTTATTTATTTATTCACATTATATTATTCACATTGTTCGAATATTCACATTGTTCCTTCCATTCTTTTCTTCAAATTCTAGCCAACTATATGCAATTATATGATACCAATCTTGCTGATGAGTACACTGGACCTAGTTATTCCTTGGGTTTAAGTGAAAATGAGCAGATAAATGAGCAGTTAACTCAATGCATATTGTGGTTGACTTTTTCTCTCCATTATTGACCACTTCATTTCCAATAATCACAATCATTTCTGATCTGACACTGTCGTATCATGCATCATATGCTATTTCCTAAGGCTAGACTCCTCCTCCTCCTCCATTTATCTGCCTAACGCCTCTCTGACTTCTCAGGTAACTCAGACACTGCCTCTTCCAACAAGTTTTCCAGTCATACTCGTACCTCAATTTCTAACAAGAATCCTTCTTACAGAATTAGGTGTCCCTCCTTTGGATTCCAAAACCATGCCTACATAGCACCTTCACAGGCGTAATCACACAGTACTCTACTTGTTTATAAGAAGACACTTATATAAGACACTTCTCCCTACCTAGTCTTTAAACCCCTCAAAGGCAAGGACTGTCACTCATCTTCATGTTCTAGTTCGTGGCACAGTGTCTGGTATTTCGTAGATATTTTAAAATATGTGTGAAATGAGTGAATACATGTATGAACAAATGGATGACGTTTAGACTTAGAAACAGATTACAGAGATGGGTCTTTAGAAAACATTTAGTTCATCCTACTTCACCCAAAATTCCTTAAACAAGTACTTTCTAAGAGTTGTGCCAAGACATGAAAACCACGAAACCAATATCTATGTCCAATAAAACAGAAACATTTTCTAACGAAAATATGATTAAATAAAAACCTTACCGGCAGAGTTCCAGGCAGAGATGCATCAAAAAAAGATACCAAAGAATTTGGAGGTGCTGCAAAGTGGACTCGAGATCCAGAGAAGAGCTTAGAGTTGGAAGAGATCTGGGCATGAACTTCCAAACCTACCACAGCTGCCCATTTGTGTTCACTAAAAAAAAGAAAGAATCATTAAGAAGTAGTTAAGATCCATCACTATAGATGAATTTCTATGACCCTAAACCACACATGTTAATTTGCTATTTGTTTTTAACTTATTAAGATTTTAGACTCTTACATTTAAAAATAGGTCATATTGTAACAATTACTGAATCAAAAGCAATTCATGATAAACATCTAAAAGACCAGCAAAATAAAATTCATTTACAACACAGCATAGGAAGAGTTCACTGTACAAAGAAGAAGGTGATGAAGGAAAAACATGGCATCCTGAAACAATTTAGAAATGGCTATCAGGTGACATCTGCTTAGCAGACTCCAGTGAAAAGCAGCACTTTCTAGATTAACTGTCCTTTATCAATTAATAACTCAGTAAATGAAAGCTTACCTTACAAACATTTTTAGAATTAACATAAACTTCTGGATGCTTCTATTACTGGAGACATAATGGTGAACAGTTGTATATCTCACTTAGAAAGGAAGGGATATTCTCCATCATGTTTTGAACTCATGTTAAATAACAATGGCTTGCACATAAAATGATCAAAGTGACACAGATATAACAGATCATCACTAAATCATACTCTTCCTGGGATTTTGGGCAAATGAAAACATTAAACCACCAGATGTGGCTTTTTTTTTGGTCCCCCAAATCACTTTCAGTTCCCTATAGTTTCAGGTTTCTCTGTTTATGCTTGATTGTGATCAAATCTAAGAAGTTGTTAAATGCTATAATAACCTCTCCTACTCTGTTGGGTCTGTATGAACACACAGTTCTCTCTAGGTTCGTATAAGTGTGCTTATTCCTTCTGAAATCATATATCCTGGACAATGCCTGTTTACACACACTCCCTCTACACCTTGTTCCTATCCTGCTCTTCTCCCAAGCAATTTTCTGTACTATCTAGATTTTTGTTTACATGTGCTGGGTTTTGTTCCAATTATTTCAACACATGAAGTTCTATATCTATAGTACTCTAAGAAGATTAATTCCTTCTTTTTAAAGTTTCGAAGCACTGCCGGCAATTGAGAGGGATTAAATGAAGAACTCATCAGAAATTCTGCATTCACTAAAACATCACTCAAAACTATTTTTGCAGTTTCGTTACATGAAAAAAAAATACTCTCGATTTACAGTCAGACAATATAATTTATGAAAGGAATAGAAGCTGAATGCTTCTGGACATTTTCCTTCTGTTGCTCCAACAGAAAAGCAAAAATAATGCCAACCTAACTATCTCAAGGGCTAAAGTGATTACGAAACACGTGCCTTCTGTTTCTGTATTTAAAAAGAAACTAAGTATTATAAAGTATAAACAGCTGTTGAGAGACTATCTAACAAAATAAGCAAAACTCTCTAATCAGAGGGAAGATCTCTTGTATTGACTGCATCCTCCTAGGTCTAGAAACACATTCAACAAGAAGCGCCTCCACAGACATGTGGTGTTTTCTGAGTAATGACATTAAGCCACCACCATCCCGAGCTTGTAGGTAAAGGCTCCCTTTCTACTTTTAGAGCATTGCTGTCCCATAGTAGCGCTAAACAAATGTCAGCTATTTTGACATAGCTTTTGGCGTCACCGACCCCTCTGCTAGTGCTATTAGTAAGGTTACTGAATCCACTCTTCTGCGTGTGCAGTTTTACATTCGAGAAAAGATCTGCGATTTTACACTCGAGAATTCCCCGTATATGCCTACCTATTTGAAGAGTGCTTTATGTGTGGAGGAGGGGCTGATAGAGGGCTAGTTTTGTGCTTTCATTTAGGTTTCAGGGCTGAAAGCTATAGCCAAACCCCATCTCCCCCCTCTTCCCCCCGGCCCCGGCTCCCCGCTCATCAAAACGTCTAAAGGGAAGCTGGGCTGTAGTGGCTATCACCTCCCCAGTCCCGCAGTTCCACCGCACGCTTAAATGGGCAGTAATGGTATGAAACAATATACCCTTTCCTTGACTTCTGGGCGGTGATGAGGGGCTGCTGAGCCACGGAGCTCTGTCCCCTTTTCCTGCTGGACGTGAACCCAATCGCAGCCCCTCTTCCGTGGCGAGAACCGCCGTCAATGCAGGCTAAAACCCAACGCCTTTCAAGACAGCACCAGCGCAGCATGGGCGCCGCCATTGCCCCTCCTGGCTCCTGGTCAGGTGATACAGTCTCCTTCTTCCGCAAGGCTCTCTGGGAAGCGTAGTTCTAAAAACGAATAAAATGCCTTAGGCTCACACCGGAAGACTACTATTCCCAGTAAGCATCGCGACTCCAGGGCTGCCGGAACCCTGGCGGAGAGGGGAGGGAAGGAGAAATAGAGGAGAGGGTGGGAGGGCTTATGGGTCGGGAGGTGTGACTCCTCCTAGCGGGGATTTGGGGAGGTTTATGGCGGGGCGCATGTGGATGAGTTTGAGTGAGAGCAGGTGGTGCCGGAGATCCAAAGCTAAGAAATCTCGCCGGGATTTTATACCTCGGTTAACTTTTCCAGCTGAAGTAAATGAACTTGACATCTCTGGGAAGACTTCCGAACCTCCAAGTCCACTCAGTTACTCTGCCAGTTCACACACTAATCTGTGCATTAATGCAACAAATACTTGCAGGCCTACTGTATTTCAAGCACAGTTCTTAGGCACTGACGAGTGAGCCAGACATTTATGGCCACTATTCTCGTAGAATGTAAGCATTGTTGGGAGAGGAGACATACAGAAAAGTTACAAAAATAGGACACTTTCACGTAGGTGGTTAGTGCTGTATTTAAACAGAGGTGCTTGGAGACAAACAGAGCTAGATTCTACCTTCAGGTACATTTTAACTTGTTTTCCTTTTTGTACTTGCTCAGTATTTGAAACACTTTTCCTTACATGTGAAAAAGCCTTGATAGCAGATGCCATCATCCCAACGGACTTCTTTTATTTTCCTGCTTTGAAACTCAAACCCTTCTGAAACTCCCACTGATGTCTTGTATTTGAGCACACAATTTAGAATAGTCATTCAGCCGTTCT
Source organism: Potos flavus (assembly GCA_028534135.1). Taxonomy (NCBI): domain Eukaryota; kingdom Metazoa; phylum Chordata; class Mammalia; order Carnivora; family Procyonidae; genus Potos; species Potos flavus. The sequence goes on along the minus strand of CM052899.1, from coordinate 63,968,950 downwards.
CTATTATATCGCCCTATTTTACTTCTCCACATTATGCCTATGACTGTCTGATTTTTATCTTCTGTCTCCACAAGCTCCTTGAGAATGGGGAATTTGTCTTATTCAACAAAGTATTATCATAGTACAAAGTAGACCCCTTAAAAATATTTGTTGGATGAAGTAGTGCAGGGTGGAGAATGTGTTTGACAAAGAACAGAGAGGATACCCTTTGGAACAGTAGTCGTTTAGGAGGGAGATGATGAAAGGGAGATGGTGGTGGAGGCAAAGAGAAATTGACCTATGTGAGATAGATTTAGGAGGACTTGGTGATGGATTGAATATGATGGTGGTAGAATAGGTGGGGTCCAGTAACTCCTGAATTTCTGACTTGTGCAAATGGGTGGCTGGTGGAGTTATTCACTGAGATAAAGAAATTTGAAAAGCAATAGGTTTCAGGAAAACAGGAATTTGGTTGCCTTGGAGACACACAAGAGGAGAAGTCAAGGAAGCATCATCGATGCCTAACTTTTGAGTATGGAGCATGGAAAAAGATGCAGACTCTGTATACCTCACATTGGTAGATTTTCAATTATTGATCAGTCAATAACCTATTGATTAGACAGGTGTAACCTAAGATCTATTTCCATCAATACTCTTGTACAATTATGATATTTTATGCAGTTTAATCCCTCTATGGAGGCAATTTTAGTTATTCCCTTAAAACATCATTATTTACTTTTTCCATCTTTTGTTTTTTTCATCCACTATCATTGATCCAAATTGCAAGACCAGAAGTATTTTCACATGACCAAAAATGAAAACAAGAGAAACGACAGAGCCTGCAAAGTAGCGGTAGAGATTTGTTCCAAACTTCATTGCTAATTATTGACCTTTATATCACGTTCAGATCACTCTTGAGATTCTGTATTAGTATCTCCCCTCTGAGTTTCCATATTTCCCACCTTTACTTAGGTAAGTTTGCTTTCTCTTTCTCATTTAGCTCCTCAGGTTTTTCTGGCCCAGACTGGGGGTCAGGAGAGTTGGCCTCTGATCACAGCATGGTTCCATCTTTGATGGGACTGCAGAGGAAAGGGGAATCCCATATCTCAGAAGTGAGCACAGGCAGCCTTTAGCCAAAAGGAGAGAGAGATCTTTGCTACCTTACCACTGGTAATCAGCATAGTCAGGAGGCAGTTCACTCCCATGAAGTGTTGGGGTGTTTTGAAAACCACCACGACAGACACCAGGATACCTAATGAAAATCCTCATTTTATGGGCAAAATGCACATCTTTCTTTGTGAAGCAGTATTATGCAGTGACAGCATATCACTTCAAAGGCTCCTACCCTACCACTAGAGGGAAAGCAAATCCTCTGCATGTAAAGTAAATTTATTTGATTGCTTTCACAAATGGAAACCTTCTAGCTTGATGCACATTACATAGCCCTTTAAAAATCCCACAAGAGCTAATGGTTCCCTTCTCCCCCAGGATTATCTGTCATTTCCAGAAATGCCCATTGGTTTCCTCATGCATGGTGTGGTATCTAGGAGGGCACTGTTTTCCAAGCACCCCTCCTGCCTTGCTCCCTTAGCTAGTCAGATGCTCCCACCCAACCTCCTACCATGGGACCATTTCTCACCTTCCTCCTGCATGCCAAATCTGATATCTGTCAGAACTCTTACTGACAGCGCTCTAGCTGAGAGAGCTATTTTGGTTCCACCAAAAAGGTGGCTGTCATCTGGAAGACACAGAGATTTTCGTTTTCAAGGAGCTCAGAAGGTAGCAGGACAGGGTTTCCAGCAAAAACGTTCTCTCAGGGAGAGTTTCTCAGCTCTTATTTTATTCACATAATTGACACAGTACAAATAAATTTAGAACAAGTTTTTAAAAAGATATGTAAGCCAGAATAGAATTTCAAGTTGTTACTTATAAATGGCAATAGTTAGCAAGTATGTCTAAAATAACATGCTTGGTTTTGTTTAGTATTCTTCAGAGAGTCTTTGAATGTCAGAGTTGGATCAGACAGACTAGCTTACCCCCAGGTTTGACTCGAAATCCCCAGATATCTGTATAAATACATTGATTTCTGAACACAAATCATCACCCCCAAATCTAAGTCATGTTTAATTGTAATCATTCCCTTTCTCATCCTTTCATTAGTGTGGGATGCGGGAAAATGACGTGAAAACATGGTATTCTAGGATTTATAACTTTATCAGTTACATGGGTGCAATGTGAGAGAATGATACAAGTGGTTCTAATTATTTAGAACCATTTATATAATTTTTTATAATGAAGTAAACAATTTTAATGGAAACATTGATATTTGCAGTAAAATTAAAAGGAGATAGTTTCCACTATTCACTTTAATATTCTATCATGGCAATATATGTCAAAATCTCTTTGTATATAATTTTGAATCATAAATTATGTAAACCAACATATTCTTTGATTAACTACTTTTTCCTGTGGAAATAAAGACAGTGCTTTAAAGACATTTAGGAGACAAATAAAATGTCCCTTGTTGTCTAATAGAGCTGGATGTGGTATTTCCTTTTTTTAAAGATTTATTTATTTATTTGCAGGGGGAATGGAGGGCAGAGGGAGAGGCCGAGAACCCCAAGCAGACTCCCTGCTGAGCACCGTGGGGACACAGGGCTCAGTTGCATGACCCTGAGATCATGACCTGAGCCAAAATCAAGAGTCAAACACTTAACTGACTGAGCCACTCAGTTGCCCCTGGATGTGATACTTCTTAACACGGTTGTGAGTTTAGTTCCTCTGTGGGACTCTTAGTTTCTATCTGTTCTATGGCTGTAACACCTAGCCTGCTGTCTTAAATTTTGTGCTATGGGGTAGGGAGGAAAGGTAGTGAGGTCAGTATAAATTCTCTAAAAAAAAAAAAAAAAAAAGTCCACTTAGAACAATGTACATATGACAAAAATTGATAGCATCACTTTCATGTCAGAAGAACACTGACACTAGAGGAAGTCCCGTTTTTGAAAAAGCATTCTGAAAACATAAAGTTCCTTCTTAGAAAAACCACATTTTAAGATCCATTCAAGTGTCATCAAGGAAAAAAGAAAGTCTGGGAATAAGTGCATGCTGGACAATTGGGAGAACAGGATTCATTTCCTTTTATTTTCCCATTAAGTCTTGATTCTGATAAAATACTGATGTGGAGGGAACAACTGCTTTCTCTACAAGATTGCTTTGAGGCAAAGAAATCTATTAACTTTTTCTTCCTTTCCAAGGCAGGGAAATAGAACACCCTGTCCAGTGTCTTTGTTGAGATGAAGAGCCATCTGGGGAAGATGAGGCTCGCTCATGGCTCCTATCAGGCTCGTCTGGCCCCTAAACTGTCATCTCTCCACGTCTTTCCCTCTTTTTGGTCTCAAGGGACGGTTTGCTGCTTCCCCAGGCTTTTTCTTTTCTAGAAATCTGACTAATCCTGGAAGCAAAGAGGAACTGTGTGTAAGAAAGAAGCTCCCACCTCTACATATCCCCATGACTCACCATTTACTTGAAAGAAGATACCTCCTGAATCACAAGTAGTGGGTAGTAGAACATGTCAAGCTCTGCGTCCCTGTCAGCTATGTTTAGCATGCGGTCAGATTCCTGCTCTGCACTAAGAAGCTCTTTTATGTTTTGGAATTGGGCATTTACCAGTCAGAGTTACAGAGCTTGTAACACTGTTACACGCGGTGTAACACACACACACCCGCATACACACACACGCACGCAGAGCTTGTAAATACATATGTACCAACATACACACACACACACACACACACACACATCTGCGCGCATGTGCACATGCTTCTAAGTAATATATTATTTCCAGATCATGAGCATAAAGTGACCAACAACTTTTAAGTTTCAAAACGGATGATTTTTTTTTCTCCATCAGCTGGTTCTCTTCATTTTAAGGCTAAAGATTTTAAGGAGTAAAAGTACGACGTTAAAAAACTACTCCACTAAGACACCTGAGGTTTGATGACACTTTTCCTTCAGTTGAATGAACTCTTACTTGCTCCCTGAAGGGAAGATCAGACTCCACCAGGGTGGTACAGAAGAGAACAGAAAGGCTTATCTTACACATGCTGCCAGGTAATGAGTGTCATTACCTGTGCGTATCTGAACTGGGATCTCTATATCGAGGCTGCCCTTGAACCAAGAATGGATGGGCTGCACAAAGCAATAAAGGCTGAAATCTTGTTGGTGGCAGAGCCTTCCAGGCTCACCTCAGTTTAATGTATGGCCATCAAGAGGAGATTTAATGCTCCATGAAGAGGTGCCAGATTGAATGAAAATCAGGCAGCTCAATTCAAACACATTAGCAATCAAATGATACAACTACTGAGATAAATGCAAAGAGAGAGACAGAAAAAAAAATCTCAGTGATTCATGAATACTAATTAAAGAGGGAAAGGCCAGCATAGACATTGCTCTTGTCTCCTTGGAGTCTAACTCTAGACTCTAATTCACGAGTAAGATTTGATAACTTGACCCAACAGTGATTTCAAGTTGATGTTGACTCCACACTTAGACTAGCTTTTCCACTAAAAGACATTCCCCCACCCCACATGTAGTAAGAAAGAGCAAAAAGAAATGATGCTAAGAATGGGGCTGAATACCATGTCTTTCAAAAGGCAAAGGAAAGTAAGATCATATAAAGTGCCACTCTAGAAAATAACAAGCCTAATATTCTGTGTTGATTCTCTAAGCTGTTATCTTTATTTTGGCTGCCATAGTACATTGGTACAATATCTCTGGGAAACATTTTTGCAGTGATTCAGAGCCCATGATTTTAAAATTTTATAGAGATTTATTCAATAAATGCATTACCTTCTACTTGCCACACTGAAACTCACATAATCTAATGAAATGTTCTCACATTTTATGAGGGTCAGTTTGACATTTTACAGTCTCTCAGAGTTTAGTGTCCTTAGCAGATGTCAAAATGAAGAATCTTGAGTTTAGGAAAGAAAATAATTCGTTTTGCTTAGTTCTCCAGACCAGCAACCATTTTAGGTGCCCGGGGCCTTTCTCTTGGGATCTATGACAAGAGGACATTAGCTGCTATGTAACAACCTCCCTTATAGCAATTCTGTTTTCTAGAATAGTAGCTCACTTCCCCAAGGAAAACTAATATTTTGCTCTTGGTCTACATTGTTGTTTTTTTTTTAGAAACTTCAGCTAGACTTATCCTTATGCTCCTCGTGTTCTCTTTACCCAACAGAGATCTAAGGTGTCACTTATTTCAAAGTGATAATATCCCTTTGCATTGGTTCTATCGTACAATGGATCACATGAACTGTGCTTCTTACTGTGTAAGTTAATAGTTGCCATCCATGGAGTTGAACAATAAAATTGAGCGTGTGTGTGTATATATATACACACACACATATATGTATATGTATTGAGAGTGTATATATATATATAATGTCTTTAGTTGGATTTCTATGGCATCATTGATTCAAATGTTGTGTTTACTCTCTCCTTTCAAAAATGCTATTTATTTTCAATTGTCAAAAAACAGCAAGTGTGGAAGTGATAATCTTCACTCTGCCTTAAATATAATGTGGCAAGACAGGTCAAATTACTGAAAATCAATTAGTTTCTATTACAAGAGTCATGTTTCCAAGGTCCTGTTCTGTCTCTGGATACTATAGCTATTGGCTGCCCCTCTGCAAAATTATTTTTAGGAGAAAACCACCCAAAGATTGCTTTTCTAGAGCAAAAACCAGATAAGACCTGGGCATTTAATCTTTGTTAATTATGATAGAGGCAGAAGTAATCATTCCTTTTCCTATACTTTTAAACCACATACTTTTTTTTTTTAAAGATTTTATTTATTTATTTGACAGAGATATAGAGAGCACAAGTAGGCAGAGCAGCAGGCAGAGGGAGAAGGAGAAGCAGGCTCTCCACTGAGCAGGGAGCCAGATGCAGGGCTCCATCCCAGGACCCCGGGATCATGACCTGAGCCGAATGCAGACACTTAACTGACTGAGCCACCCAGGCACCCCTAAACCACATACTCTTGAAAGAGAAGTTACCATTTACCTCAGAAGGCCTAAAATTTCCAAATACTACAACTTCTATATCATACAATCTATGCCTTTTGACATAAGATAAAGGCTATAATGTTTCCCAGGCATATGGTTTCATATACATCTCATCACATTGAAAATTCTTTCTTCTCTATTATCCTCTGATATGAAATAAATTAACAAGTTCAGTTGGACAAACACATCTAGGTCTGAAGTTTTCATTATTTCATAATGTTACTTTTTTCATAGATTTACACTTGGACATGCTTTTCTATTGGGATAAAAGTTGCCCCCAAATTTCCCTTGCTTTTCTCGCTTTCCTGTTTTAGGAGGACAGCTTTTGTTTCAAAGATTTATTTTGGCGTCAGATAACTTTTTATATTAGACCTGGAGAAACCAAATAGCTCTAAACAGGAGCACCAAAGCACCAAAAATGTTTAAAGGTAAACGACCTTAATTAGTGATTTCAGAATATTAGTGATTCCATTTTCCCCACTACAGAATAGGACAGCCATACTCAGCAGTCTTCAATTAACACTGACTTCTACTTAAAATAAAGCACAGATGTAGAAGAATTGTTTTAAAGAGTTGTTAAGCAACATGAAACTTGTAGTATGCCAAGTTATAACTCCTGTGTTATCTAGGGCCTACAATTAATTTTTAAAAATCAAAACACTTTTAAAAATAGCCTTGTATATTGAATTCCAGCATGGCGCTGCTTTTTTGTACAGCCATTTCTGTAAAATGCAAGTTTATTTATAGATTACGAGTGATTCAAAGATGTTACAATATAAAAGGAAATGATACTCTAGAGTGTTCAGGGCTGTTTGGGGCTCTCTTAGAATGTTCAACTTAGAGGATTGCTTTTAATCTTCAGAAGCAAAAGGAATTTCATAAATTAAAATTGTTGGCCAGATGGAATTTCCTGATTAATTTTTTAGTGTTTGGTGTTAAACATAATAATGAAAGAGTGCTGAGAGTAAACCCAATTAACATTTCATAAAATTTATTGCTCTAGATGGCTTACCCTTTTATTTTTATGGTTTCCATCTACTGTCTTACTAGACAACCTGACTACCTGGAAAAACTGAATATGGCCAACTTTCCTTCCTGCTTCTCTTCCTTTCTTTTCTTCTTTATTCAACTTCCTTCTCCCATTTATTCTCCATGTATTCATTGAGTCCTTACAAGCCTACAAGCACCATTTGAGGGCTCATCGTGTCCTATTCTTTATGGATCCTGGTAGAAAGAATATTTTTAACAGTCCCTAGTAGTGGGTCACTGCTATTAGAATGGTGCCACTCTTGTCGTACAAGAGACTCTTAATTCCATCTGCAATCATATACACTAACTTATAGTTTGATAAAAACTAGTCTTTATGACATTGAAAGCAAAGGTGGACATTCGCCCTGTATTTTTTCTTTAAAATTATTTTCAGCTTCACTGAGGTTTAATTAACAAAAAATTATATTTAAAGTATACAACATGAAGATTTGATATCACATACACTGTGAAAGAATTTCTACAACTGAGATAATTAACACATCCCAACACCTTACATATCTACTTTTTTTGTGTGAGAACCTTTAAGTTCTATACTCTTAGTAAATCTCAATTATACAATACACCATGTTGTGTATTAGATCCTCAGATCTTACTCATTTTTTAAAAAGAAGATTTTATTTATTTATTTGACAGAGAGAGAGGGAGGGAGAGAGAACACAAGCAGGGGGAGGGGCAGGCAGAGGGAGAAGCAGGCTCCCCGCTGAGCAGAGAGCCCAACATGAGGTTCAATCCCAGGACTCTGGGATTATGACCTGAGCCAAAGGCAGACACTTAACCGACTGAGCCACCCAGGCACCCCAGATCTTATTCATCTTATAACTGAAAGTTTGTACCCTTCACCAACCTTTCCCAGTTCCTCATCCCAACTCTAGCCCCTGGCAGTCATTTTTCTATTCTCTGTGGATATGAGTTCAACTTTTTGGGTTTTTTTAGATTCCACATATAAATGATACCACATAGCATTTGTCTTTCTCTGTCTGGCTTATTACATTTAGCATAATGCCCTCCGGTTTTTTCCGTGTTGCTGCAAATGGTGAGATTTCATTCATCTTTTCTGTTTATAGTTGAATAATATTTCAGTATGTCTGTGTGAGTGTGTGTGTATACACATATATACACGAACCACATTTTCTTTATCCATTCATGGACACCTAAGTTGTTTCCATACCTGTCCTACTAAACTGGGATACATCTAAACAAGGACTGTATCTTTCACGTTTCATGTCCTTTCAGTTCTCAGAACAATGCTAGTTACTGGCCACCATCTACCCACTGATTCTAGGAATTATTTCCCTCTCCCCCGACACCATTCATATGACTATGTTAGGAATTGCCAAGCTGAGCTAGAACTCCATGCCAGGGCTGGATGCATAATTTGTGGCATCCAGTGCAAAATTAAAATGTAGACTCTGTTGTAAAAAATTATTAGGAATTTCTAGATGGAAACAGTAGAGCATTGAGCCGAGCATGGGATCCTTGTAAGCACAGATCCCTGTGTCACTGCACAGGTCGTATGCCCATGACACTGGGCCTGCTCTCTCTCTCTCTCTCCACATACACACACACACACACACACACACACACACACACACACACACACACACACCACACACACACACACCACACACACACACACAGAGCTACGGTTTATTCGTCCTGGGGAAAGGGAATATCTGACCCAAATAAGTTCAGTCAGAGCCCTTACCTGGTTTATTTGTTTGTTTGTAACAGAACTAAGAGATGTTTGTCCTAATTGGGTAAAACCAAAGACCTAGCTGCAGTCTTGTTTCAAGCCATGTGAAGAAAGCCATTGATGTGTGGAACACACAGTCCTCCATTCTATCTCAGACACGCACAGGGGAGTTTTGTACATACCCAAATATCATCTAAGGTCCAGATGGTCTGATAGTGTCCCCTGCAGCCCTGCAACTTACCATCCACTAGCCTCGAGGCTCAAGAGGCTGGATCATGTGATCTTTTGAGCATTTTCAAGATCTATAGTTCTCTGAGTCTATAATCAGATTTTATCAGACTGACTTCCTCTATAACCATAATGAGTAGAAATACAGAAAAGCTCCTGATTACTTGTTTTTCCCAGTCAAGGTTCATAGAACAGCCATTTGTTTAGGCCTTCACAGTATAGTGACCACTGAGATAAAATATCTTTCCCTGAAGGCTGGCCATCAGCCAAGGCAATTTTTTAGCAGGGTGATTCTGAGTGCTCCCCTAGGGGAAAATCACCTAGGTCTAAGCAAAAAAGACCTCATACTCCAGGGAATGTCTGCCTTCACAGTTTCAGTCCCTTTCTCCTTTTCCCAATAGTACGACTCCAAAGAATTTTCTCAAAGAGGATTCACAAAACACCAGTAAATGAATAAAGATTGGCTCCTGGCAGAACTCTTCACTGACATTCTTCTGGGAGCCAGTTTTAAAGAGTATCTTGAGGGGCAGGGCAGTCATCTTCCAAGGACTGGAGTCTGGGTTTCTATTTTTCCGAGTTTTTTTCCTATCACTATATTAGTCAGACTCTTCAAGGAAAGAAACAATGATCAATATGAAATGAAGGCTGTAGGTGAAGTCTGAATTGAACAAGTAGTTACTTCACAAACACAAGAACAGAAACTTAGGGAACACCTAGCTGCGTTTACTGTGCTATCTCAATTATTTTAAAATAGAAATGTATCTAGATGGAAATCTGTTCCAAGGAGAAATAAGTAATTTCTCTAATATCCAAGAATGTAGGGCCCTGGATACAGAGAAGCTTGCGGCAGAATAATATTTAAGCAAGTTGTCATTCTCAGGCAGACTTTTCTGTTTATGTCACCTTTTGTAAGTTTGTAGGTGAAGATGCTAGATCCCAGCATGATAAAAACTCATATTTTCACAGTGTCTACCAAGATCTATGCAGACATTTTCTTCCCTCCTAATCATGGCTGGGTTAATATCCAGAGCCCTGCTTCTGTGCACTGCCTCAGAGGTGAGAAATTGATATGTGCCATAATGATGACTTGCTCCTACATTAATATTTTTAGTTCTTTCAATTGGATACGATTTAGCTTTTTATCTCTTAAGTAAAAACAGAATAAAGCTGAGGTGAAACCTGTAGGTCTGGAAGTGAGTACAAGCCTGTAAAGACAATTCCTCAGGGAGGGCTCTTCCACAAATGTCCAGAAGATTATGTCCATATGTCTTTCTGGAACCTTTGCCAAGATAGTCACAGGATCAAAATTACTTCTTCATGCCCATTATGCAGTGTCACATCTTACAGAGCCAAAGGAATAAATTCCAGACATGCAGAACACACATCCCTTCAGCCCCTCTCAGGCAAGCTGTCAACTCCAGCATTAATGCACAAATCAAAAAGGGCAGCCAGAGCCTTAAGACTTTTCCTGCTAACCTACTCCTTACTGTCTGCCTTCCTAACGCAGTGGAGTGAGAAACCCACAAGCAAGCCCTTGTCCTTCACACTGCACTCTCCCATGCAGGGATTCCTAGACTGGAAAAAAATACAGTAAGAAAGGGAGCAGGAAATACAGGGAAAAGATTTAGTCAGGTGGAGGAGGAGAAAGAAGTCATATATTTGAGAGCTCTCTAGTAAAGGACCTACCACAAAAATATTGACTGCCTGTCCTTGAACTGGCTAGAGAACGGGGTCCCAATGCTGCTCCCCTTCTCCTCAGCATATTCCATTTCTCTTTCTCCCCATGGTCTGTCCTCCATAGCCGAATGCTTCTGAATGTTTTCGCTCTTAGAAACAGTATGATTCCTGTCAAACCACAGCTTCAACTTTTCAGAAAAGCTCTTGAGCTTTCATCTCTGCAACCAAGATCAGCCATCTGTCATGTACAGTGGCATTTCCAACTGACTGCTGGAAATCTCCACCTGGATGCCCTGCCCGCACCTTGAAAGCAACAGGTCCACCGTCTGAACGCAACGCTCCATTTCTGGACTTTTTTCTGTTAATAAAACCCGCTCTCTCAGCCATCCTGGCCAAAAAGGTTGAAATTATATGTGAATCTTGCCACTTCTGTGCTGTCACACGTGTTCGGTGACCGCCCGGTTTCTGGCATGGGTGACTACACAGAGGGGATGGCTCCCATGGGACAAGAAGCAGATGTGGGGAAAAGGATACCAAGTGCCGTTAGGGACACATTGAGTTTGAGATGTCAGTGAGACATCTAGGTGGATATGTGCAGGGCTAGTGGAAAATGCCAGTCTGAAAAACAAGAAGCTGAGGCTCCAAATATAAATTTGGGAGTCATAAGAAGGTAAATGGTGGTTAGGACCATGAAAGTGATGAGGTTACCTGAGACGAGGTGTATAGTATGAATTCAACGTTGTGTTTATATAGTCCTGAGAGCAGGCATGAAGTTTCTGGGTGCAAAAGGGTTTTTGCATTATGAGGAGGAACTCCTAAATTATGAATCTGGGAACTAATCATGGAAGATTTTCTCCTATTTTCCTCCGGACGTTTTATAGTTTTTGGTTTTACATGTAGGTCTATGATACATTTTGAGTCAATTTTTGAGTTCAGTATAAGGTATGGTATAAGTTCTTTTCTTTTTAAGTGAATATTCAATTGTTCCAGCACCATTTGTAGAAAAGACTATAGTGTCTTTACTCAATTGCCTTTGCACCATTGTGAAAAAACCAGTTATTCATGAATATGTGGGTGTATTTCTGGATCCTCTAGTCTTTTCTATTGATTTATATGTTTATTTTTATACAAGTACAATACCGTATTATTATAGCTTTATAATAAAACTTGAAATTGGTTAGTGTCAGTTATACAACTTTGTTCTTCTTTTCCAAAGTTGTTTTGCCTATTCTAAGTCCTTTGCATTACCACGTAAATTTTAGAATCAGCTTGTCAATTTCTACAAAAAGCATTGCTGGGATTTTGATTGAGATTGCATCGAAGCTATAGATTGGGGAGAGCTGACATTTAACAATATTAAGTCTTGTTTAGTTTATTTAGTTCTTTAATTTTTCTCAACAACATTTTGCAGTTTTCAGTATACATGTCTGGCACAATTTTGTCAGATTTACCCTTAAGTATGTTACTTTTTTGGTGCTGCTATGAATGGTATTATTTTTAAATCTAAACTTTTGATTGCCACCAGTATATAGAAACACAACTAATTTTTTGCATATTGCATTCTGAAAATTAATGAAAAACCACTTATTAGTTTATTGACTTTGTTGCAGATTTCATCAGATTTTCTACATGGACAATCATGTTATCTGCCAATTAAATGAGTTTTACTGTTTCCTTTTCAATCCAGATATTTATTTACATTTATGCTTTATTGCATCAATTAGAACTTTGAAGACAAGGTTGAATAAAAGTTATGAGAATGTATATACTTGCTTTGTTTTTAGGAGAAAGAATGTTTTATATATTTACCCATTAGTTATCAGTTCCAGCACTCCTTGCTCCTTCGTGTAGATACACATTTCCATCTGTAATCATTTTTCTTCTGCCTGAAGAACTTTCTCTACCATCTAGGTCTGCTGTTGATGAATTATTGCAGTATTTGTATGTAAGCAAAAGAGTCTTTATTTTGCCTTCATTATGCAACGATTTTTTTTCTGAGTTCAGAATTCTTTTTTTTTTTTTAAGATTTTATTTATTTATTTATTTGACAGAGGGAGACACAGCAAGAGAGGGAACACAAGCAGGAAACATAAGAGCAGGGCAGGGGGGCGGGGAGGAGCAGGCTTCCTGCTGAGCAGCGAGCCTGAAGCGGGGCTCGATCCCAGGACTCTGGGATCATGACCTGAGCTGAAGGCAGACACTCAAAGACTGAGCCACTCAGGTGCCCCTGAGTTCAGAATTCTAGGTTGCAGTTTTTTTTTATCCCTTTACTTAAATATGTTTTCCCAATGTCTTTTCACTTACATTGTTTCTGATAAGAAATCAGCTGTATCCTTATTCCTCGCTATGTATCTTTTTTTCCCCCCTCTGGCTGATTTTAAGATTTTCTCTTTATCCTGGCGTTGAGCAATTTTATTTGATGGCTTTGCGCTCTTAAAATTTGTTCTGAGATCTGTGGATTTATAAGTTTTACCAGATATGGAAAATTTTCAGCCATTTTCAACTTCAAATATATATATATATTTTTTAACTTCAGATATTTTTTGTCCACTTCCTCTTTTTCCACTTTTGTCCTTCAGGGACTCCAATTTTATAATATTAGGCTTCTCAAAAAGCAGCTTTCTGTAAGTCTTTTTATTTTTTAAATTTTCTTTTTATTTGGATAGTTCTTATTACTATATCTTTTTACTTTTTAAATTTTCTTTTTATCTGGATAGTTCCTATTACTATATCAAATCATTAATCTTTTTTTTTTTTTTTTTGTAATGTCTCTTCTGCCACAAGTTGTACCCAGGGTATTTTTCTTTCCAGATGCATCTTTGGCAATGAAGCCTATGAGGGAAGGGACATTATTCATCAGGTGGACATCAGGGTCCTAAAGAAGTTTTCCAAAATGGGTATTTGGTAATTCTCCCTTTATACATTTGCTGATCTTCCCCTCTTTCAATTCTATTTTTTTTTCCAAGGTACACATACCTGGTTTAATATACAAGCTAGATACTTAAAATATATGTGTTAGTTAGAATTAGTTTTAGCTGCAGTTAGCAGAAACCCAAATGACAATGTCTTATATACATGTAAGGTTTACTCTCATTTATTCTCTCATGGTAAGAGCTGTTTAGTGCTAGATGGTCCACAGCTTGTTTGATAACTTTGGAAACATAATCTCCTAGCTTTCTGCTTTGCTATCCTCAGTTACAGTAAGCTCCAGGCTTTCACATCTGCATTCCAGGCAGCAGATAATAATAATTATAATAATGATAATGGGAAGGATAAAAAGAATGTTATACTCAATAACTTTTGCTTACATTTCATTGGCCAGAATGAAGTCATATTGCTACATCTAGCTGCAAGAGTGATTGAGAAGCATGGCATTTTATCTGAGCATATCACCCTCCTGAATAAAATTGGGATTCTATTACCAAGGAAAAAGGGGAGAATGGTAGGCAACAACATTTCTGTCATTGTTTCTAAGAAGAGCTATAATTCTATTTGCCATCTTCCTTCTCATCCTGATTTCCAGTTCCTAGAGGCAACTGTTTTCAACTACTTTATGTTTCCCCTAGCATTTACCTTCATACTCAGACAAAACAATAGCATTGTGCTGCTACTTATTTTCTTGTTTTAAATACTGTCTATTTAAGGGCACCTGGTGGCTCAGTTAGTTGAGCTTCTGACTCTTGGTTTTGACTTGGGTCATGAGCTCAGGGTCATGGGGTCACTCTCCTCTACCCACCTTGGGCTCTGCACTTGGTGCAGAGTTTGACTGGGGTTCTCTCTCCTCCCTCTCCTTCCGCCCCTCCCCCCCCAAGCAGGCTCTCTCTCTCTCTCTCTCTCTCTCTCTGAAGTAAACAAATACATATTAAAAAAATACTATTTATTTTACTATGGAAAAAAGGGAAAATTTCTCCTTTTGTAGGCTTATGCCTACACCACTTCCACTTCCCTTCACCCATTCTTCCAGCATAATTATGTCATAATTTTATTCACTCTATACTCAATGTTTATATTGTTGGGGCCATGTTAATATGATTCAAAGCTGTGTTATAGTATATTAAAGTTACATATCCTCTTTTTAATTTTTAATTTTCACTGATTTTTTTCCTTTGTTTAGTTTTTTTTTTTTAAAGCTTGTTCTGATTGCTGCAGTCAGAGCTTGAGTCCTTTTTTTTTTTTTAAGATTCTATTTATTTATATGAGAGAGAAGAAGAGGGAGAGAAAGTGAGCATGAGAGGGGGAAGGGTCAGAGGGAGAAGCAGACTTCCCGCTGAGCAGGGAGCCCGATGTGGGACTTGATCCTGGGACTCCAGGATCATGACCTGAGCTGAAGGCAGTTGCCTAACCAACTGAGCCACCCAGGCACCCCTCCTTTGCTTAGTTTTGAATGTCTCTAACTTATTTGTAAGCTTTTAAGTGTAACTTGCGTCTCAATACAGCCAAACATACATTTATCAATTTCATCTTTTAAAGACTTGCTTCTGGAACTCCCTGTTTCCTGTTGTTCTGATCTGGGCTGGTTGCTCTGTGGTCCTAATACACTATTGTTTTCCTGAACAAGCTTATTATCATCACCCTGGGGATTCCCTCCATCTCATGCATGTGTTGGGTCTCTATGTCCTTATTCCCATGCTATGTCTTCTTTCTTGGTTTATTTCCTTGATTTGGTAAGGCACATTTTCTAGTAGTTTCTTGAGGAAGGACATATTGGCAGTGAATACTTGAGATACACATCTGACAGCATCTTTGCTCTAACCTCATACTTGGTTGATAATTTGGATGGGTTTAAAATTCCAGGTTGGAAATAATTTCCCCCAGATTTTTTTTTTCTTTTTCACTTAGACTTTTTAAGGCTTTGTTCCATTCTCATTTTCAATGTTACCATTGAGAAGTTCTATGGCATTCTGCTTCTCAGTACTTTTATGTCACCTATTTTTTTCTCTTTGGATGCTTTTTGGATCTTCTCTTTCTTCCTAGTTTTCTGAAATTTTATAACAATGGCTCTGTATGTGGGTCTTTTTTCATCTATTTGGCTGGGCATTCCATTGACTATCAATCTGAAAATTTATATCTTTCACTTATGGATAAAAATTTGAATTATTTTTGTAGTAATCCCCCTCTGTTCTCTCTTCTCAGGGCTCCTACTATTCAGATGTTGGGCCTTCTAGACTGATTTCTTCTCTCTCAATATCTTTGTTATTATAAGTTTATTCTCTTTTAATGCATTTTCTGTCATTTTTATATAATCTTAGGAAGTAATGGTAAATTCACGTGTCCAGTCCTTTCTATTTAACTGGAACTTTCCAATTGCTTTTCAGATATTTTTATTATGGGTAAGACAGCATTTGTAAAAATCTATATGGTCTCTCTGAGAGGGTAGCCAGACTTCCTTTTGTTGGTCTGATTCTCCCACCTATCAAACTTTGCTTCAGGATGTTTACACAAAGTAGAAACAAAGGCAAGTGAGTGAAAGTAGAACAGGACCAGGTGCAAGCCCCTTGGGCATGTTATTCACTCTCTTGTAAGGTTTATTCTTTCAGAAATGAGAGACAATAATGCCCACCTTTTATAGCTCAGGGTTGTTGTGATGATCAAATGAGGGCATGTAAATGAACATTACTGGAAAGATATATAGTGGTATATTCATGTGAAAGATTATAGCTCTCAGAAAGGAACACGGAACCTCCTAATGAACATTTAATTAGAACTTGTTGTTGCTGTTTTGACCAGAGAAAACTAAATAGAGCAAGATAGAAGAAGTGAGAATCAGGTAAGATCCTATCCAAGGTCACAGAGGAAGCTCTGGACAGTGGATGGAACAAAGGCCTTTGAAACAGACAAACAGAGAGACAGGGTTCATACCCTGATTTCAGAACTTATTTAGGCCATCCATAAGTGTCTTTGTGTGCAAAATAGGAAGATAATGTCTATCTTGTAGTGTTGCTGTATGAAAGAGATTTATAGAGATAATAATAAATGTAAAGTTTCTGGAACATAGCTGGCATTTAATAAATGGTAACAATTATCAGTGGTTAGGGGTTTGTCGGTTCTGGAGCCAGGCTGTCTGGGTTCTCTTTAATCTTCTCATCTATTAGTTGTGTGATTTGGGGCAAATGACGTAACCTCTCCAGGTCTGTGTCCTTATCTTTAAGATAGGATAGTGATAGCCACGTTACGGGGTGGGTATGAATATTGAATAGGTTAGTCAATGGAAAATGTCTAGAACCCTGGCACATAATCACCACTCAATAAATTTTAGGTATTATTGTTATTAGCTACTAAACAACAAAACAACTGTTTCAACCATGCATCGAGTCATCATTTGGAGTCCAAATAAAGTCACAGATGTAATTTAATTTGTGTGCTAAAATAAATTTGCACATAATAAATAAATAGAGATTACTTGTCCTGGTACCAGGTGGCTCATTATCTAAAGGGCCTGCAGTCTTGTGTCCTTGGTCTCATAGGCCCCTAAGCCAGGGATGGCTCAAAGACATTCTGGTGTCAGTGCTCTGGGCCACGTCCTTATCTTTCCCTGAAAAGCAGAAGCCCTAAACTGGGAAAGAAGAAGAGGGATGAATTATCTCCTGAACAGCCTTCCTTCATGGGCATCCCCAAAGAACTTCAGACATCAGGGCCTTTCCATCTGATGCAAAACCTGAGGACTTACAGAACTTTGTTGAACTCTGCCCTCTTGACTTCAAGTATTCCAATAGAAGTTGCCTACCCCAGCCAATGATTAGATTGACTCTGGAGACCCCTTCAGTCACTCACCAGCCCCGACTTTACCCGGCTTATTTTTGACTCCAAGCTGCCTCTTGCCCTGGGACTGTCCGCTCCATGCTCTGGTGTGGTTCTAAACTGTAAGGACGGCAGCATTGCCCAAGTGCTCAATGAATGTTTGTTGAATGCATAACTGATCATTGGGGGTTAATATAGTGAATTTGTTTGTAATCATATCATAGCCTATATATGAAACATAAAAGTAATATGTAGCTTATTTTTTTAAAGGATCTTATTTATTTATTTGAGACAGAGAGATACAGAGAGGGAGCATAAGCAGGGGGGAGAGGCAGAGGGAGAGGGAGAAGCAGACTGCAGGAGCCAGGAGCCAGCAGCCTGACGTGGGGTTCGATCCCAAGATGCTGGGATCATGACCCGAGCCAAAGGCAGACGCTTAACCATCTAAGCCACCCAGGCACCCCTGTAGCTTATGTTTTTAAAGTTAATATCTAGTGTTGGCTGCCCTCCCCTAGGCTCAGGTACTTGCCTTGTAGTGGTTTAGTGTTTTTGTCTCCTCTAAAAGACTGTGACTTTCTCGAAGGTGGGGGACTTACTTTTTCTCCTCTGTAATATTTGAGGAGTGGTTGAATGAATGAATCTATCCATTCGGCAAATATTTGTTGAGCTCTGGGCAAAGATCTGGAGGTACAACAGTGCTCCAGACAGAAGAGGTCTGTGATCTCATGGAGCTTACATTTTGGAGGAGGAGACAATCCATAAGTGAGTAAATGAACAAGCTAATTTCAGACAGTGAATGCAATAAACCCCTCATAAATTCCATCAGTGCAAATTTCTCTGGTATTTTTTATAAGGAAAATGTAATGTGTAATTTGGCCCCGGGTGCCTTCTCTGTGCATCAGATCTCTACAGAGGGTGGGAATATAGACTGCAGAGATATATCTAAATTACTAAACTATAATGATCTAGTCCTCCAAAATGAGAGAAGCAGCAGCATTGCTTAAGTGTTTTAGCTTGGCCTACAATTTGCTGATCAGAGGCTAGAGGTGATGCATCATAAAACTACACAGGCTTTTAACTGATAGGTTTACAGAAGGTTCAGCTGCAAATCTGTGCTCTGTAATTGGAAGTTTAAAGGCACAAATCTCAGGTCATTTAAATAAAAAGCGCAATATTCCTTC
>CM052899.1:63915186-63949833 GCA_028534135.1 Potos flavus | reverse complement strand
CTGGGGCAAATAATACATTATGTGTTAATTAAAAAATAAAAAAAAATTTTAAAAATGGCAGCTATTGACAACTAAGTCCTTACACATAGTCCTTTTAAGTTGTCAGTGTATATAAGAATATCCTTTCTTTAAAACATGATAATACATTTTGAAAATACTATTCTACACATCTAAGTGATCACAGGAAAACAAACTTAACTAGCCTAGACCAAATTTCACCCTTTGATGCACACAGATAACTCTTGCTGAGATAATCATACAAAAGCCAGGGCTGTACTTGGATCTCAGAGTAATACATGTTTTTCCAAGAGCAGAAGTTGGTCTTCAGCATGTATGCATGTGTTCTGTGTCCGTATGCAGTGTTTGTACGTGTGTAGTGTCTCTCTCCATTACCAATGAAAAGTTTTGAGAACTGGGTAGAAATTAGGGCTGAGAGAATGAGTACTGACCTACCTTTATGTTAAATGATCTCTGCTTGTGGCTTTCAGAAAAGCTTATGTTTTAGGGTGATATGAGTGTGCCTATGGAGATCCTCTGATTAGTTAGTAATTTGTAGGTGGCCATGAAGTGGGAAAAATAGGAAGTAGAGCCATGAAACAAAAATGTACCAACCAAGGTACATCCCACCAGTGCATCCCCTCCACCAGCATTGCTCGCTTTTCTTTCTGATCCCTATTCTATTGACATCTACAGAACAAGGAGTGGTTCTACAGAGCCAAGGAGTGGGCAGAAGGAAAATAAGATCTACTCCTTTTCTTCTAGTCATATTTCTCATGTTTAAAATAAAGCTTCAGAATCTTGGAACAAAAAGCATTGACATTTGTGGTAAGGGGTGTACTTTTAAGTTTGTATTAAGACAATTCTATATGATGAAAATATGATGAATCATCTAATTATGATGAAAATAAATTACATATTTCATTCTAGGCATACATGAAAAAAGTGAGAATAAATGATTCCAAAGAGATTACTCCTTAGAAAAGAGCTATTATACAACTTCTATTCTTGCCCTAATATTTCACTTAGATTTATATTCAGAATGTGATCAGAACACATTCATCCAAGCAAGATACTGCCCAAGGATTTCGGTTATTATTCCCTTTCCTTGTATAATTACCCATGCATCTACAAAGGAAGCACATGCGTACAGACAGACACATGAACACACGATGCCATCTCATAAAGCACAGTCACTTTTGACAAGCTAATTTCTAGTAGGTGCCCAGTCAATTGGTTTCACAGCTTAGCTATTCATCGACAGACAGGGCGTCTGTGTTTTCCCCCATGCACTTCCAGTTTGCAGAACAGTGCCAGACTGGCACCTTGTCTTGTGACTTGATAACAGATTCCATTAATAGCACATCCAGTGGTACTAACACGCAGTCCCTCTCAGCTGGGGGGAAGCTGGCAATCAGTGCCAGCTTGAAGAACTGTAAGGGTTGGGGTGCCCACATGCCAGGTCATGCATAAGAGGGTGTCTGTGAATTCACAGCCTCTGTGTGCACAGGGAATTGCAAAAGGGGAGCTTTGAAACTAAAAAGATGAGGGAAGATTATGGGTAAAGACTTTCCTGATATCTGCCATCTTCACTTGATGGAATCTGAGGTGAAACAAAATCCCCATTGTTTCACTGGGTTGGGACCAGGCCTGGCTCTGTGCTCTATTTATCCCCCAACATATTGCGAGTTCTCAGTGATTATCATTACCATTATTAATGATGGTAATAATTGACAACATGGTAAATAACTTGAAAAGAGTTAGTTTCCTGAAGAAAAAAAATAAGTCACTGTAATAATGGCTCTTTTACACAGTAATAAATAGCACATTTGTGTCTTGGTATTTTAAATTATGTCTTTGTTTGCTGAGGCTGGAGGGCATAGGGTGCAGTTTTGAAATCCAATAAATGAACAAATGAATTAGCATTAGGAAAAGGGTACATGTTAATCAAAGCCAGCCATTTGGACTTCGGGGCCTTAATTGCATGTAAATTTTCTGTTTTGCTTCTTTCTTTCTAATCTCGCTTTATTTCTGAATTTGTAGAGCTGGCCTTACCCGTAAGAGAAAGAAAATGGTGCTGAGGTTTTTTTAGACTCTGACACATAAAATAACTCCTTCTGAAGGAAATACTCTGTAACAGAGGTAAAGCTTAAAATGCAAACATACTAAAAGGAAGGACTGAAAAAGACCCGGGAAGCTCCTGGTCCAGACATCATTTCTCCCTGACTTTGGTCAGTCAATAATAAGAGAAAGAAGATAGACCTGGATAATCAGTCCCTGAAAAATGGAAGGTTAATATGTTTTTTGCCTGAAGACTCGCTGAAGATCCTTCTCCATACTCTGATTGAAAAAAATGTATGTGTTTCTTCCTACCTGTATCTTGAAACATTTTCCTGCATTTACCTGCAAGGGAAATATATTTACCTTGGTAAATAATTTCAATTAAATTGGAATTTAAAAAAAGATAACATTTTCTGCTATGCGAAATGATAGCTCAAGCTTTTTCACCTCTACTCTTTCTGTGATTTACAATGACATCTAATACTGGAATAAAAACTCAAACATGATCTATGGAGCTTAGAGTGCATTTCTTTTAGAAATGGTTTGGCATGAATGTATTTGTGCAACCGAACTCATTTGTTTAAAAAGATGGCAGAGTAGATTTTACCTAGAAAACCCCTTAGAATTCCAAATACATGGTCTTTGGGGTATGGATTTATTTTTGGAGTCTGATAGAAAAAGATAGGAATCCATTTCAACGAAGAAAGCCTTTCTTGAAATATCAGCTCGGTAGATAAAGTTTCAACTTGGTGGAAGTAATAATAATAAAGATGATAATATCTCATTGAGAAACAGATTGAGCAACATTTCATCCCCTTTTTTCCCACAGAGCACCAGTGGCTGGAGGTACTGCATCTACAGATTATGAATTTACATTGTTCCCTGATGCCTCATCTCCTAGGGCTCCTCTACTGAAGGCCCCGAAGCATCTCAAATAGACTTGGAGAGGCATCATTCCATCACCTGTCTTCAAGCTCTGTCATGGCTTCCTCATTTCCTTTACCCACACAATTGGAAAACTTGCCAGACACTTTAAGCCTGAATTCTGCCTTGGTCCACCACACGCTTGGTTTCCTCTCAGAGCCACAGAGCAGTTTTTGAGGATGGAGAAGGGTCTTTTCTAGGTGTCCTGCATTGTTCTGGCTGAGCTAGAAACTTCATGCAGCTGCTGCTTCCAACCACTTCCAGGCCACTCCAAGAGTCAGAATACCCCACTCTTTGTGCAAGAGTTCACTGTGCTCCCCAGTACTGTGGAAATGCCCTACTGAAGCACTCCTTGCATGGGACTTATGATACTTTCCTGGGGCTCATGTCAAGAATCACCACAAGCTGGGTGGTTTAAAACCACAGAAACTTATTCTTGTGTAGTTCTGAAGGCCAGAAGTCCCAAATCAAGGTGTCGGCAGAGTTGGTTCCCACTGGAGGTTCTGAGGGAGAATTGGTTTCCTGTCTCCTAGGTTCTGGTGGTTGCCAGCAACCCTTGGGTTTCCTTGGCTTGTGGCAGCAAAACTCCAATCTGTTTAATTCTTCACATGCTGTCCTCTCCCATGCATGTGTGTGTGCATGTGTGTGTCTTCTTTGTAAAAGGACACCAGTCCCATTGGATTAGGGCCCACCTTACTCCAGTAGGACCTCACCTTAACTTGTGTAGGAAAGGAAAGATAATTTCCCCTCACTGTTCCGAGTTCTTAGCTGAGATCCCTTAATAAAAGACAGATTCACAAGAGAAAGACAAACAGAGGTTTATTATCATATAGACCTCATGTATACACAAGAGATATCTAGAGAAAAATGAGTAACTGAATGAGAAGGCTTTGAATGTAGGATTAAATACCATCTGAATAGAAAAAGGAGAAAACTGATGTTGGCCTTTTAGGAAGACTAAGGGATTTTTAGGAAAGTTGAAGGAGCCCTCAGAGGCATAAATGGAAGGTAGGAGAGTTTGTGTCAAAGTTTGTCTAGGTATGATGTCCACTTTTTGTGTCTTCTCCTGTGATGAGAGTTGATTTTCCCTGGTTCATGCAATTCCCGGGGAGGGGATTTATGACAATTAAGTTTCTTTTGGAGGATTTGTCTTTAGGCAGATAAAGGGAATTCAGAGAAAGCCTCTCCCTGCATTTGCTGTTTTTTAAGTGCCTGCAGTTCAAAATAATCAATATACCAAAGTGGCATATTCTGAAGGGACATGTCTTGAATGCCTGTAGTCCTCTATTTTGGGGTGGCATGTTCTGCTCCCCTTCCACCAGATTCTATCTGCAAAGACCTTATTTCTAAATAAGGTTTCATTCTGAGGTACTGGCGGTTAACACTTCAACCCATCTTTCTGGGGGACACAATTCAGCTTACAACAATATTACAATTTTTGTTTACATGGCCACCTTTTCCTATTTCACTGTGAGCTCTTGGAAGACAGTTCTGTGTCAGTTGCATCTATCCCAGCACCTGCGATGCCGCAGTGCTCAATAAATAATAACTGATTAATAAGTAAGCAAACTTACAGATTCACAATTACTGGGTTGGGAATTGGGGAAATGTTGGTACTTGAGAGAAAAGGGCCCCTGACTCATGCTCGGGTGTCTAGAATTCATTATCCTGCAAAATATTGCCTGGAGTGGGTACAGACACTACGGTTTCATTTGTAAAACTACTTTCAGTGTTTCAATAAACCTGACAGAAATGGTATGTGTATCCACAGAAAGGCTGCACAGACTAACCAAAATGCCTACTGTTCCTAATGACACTGCAGGGTTAATCTGCAGGGCCCAGTGCCATGTTGGGTGGTCTTTTCCAGAGTCCCAAAGAGAAGGTGGAAGCAAGAGTTCGTATTTGCCCTTGGTGTTACCCTTATTATCCTTATTTACCTATAGTAACTCCCCTTCTCTGGTTAAAAGCGGATCTGCTGACTCTCCTTTTCTCTTTCTCTCCACTCCCTGAGTCTTCTCCAGGCTTTTGTTGTTCTTGTTAACTTCCCTGCATTATATCCTCTTCCTATTAAGCAACAAGCCTCACCAGCTTTGCCGTCATAGGGGGAAAGGGATAGCTTCTCACCACAACAGAAGAGCTCCCGACCAACTGGCCCTTAATAAAGTGGATATTAGAGGACTTTGGAAAATCCTTCCAGCACAAATGCCTGGCTAGTAAGGCTATTGTTTTTCTGCATAATCCTACTTTGCATATTAGAAGGGAATACCACCCTATAAGAAATTCTAATCTCCCCATGGCAGATGGACACCTTGGGTCTGCTAGTACAAAAGCAAACAGGAAAAGCTAATTAAACAATTTTCAAAATATCACTTCTAATATACTAAGTAATTACAAGTTACTCAGTGACAAGTGCCAAAGAAGAAATCAACTGGGTGATGATATAGCAAGAGTTAAGGTGGTGGGGAGTTCACAGAGGGCTTTCTAGCCCATCAAACAGCTTTGAAAGGAGTTTAGGAGTTCAGAGTATGCCATCCCAGAATATGCCACTCTGACATAAGGATTATTTTGAGCCGAAGGCATTTAAAAAAAAAAAAAAAAAGGAGACACAGAAAAACCTCTCTGCCCTCTCCCTCTTTGCCAGGAGGGGTAAGATGATTCTGAATCACTGGAGACAATTCTAGACTCATAAATCCTAAATCCAGAGATGGCAGGCACCAGAGGACACAAACCTTGCACAACAAACCTTGCCAGGCCAACTTTGATCTTCCATTAATTTCCCTGTATATTTACCTTCCCACAGGTTGCCATCCCTAAAAGCCTAAAGCCCTTTTCCTTTGTCTTGTCACTTCCCTACAAAATTTATTGTTCTTTTGTTAGAATGCTGTGTAAGCCCAAATTCTAACCACCCCATTGAATTACTTACCACTGAGCACTCCCGTGTATATGTGCAATGCACATGTTATTAAACTTCTGCTTCTTTTTCTCTTCTTAATCTGTTTCTTTTTTCAGTCTTTTTTGTAGGGCTCCAGCCAATGAACCTAAGATAGATAAAGGAAAAAGGTTTTTTCTCCACTACTGGGGGAAAAAAAACTTAGGAAAAGGGCCACAAAGAGATCATATTGTTCTCCTCATTAAGGCATGGGCCACATTTCACCACTGCCTTGGCCAGTCAACCACTTTAAATTTACTTTGCAAATTCCGCCATTTATTTCATATTGATAAGCATGTCTCTAAGGATTTAGTCTTGGGCAGGTCTTGTGACACTCTCAAATACCCTTATCTAGTGACATCTTTTTTAATGTTTTAAGAACCTATAATTTTCATGATGAAACACGGAGGAGGTAGGACAAAGAATTAGAAGCTTTTGTGATGCTATGGTTCTCAACCTTGGCTGTTCATTAGAATCACCTATGGAGCTTTAAAAAAAATGTGCAAGTAGTATAGTCACTGTGGAAAACAGTATGGAGGTTTCTCAAAAAATTAAAAATAGAATCACCATATGATCCAAAAATTCCACTATTGGGTATTTACCCAAAGAATATGAAAACATGAATTTGAAGATATGTGCACCTCTATGTTTACAGTAGCATTATTTACTATAGCCAAAATATGGAAACAACCCAAGTGGCCATTGATCGATGAATGGATAAAGGTGTAGTCTACATACACAATGGAATATTACTCAGCCATAAAGAAGAATGAAATCTTGCCATTTGCAGCAACATGGTTGGGTCTAGAGGGTATAATGCTAAATGAAATAGAGAAAGACAAAGGCCAAATGATTTCACTCATATGTAGAATTTAAGAAACAAAACAAATGAACAAAGAAAAAAAGAGACAAAAAAAAAAGAAAAAAGAGACAAAAAATCAGATTCTTAAATATGGAGAACTGGTGGTTAACAGAAGAGAAGTGGGTGGGAGAATGGGTGAAACAGATAAAGGGGATCAAGAGTACACTTACTATGATGAGCACTGAGTAATGTATAGAATTGTTGAATCACTATATTGTACACCTAAAACTAATATAACACTGTATGTTAATTACATTGGAATTAGAAAAAATAAATAAAAGATAAAATATGTACAAGTGTCAGTACGTAAGAGTTTACTATTTCTTAAGCCCTGATTTCTGGGTTAGTATAATCAGGCACTGGATTCTAGAAGAATTCCTTTTGGATTTCTGTAGTTAAGTTGGGTCCACACTACTTCTTCTTCTTTTTTTTAAGGTTTAATTAATTAATTGATTAATTAATTAATTCAGACAATGCACATGCAGAGGGAAGAGCAGAGGGAGAGAGAAGAATTTCAAGCAGACTCGGCACTGAGCTTGGAGCCCAACACGGGGCTCAATCTCACGATCCTGAGATGATGACCTGAGCTGAAATCCAGAATCAGATGCTTAACCGACTGAGCCACCCAAGCACCCTGGGTATATTCTACTTCTATTCCAAATATTGGCTTTGGCTTGTGTTTGAATGACATTTTTCAGCTATGGTGCTTCCCATTTTCTCTTCTCTACCCTTGGCATCATATACTTTTCTTTTCTTTTCTTTTTTTTAAGATTTTATTTGTTGATTTGAGAGAGAGAAAGCAAGAAAGCATGAGTGGAGGCGGAGGGGCAGAAGGAAAGGGAGAAGCAGACTCCCGAGGGAGCAGGGAGCCCTATGTGGAGCTCGATCCCAGGATCCTGGGATCATGACCTGAGCCAAAGGCAGATGCTTAACCAACTGAGCCACCCAGGCGCCCCGGCATCACATACTTGACTTCAGCATGAGCCTGTGCTGCCCCATTAGATAGCCAGAGGAGGTGCAGTGTCCTCCCACCCAGCATCACAGATTCCTGAGTTCCTGAGTGAGTACTGATGTCAAGATTACATGCATAGTGTATGCCTTATTACAGCAGAAAGGTTTGGTCTCGGGCATGAGGGCTCAAGTTAGGGGCACTTCTCTTTATCTTAATAAAGATATCTGCCATTTCTGTGGTATTTGGCAACACAATGCTTATATTTCCATTTTCCTCATGAGTGATAGAATTAGGAATAAGAACATTAATCTTACTTTTCAAAATTCTACAGCCTGCCTTTATCCATATTCCTCAAAATTAATAGACCAGATCATTTGGCTGGTGTGGCCCAGGAAAGTTTGAAGTCATGATAACTGTGATTTAAGAATCCTTATTCATGGGTAGGCGAGAAAGAGCTCAACAAGAGCCAAGGTTAAGGAAGTACCCAGCAGAAAGCCGCAGGTGCTAAGCTAAAGGATGTGTGGATTTTCTGAAGCATTGGCTTGATCATTCATTACTTTTTCTTGTGTTTACTGGCTCAAAAAGTATTTATTAGGTGCACCTCAAGTGTTTGTGGAACGAGTAGGTAAGAAAATTATTTGAAGAAGGAGCTCCCCCTGAATGGCCCTGACTTGCTGCTTGTGTCCTAGACTTCCTGACTGGTTATTTCTGTAATGAATGTGGGTCAAATGCTCCTGCTCACTAATTTCTCCAGCTACCTTTTCTTCCTGGCTATTACTTGGAATAGACACCATTTCTGTCTCACTCCTACATCCCCTCCACATAAGTCTTTCGCTTGCCAATCATGACATTCACATTTATAAATCCATTTTGCAACTTTTCATCTAATAACAAAAATTGGGATTAACTTCACTATTGTTTGTAAATGAATTACACTCTGCTTTCCTATTTGTGTCTTAATTTTTTATATATTTTCATTTTGTTTTTTCCTAGTTTCTATTCTTTCTCCATTTTTCCCCCAATGTCATTTTCGTGTCCATACATAGATCAGAATTAAGAACGAGAGCTAGTGAAAACTCTTCTTTGAGAGGATTGTGATAAGGATATCTATATTTGTTAAGGGTATTTTAAAATCAATTTTAATTTATACTATGCATTTTGCTGAGATGATAACAGAAAACAATTTGAAATCAACTCTGTTATTACTAAGGTCCTTGGTCAGCCCTTTGGCCCTGGTCTCTTTCTCCTAGATGCCCTGTTGAAGGCCTGGTATAAAGTAGGCCATTAATAAAGATTTATTTAATGACTAGAAAGGAAACAGAGAGGCTTTTTAAAACTCAAATTAGTTCAATAGAAAGATTGGAATGAAATGGGGAAAAAAATTGAAATGGAAATGAAATTTTAGAATTCTCTGTGAATCTTGTTTCTCACTTCTGCCTTTTCTCTATTAGCATCGATAATTGCAAGTTGAATATTTAATTTCAAATGTATTAATTGACATGCAGTTTATTTTTCCTGAAAAATCAGTATTTTTTGACTACTTATCCAATTGACTTATTCAATTAATTTTTAAACTTTTGACTCATTTGTTTCTCACAAGCCTGTTCTATACTTCTGAATGGTTCAAATAAATTACACCTCTAAAACTACTGGAAAGTTAGTTGTAAAGCTTAATGTAACAAAAATCTCAATGTATGGAACCCAATTTTCCAGGGATGTAGGCTTTACGAAATGAAAATGACTGTTCCAATCCATCATGTAAAATCTGCTTTCCACTCAAGGTGATGGCGGAGGAACCTGCATTTGTGTCTCAGGCAATTCCCTTCAATGAATTGTCCTTTAAACACCCTCAATTCCACACATTTGTTGGGATTTCTGTTTTGCGAGCTTGTCCATTTTGTATAGTTTTCGTGGTCTCCTCAGCTTCTTTTCCCCCCTCACACCACCTGCTAGGTATGATCACTCTGCAATTTCCTTCTCTACTCAAGTTCTCCAGCCAGACTCCCTTCCTCAGTTTCCAAGAACCACTCCGGTTTCTCTCTGGACATGAATCTTTCTCTTCTAGAGTTCCCTTTTTCTTCTTTTTTAGGTTAGGCATTTGTTGATGCATTTCGTTGGTGGTCAGCATTTGTTACCCCGTGAAAATGTCAACACCTGCAAGTTTCTTCCCAGGTCTCCCAACATTTCCTGAGAACGGGCCGATTTCCATATTTATTGAATATTATTTTTAATGGCAGTGCCCTTGACCCTGACCTGTTCTGTAAAAAATGAAATTTTGCTTTATTTTCTCTCATTTTGCTCTAGGTCTTGAACCCAATATTTTTGTAGTTGAAAGCTCTGCTTTCTAGCTTTTTCCTTTCTGACTCATATTGATGGTTTTTACTTGGATCTTCAGTGAATTTTACCATGAAAACAAGCATAACAAAGTGAAATCAATTAGCTAAGAGATTGCCACAAGTGCTGTGAATTTTTAACTATACAATCGATGAGTTTACTTCAGGTTGTGTGTCCTAATGTGAAAGATTAACTTATTGCTTAGAAACCTGGAATTCACCTAGTGGCTGGAAGTTATTTGTAAGTAGCTTAAAAGGGTGATAAGAATAGGGGGGAATATGGGGCACCTGGGTGGCTCAGTTGGTTAAGCGTCTGCCTTGGGCTCAGTTCATGATCCCTGAGATCATGAGATTATGAGATCCTGAGATCGAGCCCCGCATCAGGCTCCTTGCTCCACGGGGAGCCTGTTTCTCCCTCTCCCTCTGCCCGCCACTCCCCCTGCTTGTGCTCAGTCTCTCTCTCTCTCTGTCAAATAAATAAGTAAAATCTTAAAAAAGAAAAAGAAAAAAGAATAGGGGGAGATTTCTGGGGGTGGAGGTGGAAAAACCACTTCAGTCTCACGATTGCCCTGAAATAAGAAGACTATTATGCCTTGAACATAAATGCAGCTTCTAGGAGCAACCATCAAGCCACATCTTAGGCAGACTTTTTCTGAATGTACCCATGAAGTTTGACTATCTCTCCCTTTTCCTCACCTTCCACCAGCCAGGAAAGGGGAATTTAATAACAGTTGAACACAACAGATTTTATTCATCCCCTGTTGATGAGATTTCAGATCTGTTCCACAACACACTATGATTTCTAACTCAAGAAACAAACAATGATTGTGTCTTCAATCCCTCCACTTTCACCTGCCAAAAATTTAAGAAGTTTGGATGTGGCTGAAAATGGATGTCTACGTTGAATGTAAAACAAAAAAGAAAATAAGCAAGCAACCACTCTGCCTAAAGTTTCCATGTGAACGTTGGCTCTCCTGCTCCTGCTCCTGACGTGGCAGCCCCTGGCTAGTCCTATCCCCTCTGCCTTCCAGATGGAAATTTTGGCCCAACTCTGGTTGGCCTGAACTTGATGCAAGGTCAGCTCAGAGGACAAAAGACAAGTGAGCACACTGAACACCATTTTCTTGTTCCAAAAGTGAAATTTCTTCTTCTTCTTCTTCTTTTTTTCTTTTAGATTTTATTTATTTACCTGACAGAGAGAGAGAGAGAGAGAGAGAGAGAGAGAGAGAGAGACAGCACACAGGCAGGGGCAGAGGGAGAGGGAGAAGCAGGCTCCACGCTGAGCTGGATGTGGGGCCCGACCTCAAGACCCCAGGACCCCCAGATCATGACCCGAACCAAAGCCAAATGCTCAACCAACTGAGCCACCCAGGCTCCCCCAAAAGTGAAATTTCTTTTAAGGAGGCCACACTGCTTCTCCTCAACCACTACAGTTTTCCCTGAGGATTCCTTGCTCGGAATGTGTCATAGTAAAGGACAATGTCAGAAACTAATGAATACCAAATATCAGGGCTGCACGAAGAGCTGTCAGCCAACTCTAGATTCCAATGAGTGACTTTTTAGTGTTACTTTTCTTGAATTTAAACTGTGCATCTTTCTTCCCCTTAGCACTATAGAACTTTAATGGACTTTCAATACCAATTCAATAACCTAGTGTCTCCAGCGAAAATGTACACATATATTTATCTGAAAGTGGCCTTCTTCTAGAGAACCAGTCCCTTTGGATTTAGTGGTAAGAATGACTTACTCTGCAGAAAGCCAGAGGCACTCTTAAGGGAGGAGAGGTAGGAAGTCGAACATCTTGGGGGGACCCGTTGCAGGCCAGGATGGCCCCACATATCAGGTAGACTGGAGGTTCTGAGCAGGCTTGAGGTTAAGCCAATAAGAGTATGGTGCTTGCTCAAGCTAGAGGCAGAAAGGCCAGTAAATATGAGTGTTTTAGATGAGCTTCTGTTTGCAACATTATATCTCTGTAGAACAGAGACATTTCACGGTTTCTTTTGATGTAAAGTCTAAAGTGATTTATGACAAATTAGCAAGACACTTATCTGAATGGTGTTCTTTGCAGATTAATGATGATAGCAAAAAATAGTGTGCCCACATCTGTGAAGAATGAAAGGTTGTTGGAAAAATGTTTGTCATAAGTTATTAATGAGAAGTTCACAGAACTTTCATTCAGTTCTTCCCTTCCTTTTTTCTTTTAAAAAATTTTATTTATTTATTTGAAAGAGAGAGAGAGAGAGAGAAAGACAGAGAGAATGAGCAGGGGAGGGGCAGAGGGAGAAGGAGACTCCCCACTGAGCAGGGAACATGAGGAGGGACTTGATCCCAAGACCCCAGGATCATGACCTGAGCAGAAGGCAGATGCTTAACCACTTAACTGACTGAACCACCTGGGTGCCCCATTCCTTCCTTTTTTTTTTTTTTTTAAACAAAAAGAAGCCAACATCACACACACACACAGGCTACAAAAAAGACCAGAAGGAAATACACTGAAATATTCACAGAGCTAAACTAAAATGGTGACGCCTATTTTCTTTCCAGTGCTCATATGTATATTCTAAATTTTCTATGAAGTACATACAATAAAATTATTAAAAATTAAACATCATTGTTTGTCTTTTAACACTGCCCCTGGTTTTAGGGCATTAAAATAGAAGAAAAAACAACAACAACAACAAAACAACTTCCTAAAACTCCAGGAAATTAAATGGAGCTCAGAAACACAGAGTCAGATGGGAAGCTATGGCTGGTCAGTCAAACACCTCACTGACGCTCCCCCTCCCCAAGTGCCCCAGTGTGTAGAACTGCCGTGACAGCTAACTGTGGTTCAGATAACAAACCAAAGAGAGAGAGAGGCTTTTATTCGAATTGTCAGCCTTAGCCTTGAGATACAGCGCAAGTGGTTTTAACAGCCAAATCACATCTTTGCGAACAATGTCACAAAGATAGAAAAGGAGCATTATATTTTTTATCTCGCAGATGTCCTGAATAAAGTACACTTGGTTCCAATTTCATCTTGATAGCGCATCACAGATCACAGTGACAGCCTTGCTGGAAAATCACTGATACTGGGTTCAGCTTGGTTTTTTCCACTCTGGGCAGAGAAGCTCTGCATTTCCATTAGCACAGACCCATTACTATTACCTACCATTAAAAAGGTCTTGGTTTTGACGGATTTCTTAGCACAGGTACTAAAATGTCCTGGCCTCTAGAGTATGCAGATGGGACAGGTGAACTCTAGCAAGGATCCCATCTAACTAAACACACCGTGGTTTCACCTACCATCTGCCATGGCATCTGCTTAAAAGACATGGTTTATAAATTAAATAGATAGTAAAACTCTGCTTTCCTAGGCCCATCTCATCTCCAGCACACGACATGAGCTATCTTTCCAAAAGCATTGGAAGCGGAAACAATAATGACCTTCTCTGTAGGTCTCTAGCTCCGGGAGAGCTCATTTATTAAAAGGGCCAAGGAACTTGGAAGATGGAACACAGCTGTTCAGACACGAAAGCTGTACTCTCCCTTTCACCTGGTCGGAGCAGATCTCTCAGCATCTAAGTGAAAGGCCCCATGGAAGGTCACACTGTCAATAATCTGAGGTTGATTCTGGAGTGTAGAGGGCTGGCTCCTATTTGGTTTGGGGGCTTTGCCTTAACTGGGAGCCAACAACAACAACAGCAACAAGACAGAAGAAAGTCAGAGACAGGCCCATGCACCTCCCGAGGGGGAAGCTATGCATAAACAGGCATCAGACAGCAGACAAGAACACAGAAGCAAACAAGGCCAGTCCCCACGGAGTTCACTATTGTCAGGAGCGTGAGTCAGCCTCTTTTTGCTGTTTGGTGCCCTGAGGGCCCCAGAGAGCCCTGGCAGGGGCAGAGCGGGAGGAGAGACAGAATGAACCCCCACTCTCCTCCCTACAAGTACAGACAGAGCAGCAGAGACGTGACCCTTCTGTTGACTCGGGAAACCTTTAATTCTAACACGGTTCTCCATCTTCCAAAAGAATCCACATTTCTGAACTATCCTTCAAAATTGTCATTGATAGGGGCGCCTGGGTGGCTCAGTGGGTTAAAGCCTCTGCCTTCGGCTCAGGTCATGATCT
Source organism: Potos flavus (assembly GCA_028534135.1). Lineage (NCBI taxonomy): Eukaryota > Metazoa > Chordata > Mammalia > Carnivora > Procyonidae > Potos > Potos flavus. Next base: position 63,935,664 of record CM052899.1, on the reverse strand, counting down.
CGGGGTCCTGGGATCGAGCCCCACATCGGGCTCTCTGCTCAGCAGGGAGTCTGCTTCCCCCTCTCTCTCTGCCTGCCTCTCTGTCAAATAAATAAATAAAATCTTTAAAAAAAAAATTGTCATTGATGCCAGCAAGGTTTTGGTGGGTGAGTGACGTTGGAAATAACACTGCCCAGGACATAGCTGGGAGAGGATCATATATATTTAAGGTGGCCTCATGAATCTTCGGGAGCGTCCCAATCCTGGTGTCTCCATCTTATTTTATGTATCTTCAAACTATATCCAGAATCTGATCATGTCCTAATATCCAATCACCTTGGCCCAAGGGTGGTAGCCCTCCTCTCCTACTGACAGCCATGCTGTGGCTTTCTAATGGGTTCCCTGCTCCCACTTCTGCCCTCACCTCCCATCCACTTCCCCATTCCCCAGCCCAAGAGCTCTTCTAGACAAAGCAGCCAGAGTGATGCTCTGAAGGCATTGGTCCTATCACGTTACTACCCTGCTCCATGGTTGTCCTCACTGGGAGAAAAGCCAGAGTCACTATGGAATATGCCGCCCACTACCTCCCTGACCTTGTCCACTGCTCTCCTGTTGCTCACTCGGCTCCAATCGCACGCCAGGAATGCTTCCCCCCTCAGGATCTTTGCACTGACAATTTTCTCTGCTTGGAAGGCTTTTCTCCTGGATATTGGCATCCATCAAGTCTTTGCTTACATGTATCCTTCTCGGTGAAGCCTACCTCAATTCTATTTAGAATTGCACCCCCTTCCTTGGTACTTTTCCTGCTTGATTTTTTTTTCTCTATCGTACATAGCAGTCATCAACTTCAAAATAAAGAATTTATTTATTTTTATCTCTGTGCCCCACACCTCCTCCAGAATAGAAGCTTCAGGAAGTCAGGGTTTAAAAGTCTATTCTGTTCACAAATGTATCCTTCAGTACCTAGAATGATGTTTCACACGTAGTAGGGGCTCACAAGTATTTGTGAATTGAATTTGCTCAATTTTTCTAGAAGTCTTGTGGCAGTTTTTGCATCTACAGCTTTATATATTTGAAAGGTCATGTCTGATTGGAACAAGAAAAACATTTGTAAAATCTTATACACACCATCTGGAGGCTGTTCAGCAGCCTATATATGAAATGGGTTGTAAGTGGCGGCCAAATGTCCTGTGGATAGAAATCAGTGCTAAGAGAACCTGCTATAGCCAGTAGTTTCTTCACAAATGAAGTTGTTGTTCACTGGCTGAAGAAAGCGGCTCTGTCTTATCTTTATCTCACTTGCGTCTGGTGCATGGAAAATGCCATCTCCCCCGCAATGTTCCTTTCTAACAAACTACTTTGATCACCCTAAATGGTTTTCAAATAAAATAAAATAAATATAAAAGGTAGATATGCTGCCAGATCTCTCCAAGCCCATCTGTATGCTAGTTTATTTTTCATGAGGCTGGTTTCATTAGAAACTTGGACATAAATGACGAAGGCTTATTGGATTGTTTTTGGTCATGTATTGCAAATAGCTGGAGTGGCACGATAACTTTAGAGGCCTTTCAAGGATATTATCCGATACTTTCACCGAGCTTGTTTACGTGTATCAGTCCTATTGGCTAAAAAGCCATAATTATTCTCTTGACTTTTCTTTGTGAATTGATACTGCCATTGAAAATAACATCCCTGAAGACAGAGCAAGGTAATATTCATTTTTTAAAAAAGCCATCTTATTATGTTTACCTGTTGTTAAGTATATTTCGTATTTAGCCTAGAAGTGCTATAGCGTTGCAAAATACGGCATCTTACATAATGATTGTAATTTAAAAATGAAAACTACCAGGTTATCTTTTCTTCTTTGCTTTGGTTTTGCTGGCTGTGTGATTTTTTTGGGCTCTATCTATAAACATATATAAGATGAATAACAGTAAATGAATTACAGAGGTATAATTCCATGGAGGGTTCTGGAAACAGCTTTTAGCCTCAAGAGCCAAGCTCTTACACTGTGTGTCGGATCAGAATTGCAAGACAGAATTATAGCTCCGTTACTCAAGGTTTGCTTGTTGTTAATTTTATGGAGGACATAAAAGCTAATGTAAAGCATCTGTCGTATCCTTGACCCCTTTAAGAAACCTGTATTCATGGCAGCTGATATCAGGTGGAGGAGGAGGCGGGCCCTGAATCTTCACAGGGTATTTCAAGAAAAAGAAATTGCTTATTCCTTGTATATCTCTTGGATATTAAGTCCGCTCGGTGGTAAGGTTGGGGTCAATTACAATCTATTCAGTTAACACATATGTCTTGAGCTCACCCTGTTGGCAAGTCCTGTCCCAGATGCTGGGGTTACTTACAGCAGTGAACAAATCAAGCACGAAACCCTTCTGCCCTCTTGGAGCTTACTTATACTACGACCGAACAAGTAGCACATAAAATATGTTATGCGTTTCACACAAAACTGGTTAAGGAAAGAGAGCTGAGTGGGGATAGGACCTTCAGGGCTGTTCTTTTAAAAAGAATGGACAAGAAAGACTGTGCCAGTGTCGTGGTGTTTGAACAGTGAGCTGAAGGAGGAATGGGAGCAAGGCCCGATGCAGATCTCTAAGGAAAGAGCCTTCCAGGCAGAGAAGACAGCCCGTGCAAATGCCCTGAGGTAAAGTTTTGCAGAGGGAGAGGTGATGCTAGTGTGACCAGAGCCTAAGGGGAAGGAAGGGGTGATGAGGGTTACATTTCAAGAGATCCATTCCCTTCTGCTTCACAGAAAATAGACAATTGGGAGGCAAGGGTTTAAACAGAAGACCAGTTGGGAGACTACTGCGGGAGGCCAGGCAGGAGATTAGAATATTTGGAGGAGAGTGGTGGGGGAGGTGGTAAGATGTGGTCCACTTTAGTTTCTATCTTGCAAGTAGGCCCAACAGAATTTCCTGACAGACCGGATATGGTACCACGCCACAGGCCTATTTTCTTGGAGCTGGTGCCAAGGTGCACAGCGATCTTTGAGATTCTTCCTTCCTCCTGCTTCGGCTCTGATGATGAGTCTCAGCACTACACCACCAGTCATACCTGGAATTTGCTTCTTTGCTGGTTTTTGCCTTGGGCACATAGATAGCATTTGTTAGGGCACAAAAACACCATTTTGCTGCCCTACTATTTCCTGAAACTCAGCTTCTTGCTGCCATTGCAAGAAATTCTTGCTAAAGCTCAGGCGTTCTCCTGGATTCGAGAATAACAAGTGTCTCCATCTTCCCCGCACCCTCATTTCATTGTCTGGTGTTCCTCCGCTGGACTCTCAGATTCGGAGACCAGATGTCTCTTTCCTTCAAACTCTGCTCCACGCCTTAATTGCTTCATGGTAGACTGATGTTATAATTGTCATATTGGCTTTTTTGTTTTCTTGCTTCCAGAAAGCTAGCAGCCAGCAGCAAAAATGATCCTTGTCCAGCCTGTCTTCATCATCCCATGGTTTCTTTCAGATTCCCGTCTTGGCTTCCAATGCCCTCACTCACCGTTTAAATCATTTAGCGTATTCTTTGGTAAACATTCTCCCCGCATCCTTTTCATCTTCAGCACGTATTTGTGTAATTTCAGATTCACAGAGGCAAACCACTTGGAGAACTGTGAGTGAATAAAGCAAACACAGGATCTGACCTGGGGAGAGGTTCCCCTTGTTTCCAATATCGGCTCGTCTCTGCCCAGCACCAGAGAAAAGAACATAATAAGCCTCGTTGTGCTAGTGAATGCCACTGGGAGGGATAACTCTTTGCTCTGGGATTCTTCATTTTTCTTCTTGGTGTAAATTAATTAACTGGCGTGTTAATTATGCAATTCACCAACTATTTCTGCTTTTGCAATGCACAGAAGAGGATTGTACTTCCTGGCCTCTTTCTGGTTGGATGGAGTAATGTCACGGATTCTGGCCAATGACTTGAGAGTGAAAGTGGAAGTAATATTTATCATTTCGGAGGTAGTGCCTTCAACTGCCAGGAAAAGACTCTAGAGCCCTCTTTCCCTTGGGGATGATGATTGCCATTTCTAAGGTGGTGGCCTGGGTTACTGATGGTGGCCAGGGTCAGTGAGTGTCTCCAAGGAGCAGAGCCCCTTGGCAAGCTGTGAGGGCTATGCAACATGAATGAGAAACCCTTTGTTTTGACCACTGAGATTTTAGGTTTGTTTATTGCTGCAGCGTAACTTAGTCTATCCTGCTGGATATATTCAGGCCATTTCTTTGTGAGAGTGACTTAACAACAGGACCTCAGGCAAATGCATGGACATAAAGGACAAACCTAGGTTAGATGCCAGAATGGCCTATGCTGGTATGCAGTTTCTAAGGATGATGGTTCTAGAAAGTAGAACAGTGTTACAAATGGAGGAAGTAGAAGGACCCTGAAGGCAAATGGAGAACTCTAGGGTTTGTCTAAGGTTGGTACTATGGTTTGCTATGGCTTCTTCATGGTGATAGAAAAATATTTAGTGATCTCTGCCTAACATCTGGCCCATGGCCAGATATCTTGCAGCTGGGGTCCCATCAGATCAGGTGGGAACACTCATTACATGGCGTGACAGCAAGGCAAGGCCAGAAGTGTTGCACTGTTCCACCACCTCCAGAGAGGAGAGCTAATGATCCATTTGCCCAGGCCTATCATGTTTATTCCAATGAGTGGTCATATATGGACAATGTCTGTGCACATGTACCTGAAGGTCAGGAGAATCCAACAAGGCCCAATGCTGCTGAAGTACCACAATGTGTCAAAGGAATGATTTCCTGTAGATACCATTAGCTAAATTATACTATCTGCTTCTAGAACCACCTTTGCCAGGATCATTGTTTCTTGCTTTGAACTTTGGGGGAAGGAGGGAGAAGTAGGTGCCCTCTGCTTCCCTCCCTTTTGTGTGAAGCCTCAGGAAGGAAACTGCTGTTTAGAAGGCAGCTTTGTTTTTAATTGGCAGGAGGAGGCCTGTGAGGGCCTCTTGCTTTCTGCCTGTGTTATGATTTTGTGACAGTGTGAAGTCAATCTTAGAGCAGTTACAGCTCTCCCGAGCTGTCAGTAACTCAGAGACTTCAACTCTGATTAAAAACTACGACTAAGAAAAATTACCATAATCCAGTGACAGGCATGAAGAGAAAGCCATAATAATACTGATAACATGTGCCAGTTAAGAGGCTATTATATTTAGTGCCTTACTTCAGCACAGAGGAATCTCCTCAGGGTTGCCATTGATAGAACCAGTGCCTTGTTAATGAATGTGACCAGGTCTGGGCAGGCCCTGCCTCGATGGCTATATTGTGCATGCACCTGGGGAAGGAGTAGGTCCTGTCTCAGGAGCACTTGCAAGTAGTTTGCCAGAAGTTCTGCAGGTGACAGGAATAGAAGCAACATGTTCTTTGCTCCGAACCACTGTGTTTAAGAGACCAGCAGGGAATGGGTCTCTCAGGTGTCAGTCCAACAATCCTGGTAAATTGCCCAAACACCACTGGACACATCCCTTGAGGCCTCTCACCTCTGTGCCCTCAGAAACACCCCATGTTGTCCCTTTGGCCACCGGAGCCATCCTTCTGTCCTCAGATCACCCAGGACATTACTTTGCTACTCATTCCGCCCTGGCTTTGGCCTCCGTGTATATCACACACTCTGGTCTCGTTTCCCTGGGGCCTTTCTGGGTGACTCCAGCTACTCGCTAAGCTCATTTGAGCTAAGTTGTTAAAACTGCTAACAGTACAGTGTTAGCCCTTCTAGCTCATATATTTGTGTCTTAACAGGGACTTTTCAGCTTGAAGTCAAAGGTGTTACTACTTAGAATTCAGGGCATGCAACGGAAGACTGATGGGGGGGGATGACATTGGGGAGCATGAGTCCGTATGGGAGACACTTTGGGTCACATCAGGTAAGTAGCTCTTCCTTTGCCTATGCATTTGTGTTCTGGGATTCCACATCTATCTTTAGAAGCAGGTAACATGCCACCTCTTCCAGCCACCCGTCCTTTACGGAAGCCGTATGCACCGCTTGCTGGCCTTCTCTCTGTGACTTACTGTACACAGGTTCCTCAGAGTCTGAACACATTTGAGGGAAGCCCAGAAACCTGTCATTTAAGCAAGATAAGTAGTCACGAGTCCTAGTTCCACACGGCTGAAGAACAGTAGTTCCTCCATGATCAGGTTGGCAAGTCCCTTGGAGAAACGGTGTTGCTCTTTTGGAATCAAGATTTCAAGTCTAGGGAATCTCACTACTTACCAACAATAGATACTAATTGAAGACTAAACTTTGGTTGTACTGAGCACAGAAAGGACCTTGTATGTGGTTGAGTCACATATGCACAGACACATACACACACACAGAGCAGTCCCTAGGAGAGAGTTATTTTATGCTAAAAACAAAGGACTCTGCGGTAGATGGGAACTGGTGCAGCATTTTTGGAGGGAAATCTGACAGACAAGTATCAAAAGTCTTACTAACGTGCAAATTCTTGGACTCAGCAATTCTAAATATAGGAATTTATTGGAAGATATTAGAGATGCTCACAAAGAATTATGTATAAGGACATAGGAGGATATTAATCAGACCACCGTCTTTTTTTCTGCTACAGCTAGGCCTAGCATGACATCCATGGGGAAGGGATAGGCCTGTTTCAGGTTGGAGTAGACTCTGAAGGAGGACCCAAAGTGGGCTCAAGCTGCTCCTAGGACCCTGGGCTGAATGTCCTGTCTCAGGAGCACTTGCTGGGGAGTCTGGGCACAGAGCTCCAGCTGCACTGGGGGTCTTTGGGCCTGGAAGATCTAGGCGTGGGGAAAAGAAGGGGGGCTCTAAACATTCTGAGGGAGGCTATCACATCTCCCTGGCCTGAGTCTCCTCCCCTATAAAATGGAGGTGTTGGTAACATTGACCTCACAGAGCTGTTGAGGGGTCTAAGGCTTAATAATATATGAGCCTTTCCCTAGCTGAAACCTGAATACCCTGTTCAAAATCCCCCAATAGGAGAACTCATTCATTCATTCCACATTCATTTATTAATCTCTCCCTCTGGGGGTCCCCAGAATCAGAGCACTTTTAATTGCAAAATATTAGGAATAGTTCACATGATAATAGGGGAGGATTAATAAATGGCTATAGTATTTATAAACTAAGAAACAAAAAAAATTAGCCATTGAAATCCCTGTCTCAGGGGAATATTTAATAGCATGGTACAATGCTCACAATATATTTTTGGGTTAGAAAAGTAGGTTACAAGAGATAGTGAGTTTAAGTTTTGCAAAATATACATGATATGAGTATGGAAAAAAGACTACAAGAACATAGACCTAAATGTTAACAATAGTTATCTGAGTGTATGTATGAGTGATTTTAAATTTCTTCTTTGTATTTCAAATTGTCGATGACTATTATTACTTTTATAGTCAGAAAAAGGTGATTAAAGAGGATAAAACTCATTTGTTCAAAAATCTATCACAGAAAACCTACCACAGTATTATATAGCCTATTGGAACACTTGGCAAACTTGGTTTTGGATTCCAGCAAAACTGGGTTAGAATCCTATTTCTGTCACTTATTAGTGGCATAGTACCTAAGCCTTCATTTTCACTTCTGGATAATGGGGACACTAAAATCCACCCTCTAGAGTTATCCTGAAGATTAATGGGGAGGATCCAAAAATAGTTGTTATTATTTTTAATGGCACAGTGTTACAAGATGGTCCTTTCTAACCACCCCTGCCTCACTGCCTCATCTATCTTCGTCATCTGGGAGAGTCACACAGGCCATAGGATTTGCCCACCCATTTATGTTCACAGCTTCTTGTTTTATTTTACAAGATTTATTATTCTATTTTTTTTTAAGATTTTATTTATTTATTTGACAGAGAGAGACACAGTGAGAGAGGGAACACAAGCAGGGGGAGTGGGAGAGGGAGAAGCAGGCTTCGCCCCAATCAGGGGGCCCGATGTGGGGCTCGATCCCAGGACCCTGGGATCATGACCTGAGCCAAAGGCAGACGCTTAATGACTGAACCACCCCGGCACCCCCAGGCTTTATTATTCTTTAGGTGAAGCAAGGCTAACCGCTCAGGAGATGACCACCCTGGAGAGATGGCTTGTTAGACTCACGGATCCCAAGAAGAGGGGCCTGCCATGCTGTGGGGGCAGGGAGCATACAGGGAGGTACAAGGGTTGGACAAGAGGCAGAGGGATCAGGGGGAAACTTGGGCAAGAGCCTTTACTGTGATTTCTGTGTGAAGAAAGTCAAGGCAGGGTAAGTAGGCTTAGAATTGGCTACTTTGGATGATTTCAGTTGTCTGGTACCCAGCACTGGTGATTAGGACAGGTGGAGATTATAAGAAGATTATGTAAGTAATCTTATGTAAGATTATCTAAGTAATCTAGAAGATTACTAGATTATGAGAAGCCAGCAAAGGAGGTAGGTGGGGTATGAGCTTTGGATATGAAAGATGTAGAACTCTTTATTATCTCTAGGAATTGGCTATCCCAGAGAGAGACAGTTTCTCCAGGGTCATCAAGGGCCCAAGATATCAAAGAGCCAAAAATACCAAATAGAAACACATGATTGATACACTTATAGGTTGAGACAAATGAAAAATTCTATCTTTTATCAGCTTTATAAGGAAAAGAGTCAGACCTGGGGCCTATCATACAACCCTTGCCAACCTCTGGTTTGCAGAATCATATGTTTTTTGCTCTCTATTCCTAGGTAACAAACCATCCCACAACTTCATGGCCTGAAACAACAACCACTTTACTTGCTTATGATTCTGCAATTAGGGCTGAGCCCAACGGGGTGGTTCTTTGCCGGCCTTGCCAATGGTCACTCATGTGACTATACTTAGCTGGCTATCAACTATGGGATGGGCTCAGCTGGGATGCTGGCAGGCTGGTCTCTCTCTCTTTCTCTCTCACACACTTTTGCCCTCTTCTTGAGGGCTCACGGCGCCACCTTTTCTGAATGCTCTCTCCAAAAGAGAAGTTGGACATCTTAATAGTACCTCAGGTCTCCCAAGAAGGCAGAAGTAGAAGTTTCCATGACTTCTTAAGGCTTAGAACTGAAACAGGCACAGTATCGCTTCTGCCACATTTGTTAAAGCAAATCATAGGCTGAGCGCAGACTCAAGGGGAGGGGAGTACACAAGCACATGAATTCCAGGACATGTGTATATCAGGAGGAGAGTCTCTCTGGGGTCATGAGTGAAATGAACTATCAAGGTAGTGAGGCAGGGCATTTGTTCCTGCAGTCCTTCTAGAGATTCTGAGACCCCTGGAGAAAGAACCTTAGAGGTCATCAAGCCCAAACCAGTGAGGAAACTGTGATCCTGGTGATGACTGTGCGTAGAGGCTGTGTGAATATTCTGGGCTTTCTCTTAAACAAGTGACAAGTTAAGGAGCCATACCTGCTTCTGGAGAATAAAGGTCTGGAAAAGGTAGGGGCCAGTTTTCGATGAGCAGGCCTCAGAGAATGAAGGTATGCTATATTTTTAGACAAACTCTTCTAGGTCACTACAGAGCAAAGAATCCCTAGAATGACTTATAGAAAGACTTCTGTCACCTCATTTGTCCCTTAAATAGTTACTTATTCTAGCTTCTGTTTTCAGCCCTCTTTGTATTCTTCCTAGCTCATCTTACACACTTCCATGAATTCTGTTATCACTTCCATTCTGATTACTCTACAATTTTTACCTATAAAAAGCACAGCCCCTTTTTTAAAGGCTGGAAACCTATTTTTATCATGCCACTGAGCATCTCCATGCAAATGCCCTGTGGCACCTCAAATTAATTGAAACTCATGTCCTCCACAAAATCTGCTTCTCCTCTTGTGTTCCCAATCTTAATGCCACCATTCTCTTAGTTCCTACCCTAAGTTGGGCACTTTGAAGTTATATTTGATGCCCACTCCTCATTTTCCAAGCCCAAATACCAAAATTCTGTTGATTCTAGATTTAAAACATAAAAACAAACAACACAGACACATAGACACACACACACACACACACACACCCCTCTGTTTTTCCCTAGTCCAGGAACATACTATCTTTTGCTTGGGCTTCTGTAACAAAATACCATAGACTTAAATAACAAACATCGATTTCTCACAATTCTAGAAGCTGGGAAGTCCAAGATGGTGGCACCAGATTTGGTTCTTGGTGAGGGCCTTCTTCCTGGCTTACAGGCGGTCACCTTCTTGCTCGTGTAAAACTTTTGAATAGGTCCCCCTGTTATTTAGCCATGGCATTTGCAGCAGGTCAGAATCAGGGCTCAGCCCTTCCATTTCAGCTTCATCTCCAATTACTCCTCTGTCTTCCCACCCTCTCTCCTTGCTCCCCTTGCTAATCCTCTTTCCTCTGGCCCCATCTGCTTGGCAAGGCAAAAACTGCTCATTCTTTGTGGCCCAGCTCAGATGTAATGGCTTTTATGACGTCTCCTCTCCAGGCAGAATTAATCATTACGTTGTCTGGGGTTTATAGGTCAGTGGTTCTTAACTCTTGTAGCATATTTGAATCACCTGAATCATATTAGTTAGAATTCCCCAGAGAATCAGAACCAAAATATATATAATACCGTCTAACACACACACACACACACACACACACACACACACACACACACACACACACAATTAGGAATTGGCTTACATAATTATGGAGGCTGACAAATCCCAAGATCTGCAATTAGCAAGCTGGAGATCCAGGAGAGCCCACAGTGTAGCTCCATTTTGAAGGCCAAACTGGAGACCTAGAAAGATCCAATGTTTCAGCTTATGTTTGAAGGTAGGAAAAAAAGAAAAAAAAAGATGTCCCAGCATGAAGGCAGACAGGCAGGAAAAATCCCTTCTTAATTGGGGGGGGGGGGGTGAGCCTTTTTGTTCTATTCAGGCCTTTAGTTGATTGGATGAGACCGACCCTCACAAAAACACCCAAAATATTGTCCGACCAAATATCTAGGTACCCTGAGGCCTAGTCAAGTTGACAAGAAAATTTACCATCATACCTGGAGAACTACTCAAATATACTAATATTGCTGCACCTCATTCCAGAGTCAAAGATACGAACCTCGGCATCTATATATTTTCAACTTTCTCTTGCAGGTGGGGGGAGAATGCCAAGTAAATTTCTCATATATCCACTTCCTCTGATAGACTGTGGGATCCTTGAGGGCAGGGATTGGCCTGACCCATAGTTAAGTCACTTCAACACCTGCCTGCAAGGTAGCTAGCATCAGATGTGAATTAATGTGTAATACCTAATTGAACCAGCCTCGAGCATAACCATTATGGGTTGAATTATGTCCCCCCAAAAAGATATGTTGAAGTCTTAATCCCCAGCACCTCAGAGTGTGACCTTATTTAGTTTTAGGGTGGTTGTAGATACTGGAGTAGGGTGGGCTTATAATCCAATACAACACGTGTCCTTGAAGAGAAGAGGCACAGAGACAGGCACACAGGGAAAATGCCAAGTGCAGATAGAGGCAAAGATCGGACTGATGCAGCCGCCTGCCAAGGGACCTTGAAGTTTGCCAGAAAGCCAGCAGAAAGCAGCCAGGAGGAGGCAAGGAAGAATTCCCCTACAGCTTTCAGAGGAAGCATGATCCTGCCAACACCTTGACTTCTGACTTCTAGCTTCTGAAACTTTGACACAACAAATTTCTGTTAGTACCACGAAGTCCGTGGTACCTTATAATGGCAGATCTAGGAAACCAATACAATAACCAGTTAAAGAAAAGATGCACTGGGAAAATGGTCTCCTAAATTTATGGGACAGTAGAGTAGGGTAAATAAGACTCGGTCTTTTTTTCAGTACGGTTTGAAGAAGAAGTGTTTTGAGAATTGCTTTATTTTCTTTTACGTTTTAAGATTTGTGATCCTCCAAATTTAATAGATCTTGTGATATATAATTGAGTCTCTTGAATCGAACACCCCTCTAGAAAGAATCATCTGATCTGGCAACTGGTCTCATTCACAAGCCACCCCATAGATCCATCAGAAATTAATAAGCAGGCACCTGGCTTATCAATTTATCCCATTCCCCCTAGAGCTTGATCAATTCAGGATTCATTTATCAGATGACATTCCTGGATCTGCAGAACTCAGGATGAGGCAGTGGGCTTGGGTGCCCCCATCAAGGTCATTGAGAGGCACTGCCTGCTCAGCCATCTGCCCCTCACTCTTTGACGTCTCTTCAAATTAAACACCACACCCTGTGGTAAAATTGTTCTTGCTCTATAAATAGCTGACTTGGCTTGAGTCGCACTGAAAATGTTAGGGAGGAAGGGTGTCAGAGAGAGCAGAAAAAGGAAAGGCCACAGACTCAAGGGCAATTTTCTTGTTCCGAAGATTCCAGTCTCTGAGGAATCCCCAGAACGCCCTGTGTGAAGGAGGCACCCTGGGCCTCTCCCTCTCGTCTCTTGTCTCCCATGACTTCTGGTTCTGAGAGCTCACTCACCCTAGTGAACATTCCCCTTTTCCTTGCCCGGTTTTCTCCTGCTGGAGTTTACTGGGCATCAGGAGATTGCTACAGGGTTACTTTAAGAAAAGTACACCCTTTCTGTGGCCTCCTGGCACACTTCTAATTTCAATCACATCATTACTGAATTAAAATGGAAACTGTCCACAGGCAACACACTGTTACTGATGCTTTCTGCAGCCACATCATTATAATATCATAATATAATTTTATGACCAGTTGGCCTACGGTTTTACAGGGCGGCTACAAACCTCACATCTGCTCCCAGAGAGGGGTCCTGAGAGCTTCCCAACTTCTCTCTTCTGGTCTCTGTACTATTTTCTCTAACTTCTCTGCCCCAGCCCTGAGGGGGTGCTCTTTCCTCCTGCGGCTGCACGCTTGGGGGGGGCTCTTCTCTGTTGTTACCACTCCAGTCAGTCAGTTCCTGCCAAAACTTCTGGGGCTATTTTTAGTTATGTTTTCAATGTTTAAAAAAATTTATAAGACGGGTGTGGCAGGGGAAGAGGGAGAGGAAGAGACAATCTTAAGTAGGCTCCACACCCAGCGTGGAACCCAACCCGGGATTCGATCTCAGGACTCTAAGATCATCATCTGAGCTCAAAGAGTGGGACAGTTAACTGACTGAGCCACCTAGGTGCCCCCCTGAGGCTATTTAAAAAAAACGTTTGGCCTTTGCTCATTCCCAGGTTGTACCCACCGCTCCTTCTTCCTGCCGCTTCTCTCCACACACACACTCACTTCCTCCCTCTACTGCACTCCCTCCTCACCCAGGCCCTCATTATTGGCCACATGCCGGCCTTTAAATCCAATTCCTTCCTTGTGCTCCCGGTGTCAAGACAGAGCACTGAGGCCGTGCCCAGGGACAGGGGTTCTCTGCCCCCATTGAAAGGCTCAAATTCTGGTTCTCTGAAAAAGCCGCCCCTCAAAACCCCTCATGATGGTGGGCCTTGGCTTTCCCTCTACCGAGCAGGTGCAAAATACAGAGCACCCGGGAATGGGTATCTTCCCGGACTCTACTTTCTCAGAAGCTGGTTTTTAACTCTGCTCCTTTCAATAGAGAATTAGGCTTCTAGGATCTGCAATGACTTTGAGGTTAACTCTGGTGTCTGCATAGTATACCGCTTGCTTACTTCTCACTGTGTGTAGCCTCCTGAGGGTTAGAGAAGCAGGGTCGACAGGCCAGCACACTAGCAATGCACTGGATATGGTCTGGGTTGTTCTCACCGTCTGTAACCCGGGCTACCCCGCCTGGGTCCTTTTTGAGAACTCCGGTACAACATCGCTTCTCAAAGTGTGGTCTGGGGATGAGCAGCCTTGATACCACCAGAGAGCTTGTTAGGAACGCAGGCTCTTGGGCCCTACCGCAGACCTACTGAGTCAGAATCTCTTCCTCACAAGATCGCCAGGGGGCTGAGCGCAAGGCGCAGCGCAGGGCGGAGTCGGAGCCGAGGGGTGTTACGCGCATGCGTGCAGTCCCCCCTCCCCCCTCCTCCCCTCCCCCCCTCCCCCCCCACCCCGCGCAGCCGCAGGAGCCCACCCGCCCAACCCCCTTGGTGTAGCCGAAGAAACATCGTCAAGACTGTCAGCAGGCTGAGTGCATTTAGAGGTTATCAATGTGTCAGCACAGCAACCTTTTTATGGGGATTGTTTAATTAATGTTAATTGCTCTTGGCCTATTGTGTGACTCGGGCAGGATTTACGGAAAATCGCCACAATCTCAAACCCTATAAAAGAGTCATTGCTTTTAGAGGCCCTGTAACTCATGCCCGGAGACACCTTCTGATCTTTGATGAATCACCCAGATGCATAAATCCTGCCTGTATTTGCATAAATCTCGGAGGCGGCCAGGCGCTTCATTTTTAGGGGGGCGGGTGCGTCCAGGTGAAGAGCGATGCTCCCCGGACGTTATGATCTGGGGAGCAGTTGGTGAGAATTTGCTTTATAGAGAGAAATGATTTATCCGGTTTTACTACCCAATTCTGTGCTTTCATGGATTGCATAAATTTTGTTGTCGTTATCGCCTTCAGCCGAGTGGATGTATGAAGTTGTTTCCACGTGACTAGGACACCCCATCCCTCCTCCTCCTTGTGTCCCACAGGTCAGGGAGAGGAAGAGGTGGGCTTGAGATAAAAGGGGAGATAATGATGGCTCATGAAGAGCTGCAGCCCAATCAGAGGAGAGCCCACAGAGCCCTTCCAAAGACAGGTGCCCGTGCAGACACCACTAATAGGTTAGAAGGGAAAAGGAATCACTGGGCGGTGGACCAGCCTGTCTGTGCCCACCCCATGTCGAAGATCACAACCATTTGAGGAAAAGAACAGGTTTGTCTTTTTAAAATTAATATTTGGCCTCTTTGCCCTCTGCCGCTCGTTACCCCTCCCCCGCCCCTCTTATCTTAATCCCTCTATTCTCTTTTACTTAAAAAGGGGAATTTTGGAGTCCTTCACACTCTGCTTCAATCATCGTCAACAACAATTTATTTCCCATATTTATTACCCCCCTGAGAGGAGTTGGGCTTCTGAAAATTATACTCTTGAAACTTCCAAAAATCATTCCTCACCATTATTTTTCCCCCAGGTGATGCATGTCTTTCAACTTTGAGAACAATCTTACTCGTGGTTCTGAAGTTTTCTGTACCCCATGCATTCCATCCCCTCCTCAAACACAGAATATGAATGGCTCGCTCAAGACAAGATCAAATCCTCCTCCTCTTCCCTGAGTTGGCCTTATTTTGGTTTATTTTTATACTTGCTATTTCTTCCAATCTCATTAAAATCCTGTGATTACTGTAAATAGGGCAATTAGGATAATGCCTATTTCTCAGATGAAGAAACTAAGATCAGGGAGCCTTTCTCAGGAAGCCCATCTGGGCTGGAATGAAGGCCTCTGGCTCCCTGTCCAGAGCGATGGCAGCCCCCCAGGGCTGCCTCTGCACGGTGGGTCCTGATCCTTGGCAGACTCTCACTTCCGGGTGGCACAATGCCTTGCCACCAGCCCACCAAGTCCTCTCTGCTGTGTGATGGGGCCACCTTTGGTCTACCCAGGGAAGGTCAAGGTCAAGAACCCTACTGAGCATAACACTTTCTTGAGCTTGGATCTGCCATCCTGTTGTGGGCACGGGCCCCCCATTTGTCAGCACATGGGTACCGCATAACAGCACTGGGGTCTCCACGAATCCACCCAAATTCTTCCCTGACCGGCCTGCAGCACGAGGGCTCTGCTTCTATCCTTGGTGTCTTAGGCTGCATAGTAATTGGTCTGGGAGAGGTGACCCATTTTTCTCTACTGAGCAGCATGTGCTTGCTATCTGTGGACTTCTCACTGAAATGATTCCAATTCTCTTAAACCCAGTCTCACTGTCGCTTGTCATTTGTTCTGTGTCCCAGCTTTGCATCGTCTGCTAATCGGGAGATCTGAATTTCTGTCATTTCGCTCGTTCCAATCTGTATGTAGATGAATTGGGGGAGATTCAGTGATGCCCAGAAAGGAGAGATAGAAAATGCTTCATTCACTCCCTCTCTCCCTCCCTCCCTTTTTATTGAGCGCTTATGTTGCCTGAAGCCTAGTACTGGGTACAGGGGGACATAGAGCTGGCCAAGTCTAGATGATTCCCATCTTCTAGAGCAAACAAGCCACTGAACTCATCCCCCAGTGAAACAGAACAAAATGAACAAGAGGTGGGCCGCGTTGAACATTAAATCCCTTCCACATCCCACCAGAATCAAAGTCTCCTAGCAGGGATGGTTGTTAGTCTTTTTTGCCCATACATCCCCAGCACCTACAAGAGGGCCTGGCATGTGTTGATTGTAAGTATTGAACTGAATTTCAGTTTGCATTCTTGGCCCCGGTTCCCCATCCTTCCTTATTCTCATCCTTGCCCTGTGACTAGACAGCCCCTCGTGGGGAGAAGGGTATCTCCCTGCTGCTTTACCTTGGGCTGGGCCATGTGGCTTGCTTTGACCAGGGTCCCGCAGGGGAAGTTAATGACAGCTTGTTAGTTCCAACAGGCCCCTAAGAGCTGCCTCGCATTTCCACGCTCTTTCAGCTATGTCCCTGCCCTGAGAAGAGCATGTCCTGGCTAGCCCAGTGGCCTAAGGAGAGTGAGAGGCAGTGGTAGAGATGCAGGCCTCAGACCTGTGGTGTAGAGCAGACCGGGCTAGCCTCACTTCACCTATGGTGGCTCCTTCAATGCACCCACAGATGCCTGAGTGAGGCCAGCCGAGATGGGCAGAAGTGCTCCAGCCAACCCAGCCCACCCACAGATGCGTAAACTATAGTATTGTTATTTTCAGCCAAGGAGTTTTGGGAAGGTTTGTTATGCAGCGTTATTGTGAAAATAGCAAAGTGAAACGCTCTCCTTGGGCTCCTGATTTCTTTCAGGGCCTGGACCTTTAAGGTATTATTTACTCCCATGGTTGTTTCAGGACTCAGGGGAGGTTGGCAAACTTGTCTGTAAAGGCTCAGATAGTAACTGCTTTAGGCTTTGTGAACCTACATAGGGTCTCTGTTGCATAGTCTCTCTTTCTTCCCTCCTTCTTCCTCCACCCCTCCTTCCTCCTTCCATCCCTCCTCTCTCTTTCTTCCTTCCTCTCTTCCTCCTTCCTTCCTTCCTTCCTTCCTTCCTTCCTTCCTTCCTTCCTTCCTTCCTTCCGTCCTTTCCTTCCTCCTTCTTTTCTTCCTGTGAATATTTTATAGAGGGCCTCTAGCTAATGAAAGGAGCTCTGGGAATTACTGAATCACCATCAGTTCAACTACAGATTGCAAGGAGTAAAATGACAGAAATTCAGATCTCCAGATTAACAGACAATGCAAAGCTGGAATGCAAAACAAATGACAAGAGACAGCAAAATTGGATTTAAGAGAATGTGAATTTGAACCATTTGGACCAGGACCTTCATTTGTACTCTTGCTCTGGGCCCCTGTCTTTAATTTGGAGAATATTAGGTACTGACTTCAGGATCCTTCTAGTCATTCCTTTCAGCATTTTTAAATGTAAAAAAATTAATTTATTATTTTAAGCATGGGTTCGTTTAAGTGACACAAAAGCCAAAAGTTTCAAAATGGCATAGAGTAAAAATTAAGTCACCTGCTCACTCTTGTCCCTCTTTGTCCTCTAATTCTGTCTATGGAGGCAACTACTATTCTTTGCATAGAGAAGAATATATATGTATAGTATATATATTGTTTTACTGTTTATCTTATTTGTTAACTATTGTGTGTGTGTGTGAGAGAGAGAGAGAGAGAAAGTATGTGTGTGCACATGAGCTGCAGGATGGGGAGGGACACAGGGAGATGGAAAGGGAGAGAGAGAATCCTAAGCAATCTCTATGCCCAGCGTAGAGACCAATGTGGGGCTTGATCTCATGACCCTGAGCTCATGACCTGAGCCAAAATCAAGAGTCTGATGCTTAACCAACTGAGCCACCCAGGTGCCCTATAGTTTTCCTTTTTAAACATAAATGTAAGCCTACTCTATACGTGTGCCTGGGGGAGCATTCAATATCAGTACATCTAAATCCACACCCTTCATTTTAATGAATGCATGGCATAAATTGAAAGAATTTGGACTTGTATTATGGAAGAATGGCAAAGCTTGGACTTCAATATTATAGGCTAGTTGGTGAAAACTTCTCAAGAAATTCATCCCCAAGAGGGACGCCTGGGTGGCTCAGTCGGTTAAGAAATTCATCCCCAATTTACTTAAAGTGAGAGTCAACAAAGTACGGCCTGCTGATTAAATATGGCCAGATACCTATTTTTATATTACCCATGAGCTAAGAATGACATTTACATCTTGAAAAAAAATCAAAAGAAAAATAATATTTCGTGTCACATGAAATTTATATGAAATTCAAATTTTAGTGTTTATAAATAAAGTTTTATTGGAACATAGCAACCTTCAGTCATTTATGCATTGTCTGTGGCCGCTTTTGTAGTACAATGGCAGATTTGAGAGGTAAAGCTTAAGAGTATAAACTATCTGGATCTTTACAGAAAAAGTTCGTGACCCTTGACCTAATCATAAATATAGTTCAACACTTTGATCATTTAAACTTTGGCAACATGAGTATATGATCAATACATGTTGACCTTGTGAGAATGAGGGAATTCCCCAAAGTATGTCATTGGGAGGAACTCTGGTATCTTCTGACTGGGCTAAATCTACTGTAACTCTAAATCAGAAAGAAAACAGATTCTTTCATCTTATTTGAAATCCAAAAGCCGAGATGCATTAATTATCAAAAGTTATTTAAAATTTCAATCAAAATCAGACTTACTAATGGATTGGAGTGAAGAAGTTCCTAACCTTTCTTGTAAGCCTGTTCTTAATTTAGAAATTAGCTATACATTAGCAAATAAAATATGAAAGAGAGTTTGTACTAAAGGGAACTGACTTTGGTTCTTTTCATTCTCAGAGATGAATCAGAGAGCGCAGCAACTGGCCTTTTTCATGTCTGGAGTTGAGTAGAATTTCTCAGAGACAGTGAATCCTTATTCATGTGTTATTTAGGGATGTATCATGATTAATGGTGTGTTTGGTCCTAACATTTAAAAATGAAAATATTGTATATGTAAGAAATGGAGTCCCCCCTTTTTTTGTAATAGCAGCAATAGTAATATATATATTTATAGTTATTTGCTTCCAAGGGTCTCAAAGTGATCTCTCAACTTAAATACTATCAGAATCTTTTAAAAAGCCAAAGGAAAAGCAAGAATCACTTCAGTCATGAGGAAATTAATGTTTCAGATCACATATCCATTCTAACAATAATGAAAAGCAGTAAATTAAAACAAAAAATGTAACCAACAAGAAATACAGGTTGAAAAGAAAAATTTCTGATCACCATCACTCATCTTTGACTAGCCTTTCAGAACTAGATATAGGAGTGGGAGACGAAAATGGGGAACAGTAAGGATTATAGATAAGAGAGGAAAAAGAGGAGTATGCATTCTGGAAAGCTGTCCATCTGTGAATTTAAGAGTTGTCACCTATGAATCATTTCATCAAACCTAGAATGATCAATATTTGATGTTATGTAAGGTTATGGAGAAGTAAACAATGTTAAGTGTACTTGCTCTTCTAAAGGAAAGGAAATGGAGGAACAAAGAGATTACTTTATCTGAGTTAGTGCTCAAAACTGAAACCATTAGCAGACATTTCAAAACAGATAACCAGCAACTCCGTTTTCTTCTTCAATGATGAATTGATAGGCTCTTCTGTTCAAAGCATTCAAAGGCAGGCAGAGGAGGACACAAAGATGCATAAAACAAGGTCCTTACCTACCTGGAACCTACAATTCTGTGGAAACATAGGCTCCAAACCACTAGAACACTCCTGGTAATGTCATCTGCAATGCTGGCTAAATGATCCTAAGAAAGTCTTGTGGAAGTTAAGACACGAGAAGTTATTTTAACATTTTGTTTCCAGCAAATGAAAGAGAAGTATTTCTAACTGGGGGTCAAATGCAGAATTAGGAGCAGGGCATATGGGTCTGGTTCTAAGTGGTTAAGGAGGTAAGCCTCTCCTGGATTTCCAGAACTGGAGGACGCCCCATTAGAAAACCCATGGCACTCAAATGAACCTCCTTTCTAGGTGGGTCAAGAGGCTGTATCGATGGATACAGTGTGACATGTGATTTTTTTACAGATTGATTTCTCTAAAAAATCTTTAATCCAATTGGAATTTATTTTGGTGAATTGTAGATTTTTTTCTTCTAAATAACTAATGGTCTCAACACTATTTGTTGAATAATGGGTTGTTCCTTTCTCCCACTGATGTGTGAAAATATTCAGAGTCACCATTTGCTGGATATCTGTTATATGTCAGGAGCTTCGATATATTTTGTAATGGACTTATGCATCTTCTAGATCACTCAGGGCCTGAAGTTCCTCTGTTTGTAAATTCTCCATCTTAGGAACCTTGACCAAGGCAAGGAGCTTGCCTTGACTACAAGACTTGACAAGACTGAGAACTTATTTTCCCGGCTTCCTCTGCACTTTGGTTAGGAGCATGTGATCGAGGCTCAACCAATCAGTGAA
>CM052899.1:63864746-63898011 GCA_028534135.1 Potos flavus | reverse complement strand
CAAACCACGCAGCAGCCCTTTGGCCAGAAACCAGTGCCTGATTCGCCCCCTGCGCCTGTGTGGTAGAAGCAGAGGGCGCTGGTGTTAGCCCCGAGTCATGTTCTAGGGCAACTGGTATAGTCTGATGGTTCTAGGCAGGGCATGGATGGAGTCAAGGAGGCCAGAGCCCGGCCACGCCTGGCTTGCAGAGAGGCCCCAAGCTCGTTGCCAGGTACATGACCAGTTGGGTCTTCTGGATAGTGTTATAAGCCCTGAGAGATGCCCGTTGCTTTATGGAGAGGCAATCATAATGCAATGTTTTTCTGCACTCACGTAAGTTTAAAGTCAGCATTCTTTTGGGGAACAAAAACCAAACTAACCCTGTTTCTAGAATATTCTCCTGTCTCCCATCATCAATAGAACACCTTAATGATTTGTGATACATAAAAAAGGAGTGGGAATCAACTGAAATGCCAGTCATTTCAGATACTTTTATGCTGGCATAGCTAGCTGGCTACACAGTCCCACAAGTCAATAAATGCAAAATCCACTTCTTCCTCTCCCACCACAGTGCCCAATGCATCTAAGTACTGAATTAATGAGTTCCTCACTGGGGTCAACTCTGAACTGGGCTGACTTCTCAACAACCAGTCTCAGGAAAAGCAGGAGGGAGTTGTCTACTCACTGACCTCAGACGAACATTTGATAAAAATGTTGATTTCTTTGGTTACTTATAACATGCATATAAATGAACACGTTTTATTAGTTGGCATAAATATTCAATTCTATCTATGTAAAACCTGCGTTTTACTCTAAAGGAAGCTAAACTGGGTTAAAAGTGAGGTTTGGAATGCTGTTAGAACTTGTGTTTATATCTGTCCCCAAAAAGGGGGAGACAGATCCTTTGAATCGTATAGGATCTAGAATCACAGAGCTCCACCCTTTCAGAGAGGAGGAGATGGAGATTCAGAGTGGTAAAGCTCCCAGCATGGACGGCAGAGGCAGAATAAGTGTACAAGACTCATGTCCAGCCAGCCAGCCAGCATTCTGTCTCTCTGCCATGGTCCACAGGCGCAGAGTCTCTAAGAGCCTCCTAGGCTGGGGAATGCGACTTTTTGTTGGTCTCTTCAAAGCCTGCTGTAATAAACGGTCTGCAGTCATTATTCCTCTCTATAATTCCGCATGGGGATTATAAGCCATCCTATGTTATCCCATAGTTGGATCATGCTGGCTTCTTATTATAGCGAAATGTTTCCTTTAAATATATTAGAGGCATACAGTATTCATTTTAAACAAGGGAGAACTAGCCTCTAGGAGATGTAGTAGTTCCTAAATTAGAAGCTCAGACATTTTAAATTAGAACAAAAGGCCCTAGGTAAAACTCTGAAGTAGGCCAGCAAGCTTGGTGGGCAGACGAAGGAACTTATTACAAAATGTCAGTAGATTCATGTGTACGCTAAGAACTGATTATAGACTAAACAAATAATATTTCTTACCCATAGATCTCCTACGGGTCCCCAAGCTTGTGTTTTAAACCTTTGGGGCCACATATGTCAGGTTTCAGAAGTCAGGTAGCAGGATGTATATACTATATATAATAACATTCCCAGTAGAGTCTGGGACAGCACCTTATAATCAAATGCCTTAATAGCTTTGCAATGAAATATGGGTATGTTCACTATGAATGGAATAAAAAAAGACTGTTAATAGCCTTATGTTAGTTCAGGTCAGATTTTGCCCTGTCATGAATGTATCAAAAAACCCCTACTTTCAGTGCTTGATAAGGTTCAGTTTTATGAATAAAGGACTGTAGAACTAAATTTCAATATATGAACATACCAATCAATAAGAGATGTAAGTTTATTAAATGAGTTTCAATTTTGAATGTAAATTTTTGTCACTATGTATTTCTCAATCAGTGGCTGGATACGAAGACAGTTACATATATCATGCCAGAATTCACAAAATTTTAAGGACTCTTGACTGTCCTTGGTGGAACCCCAATCCCAGCTTGGCCCCGGAGACTCCCACCTCATGGGACCACCTCCCTCCCTGGTGCATAGCCACTCCTGAGGGGTGAGTCGACCAGCGAGGACCTGAGGCTGGAGCTTGTTTAGGAAAAACTCTATCCTTTAGGGCAGGGACTCCCAATCTTATTAAATAGGAGGGACCCTTTTTAATTGTACAGGCTCCTGAACTAGATTTCTGGGTTAAGATTCTCGCTCTACTACCTATCTATTGTGAGACCTCAGAGAAATCATTTTACCCATTTGTACTTCAGCATCCTCTTTAGTTATAAAAGAGAAAGGAATAGTTCCTATCTCACAAGAATATCGTAGTGGAACACTTGGCTGGCTCAGTCTGTTAGGCATCTGCCTTCAGCTCAGGTCATGATCTCAGGGTCCTGAGATCGAGCCCCGCATGGGGCTCCCTGCTCATCGGGGAGTCTGCTTCTGCCTCTGCCTGCTGCTCTCCGTGCTTGTGCTCTCTCTCTGGCAAATGAAATAAATAAAATCTTTAAAAAAATATTGTAGGGACTAAATTTAAGGAAAATTCTTAGAGGTGTACCAGGCACATAGTAATCTCTAAGTAAATGTTGAATATTAGTATTACTACTATCAGTATTAGTCTACATGTCTATGGCAGGCAGAATAATGCACCCTTCCCAGATGTCCACACCCTAATCCCTGTAACCTGTTACAGAATACACTGGAACACACCAGCATGGATGTGATTAAATTAAGGACCTTTAGATGAGGAGATTATCCTGGATTATCCAAGTGTTCCCAACCTAATCTCATGAATACTTAAGAGGGGGAAACTATTCCTGGCTGTGGTAAGAGAAAGAAATGTGACAACAGAAGCAGAGTCAGAAAGTAGTTACATTGCTGACTTTGAAGAGGAGAGAATAGGCCACAGGCAATATGTGGTAGCCTTGAGGATTATTGGTCTATAAAAGGAAGGAAGTACTGATGCATGCTACAATATGCATGAACTTTGAAAACATTATGTTAAGCGAAAGAAGCCAAACACAAAAGGTCACATCTTGTATGATTCTATTTACATAAAATGCCCAGAATAGGTAGAGCCATAGAGACAGAGGGCAGATTGGTGGTTCCAAGGGGCTGGCATGAGGGATAGATGGGGGGGGAACTGCTGAAAGGTCGTGGGGGTATTCTCTTTTGAGAGCCAGAGAGAGATTGATTGACTAGCACCAAATAAACTTTATGCCCATAAATATCACGAAATGGCAGCCACAAAAAGAAACGGAAGATGCTCTTGGAGCTGAGCACGTCTCCTAGCCCTGCATTTCCAACCCTCCCCTGACTCTGTCCCTCTTCCCCCCAAAAAATAAAATGGGAAGGATCGATAGCCAAATGATGAAACCCTGAGGAATCTCCTCAGTATGTTCCAGCTTCAAGAGAAATAAATTGAGGGGATGAGTAAGCAATTCTGGGAAAATTTCAGGAAAAATTCTTGAGAGAAGCCTTAGGGCTTGGCCCTGGGGATTTGTCTGAGGCAGAAAGGGCTTCTGGGTCATTGTGTTGAGCTGCAGACACGAGCTGAAGCCCAGTGGGGTGCACTACACCCTTGGTTAAATGGACTGGGCTCCAGTTAAAAGATGGAAAGTTAGCTCCATCTCAGAAAGAAGTGAAACTGGGCTCCACCCAAGGACTCCACTAAGGCCCAACCGAACTGTTCCCCTTCCTCATTCCCAAACCTTTAAGCTATAGAAACGGGGCTTGAAAATAACACCCAGTCCTTAAACTGCAGCCCAGAGTGGGGAAGGAAGCATTCTTCATAAGGCAGGGAGGTTGTCAAGGAAAATTCACATACATTGTATCCTTTTGAAGCAATGGACAGTCAGAATTGCCCACATTAAGCAGAAATAAGATGAAAAGAAATGGTATAGTCATTGTAAAAATAGACTAAGGAAAATAAATGCATGTTAAAGACAGATGAAAAATCCTGTCTGGAAGAAACCAAAACCAAAATAGCGAGCAGGTTCTTTGCAAGTCTGTTGCACTCTGTAAGAACTTAAGAATACAAATGAAATAAAACAAAAGATAAGGGGCATCTGGATGGCTCAGTTGGTTGAGAGGCCAACTCTTTGTTTCAGCTCAGGTCATGACCTCAGTGTCCTGAAATTGAACCCTGTGGGGCTCCCTGCTCAGTAGGGAGTCTGAGATTCTCTCCCTCTGCCCCTCCCCTTGCTTGCGCTTCTGCACGTGTGTACTCTCTCTCTAAAATAAGTAAATAAATAAATCTTTTAAAAAACCACAAAAGATCAAAATAAGAAGATAAAACAACAAAATAAGATGGAATGGGGTATTGAAAAGCTAAAGGAACAAAATAAATTTTCAAGTAACTATTAGAACTAGAAAGAGATTGTATACATAGATAAAAATCACATTAATGACTAGTGCGGACTTGAGAATCGCAGCAAATGCAGAGGAAACAATAATTGATAATTATGGAGCTCAAAGACACTTCAGTGTAAAGACTTTTGATATTCCTAATAAAAATCCAACAAGAAAAACAAATAATAGGGGCGCCTGGGTGGCTCAGTCAGTGAAGTGTCTGCCTTTGGCTCAGGTCATGATCCCAGGGTCCTGGGATCGAGCCCTGCATCGGGCTGCCAGCTCAGTGGGGAGCCTGCTTCTCCCTCTCCCTCTGCCTGCTACGCCCTCTGCTTGTGCTCTTTCTGTCTGTCAAATAAATAAATAAAATCTTTAGAATAAATAAAAAAAGAAAAACAAAAAATATTGAGAAACAGGAAAAATTTCCAAAAGTGGTGGAGGAAGCAAGTTGGCAGTTTGAAAGATCACACAGGATACTAGGCAAAACCGATACAGATTGAGGAATGTTAGTCATATAATGATGAGTCTATTAAACCTCAAAGAACATTTTCAGGCATTCCGCAGGAAAAGCTAAAAAGGGGAAAAAAGTCAAAGGGACTTCAGAATTCTTCCCATCAACTTCCAAATGCCAGGGAACAGTATGGCAATGTCTACAGAGGAAGCAAACTGTGACCTAGAATATTTTCATCTTGCCAAATTGTCATTCATGTATAAAGGCAACAAGAAGAACATGCTAAATCATAACAGAGCTCAGGGAATAAGGCACACATGCACCTTTTGGAAGAAAGCCTTTGAAGATACAGACTCTGAAACCAGATTGCCTGGGTTTAAATCCTGGGTCTGAATCCTGGCTTTGCCACTTACTAGTTGTGTAATTTAGGCAAGTTCCTTTTTGTACCGAGTCTCCTCATCAGTAAAATAGGGATTATAATAGTCACTATTCAGTTGGGTTCTTTGTATGGATTCAACGAATTAATATATATACACACACACACACACACACACACACACACACACATACACACACACACTGCTTGGAATAGTGCCTGGCCCATAGTAAATGTTATATAGACACATGCTTTCTGTAATCAACGTTGTATATCATTGCAATGAAGAAAGCCATCTCACCCAGAGATAAACCAAAGAATGGTAAAGTATTGAATTAGTTTAAACACAAAGCTAAGATTGAACAAAAACAGCAACAACCGAGGAAAATATGGCTGCAGAATAGAATATAAATGGGTAAATTTTGATGAAGCAAACAAAAGCAACCCCCCCAATGGGAGATGGCATGAGGAAAGGGGAGAAGAAGTACGAGTATACTGATCACTTACCTCTCATAGCAAAATCCTTCAATTCATACAGTCTATAATTGAAATAAGTAATTTAAAAGACCTCTTCTTAATGATACTCATGATCTTTTTTTCTTACCCTTTAGAGCCATCTCTTAAGAATGAGGAAAGTTCTATGAATGTCAGCATTTTCTTTATTTTCCCTTCAGTTTCTTTTGTCTTCTATTAAATTCATATAAAATCAAATTTAATGTTTTTATTTTAAAAGGAATATAACACAATTCTATTCTTATGAGATTATTTTTGACAACCTATCCATCCCTCCAACCAATTATACATTTCCATTGAGAGAAGTCTGAATTGATGATCAACATGTATTAACACTGGTTATTATTGGGTAGTGGAATGTGAATAATGCATTATTTTTCTGGCATATTCCTTGAATTTTTATAATATGTGTGTATAGAACCAGTAAGGTTATTATTTTAAAATGAATCAATTAAACAACCAACTAAATCAATCAATTGATCATTTCACAACCCTGTAAGGTATGACTCATGCCTGTTCAAACACATTTTATTCTTAAAAGAGAGGAGACTGTATGTATAATCAAAATCAACCTCTTCATATTTTGTCAACTATTTTCCACTCTGTTACTTAAGGATTAGGGAACAATTTTGTCTTGTCAACACCCAGCTAGAAATAAAAGCTTGTATGTGATGAAAAATAGTGGCTGTAGGGTGTGGAGTGATTCACGGGAAGATGATTTCCCATGTCAGGAAGAAAAGATCTCCACCAAGTAAGCTGGACTTTCTTATAATATCCAGCAAGGAGGTAGGGCGTATAGGAGCAACCGGCAACTATTTCTTCCCTTGCCACTTAAACAAATATGATAATGATGCCCTCCTCTGACTAAAGATAACCCTATGGATCTTCCATAGAGCCTGCCATAGACTCTGGAGTTCTGTATTCATCAGCTGACTGATCCTCTGAGCTGCCCCAGGTAGTGTTTGCTGTTCCTTTCTTTTACTCCTCATTGCAGCTTGACCTCTCTCTACTTATGCGCTTCATCGTGATAGTTGGCCTGTCCCCTGTGAGCTTGTGAGCTCCTTGAGGGCAGAAACTGTGCCTTGTTCACTTCTCCACCCTAACCCTCGTGCCTGGCACAGAGCCTATCTCAGAGTGGGTGCTGGGTGGACTTTTGGTGAATGGGTGAATATTGAATGAATTATCCATCCTAACCACCTGGTCCCCTTTGTCATCAGGTATATACACGTGTGAGAACAAAGAGCTGGGATAAAAGAATCTGTCTTCTTCTCATAATAGTGTGAGACTAAAAACTCTGAACATAATCAGCCCCGTTACCAAGATGTAGGCATGGCTACCCTACTATCTAACAACATTAATATTTTCTTCTTTTTTAGAGGCAACAAAGAAACCAAAGAAGGGTTGATTAAAGAGCAGTGGTTCTGGAATCACTCCACAATAGACTTTATGAAGCAGTAGAATGATATCTGGCAAGGTATTATTGCCTTGGTACCAAATGTACCAACTGAGGGTCCTCTTCCTGCTATTGCACATCCTAGAAGTCCTGCGCCTCCCTCATAATGTTATACCAGCCATTAGGGAATAATGTAGAGGTTAATCATTTATAGCATTACTCTGACAAACAGCAATGGACATGTCAGAAGAAGAAATATTTTGATTTTTAAATTTCCATTAGATATGGACTTGGCCCTTTCAAAGAATAGGGCCCTTAATTCCCAGTACATCAGACCAAGAAGACCCTCTTTTGTGGAGCATGGTCGCATTCATTGGATAAGGGCATCTCAACAGAAATCTGGAGGAGAAGGTTGCTTCTTGTTCCCCTTAATAAGAAGCAAGAGCTACAGCAAGTGGGGATCAATGCTAAGGGTATGCACAGAAATTGAGTACACACAAGAATACTAGTTCCGAATGGCCTTCAGATGCCATGTTCTTCCTGATATTTAGACCACAATGCAGATGGTATTTTTTTTGGCGAATGCAAATAATGCAAAAAAGGACAGAAAGAAAGAGGACTCTACAAAATATAAAAACTATTGTGCTTACTGAATAGTATCCAGACTTAAGTCATGACACCTGTAGGCGTTTTGCCTTTTAGGAAGGTACAGTCAGGTGGTACTTTGTCACCTACTTTTAGGAAATTTTATATCTATCACTTAAAGATGGACTCCTTGGTCTTTGTTCTCTTAAGGATAAGAATTTGCTGTTGTAGTGTACACCTCGCACGTGGCTAAGAAGAAAAAAAGGTATTTCTGATTTCAGAAAGTTTCCAAAATTTTGGGAAATCTTGACAGTTTAGGCGGACCTAGGATGGGCTTCTGGCTATTTGGGCACCTTCCTGGGCAGGAGAGGATCTTTTCCGGGAGAATGGGCATTACTCCCCCCGGCACTAGGAGCTGGGAGAATGGCCACATCTTCTAGCTGTTGTAAGTAAGACACTGCTCACCAGCTACTAGCACCACCAGCCCATCTCTTTGACTCTGCCTTCAAAAAATGTCACCGGTGACTTTTAAGACCCATTGTATATCGATCAGAAGTTTTCGTGAGTTCAAGTGTGAGACTCAGCTGGAAAACTCGTTAAAAATGCAGAGTTCTGGGCCCTACATGCCTGAGATCTGGGGTGGGGCCCCGGACTCCTGCATTTCACAAGCTTGCCAGATGTCAGAGCCATGAGCAACCCAATTGGAGAAAGTCAGCTGTAGAGGCTTGCGCCTCTTCCCTCTGAGACAGCAACAGATGGAGCATTAGTAACACCTGTGAGAAAACATCAAGCAGTAGAGCAGCAGAAGATCTTTTGAAAGGCTGATGTATTGTGCTCTTTCAACTATATTCACAACAACTCTCAATGCCATTTATCTGAGATGCTACTTTGCACTGGGCTTGGTACCAGGCCTTCCCCTGGTCTCTCTAACCCACACAGAAATCTGCAGGATGTTATCTCTGTTCTGTGGAAGAGGAAGCAGAAACTCAGAAATTTTGAAAATTTCCCTGGGCCTGCAAGGCCTAAGGGTTAAGGCCAGGTCCATACAACCCCAGAGCCCAAAGTTTCTCCATTCTGCTGAGCTGTGCCTAGTGGGACTAGAGAGGGGAAGGATTAAGGTTCTGGAACCCGGGCGGCCCTCCAGGGGGCAGGAGATGTGCCCAATGAGAGCTGCAGCTGAAGAGCCGCCTAGAGACTGCCTGCACAACATCTTCAAAGCAGCCTTTGCAGAAAGAGGATGAGAAATCTATAAATAGTCTTTATTTCCAAAGAGAAAATAGGTTAAAGGCGGCCGATCAGAGACATTCTTTTTTCTTATGTTCAGTCCATCACGAGTGTTTGGTCTTTGAGGGAAACCATACTTGAAGGTTTATCACACTCAGTGTTTGCCCACTGCAAGCTTTCTACTCTACTTCAAGTCCCTTCTCTTAAATTTCTGATGCAGTGGCCAGGGTGCCTTCATTCAGGTCAGTCTCTCAACTATACCCAGTTATCCATCCCAAATGTGACTGAATTGGTTTTGGTGGGCCAAAACTCTTTTTCAAAGAGTTAGCATCTTACCACCTCTAATTTTTCACTGGCTTTGGCTCAGATTCTCTGGTCTCCCCAAGAAAACCTGACTTTAGTTCTTGTAATTAGTGCCTACTCTTTTTCTGCCCAGTTCTTGCCCCCCTGTCCCCCCACCCAAGTTTGGGACATCATTTCCATCTCTGTCCATGTTGTTATGTTAGGACTCACCATGTTCCCACAGAGGGACCCAGTCACCCAGTGTATACTTTAGTTCATGAGGCCAGGGTAGTTGTATTGCCAAGCCAGTCAGAGTCTTTTTCCTGGAAACTCTGATTTGGATAACTGTGTTTCCTCCTAGATGGTGGGATCAGCAACATGTGAACTTAGAGGATTCTCTATAGTCACATTTTTCTACCATGTGAACCAGAAAAGCAGAGGAAGCAAGGTTATAGGGAGGAAGAGAAGAATGGAGAAGAAACAAAACAGAGATGGGGAAAGAGGCCAGTGTGGTTTGGTCCCGGGTTCAGTTGTTCCCATGGCCCAGCCACATTCCTAGCTAACTTCAAACTTAGCTAGACCCAATGGGTCTCTATAACTTGCATTCCAAAGAGTTCTCTTTATCACTCAGCTTCTTGTCCTCCGTGAAAATTGTCATGGTGGATTAGATTGCCCACATGGGTTTCCTGGCATTGTCTCCGACATAGCCAGGTGGGTGGGCAAAGGCATGGCATTTTCCTAAAATATCCTAGTTTATCTTACAACTCCTATCATAACAACAACAATCAATATTTATGAAGCAACTGTTTGCAGTGTTGCCTCGATTTACTGATGGCAAACTGAGGCTTAGGGAGGTGAAGTAAATTGTTTCGGGTAGAACAGATAAGTGACAGCTTGAATTCCAGAACTCTTACTTGCTCTGCTCTGTGTAGATCCAGCTTCATGGAAGGATCTACCCAGTGGTTTGCACACTAGTGTGATGACCCCGTTCACCCAGTTCCCGCTCCAGAACTGCTCAGAGATTCAAGTTATGTTTTAATGCAAGTTATGTTTTTAAAAAGTTTTTAGGAGTTAAAAGTTTAAAGGAATAGCACATGCATATTTATCTGACAGTATTTGCTAGGTACTCATATCGGAATTAGGTTTGGCTGCAGTAAAAAAGAACGCTAATCATGCAGCTTAAATTCAAGATTTATTTTCCTTTCATGTGAAGGAAGTCCAGAGGTAGGCAGTCTAGACCTGGTATCGAAGACTTGAATCCTGCTTATAGGTAAGTTTACCTCAAGGACACACTGTGGCTGTTGCAGCTCCACCTATCACTTTCTAAGCAGTGGGAAGGAGGACAGGCGAAAGGGCATGACTTCTTTAAAGCGTGAGCCTCCTTCACTGTGTTTTCCAAGATGTCCCACCCCATGACTTCTGCTTAAACCTCTTTGACCACTTCTATTGACAAGGGAGGCTGTGGATATAGACATAGAGCTGGACACAACTGCTGGACAATACGGTGACTCTGTAATAAAGTGGAAGGGGAGCACGGATGCTAGGTGAGAAACTGGAAGCCTAAGGCACAGTCCATCATGTGCCAGGCACCATCCTAGGCTGTGGGGAGATATCAGGGGCTTGGTCGTTCTCATGGTGCTTACATTCAGGTAGGGAGACTTGCTTATAGTAAGTAAGCAAAAAAGAAATATTAAAATCTTAAGTAATGATGGGTCAGGGTGGTAATTTTAAATAGGGCAAAAGGGGAAGCAGAGCTCCTATTGCTGTGACAGGGGTGGGAAGAGTGTTCTGGGCAGAGGGAACAGCACCTGTGAAGACCTTGAGAGAGGATGATGGGTGTGCGCTCTAGTGGAGAACCACGGATCCAAAACCTTTCAGAGTCTCATATGGCCTCTTCAGAGGAGATGAAAAATCATCTGGGCTACATTAATTAGAGAAACAATGTTAGAGACTCCCATTAGTAATGTTTCATTTATTCCCAAAGGACATTTTCTTATCAATATGGTAGGTATTGACACTGCAAGTTATTAATTAATCCCATTGATCTAATGGTAGTAAGAGAAACCTCCTGCTCCCTCAAAATATTGCCTGGGATGTATTTTAGAAAGTTAAAATGAATTATAGAAGCACACTAAATATCATTCTAGTCTGGGGACTTCTGGTTGCGTTTCAGGATTTTTCATCTTATTGATGTAATTTCAGATTCTTCCCTCTCCAGAAAGGTGCCATATGAGATACATTTATTCTTCAAATTCAGGTCAATTTAAGTTTAAAGACACCATTTATGGGTATTTTAGCCTATGTCGTTTCTTGAGAGGGAGTGTCTTCCTTAAGAGCATTTGTCCTTGCTTTTCCTATCTCTTACCTTGAGTGGTGCCATCCTGGGGGCTGGCAAAGTTTTTATTGACTTTAGCCATATCATTTATGATTTTATTGATTTCAATAAAATTTCCACTTCAACCTTTGCCTTCATCTTGAAATCATAATCTTTTAGAATTTCTTCTTGTGGCCAGAACTCCCTCCCCCCACACTATGCTCTTGGTCTTTTCATTGCCCTTCTCCAGATCGCTGATACCTTGCTTGATAAACGAGCCCTCCCTCGGTATTCACTTTATGTAACCATTACATCGAACAAGACCATGGCCTATAATCATGAACCAATGCTTTGCTTCCCGCTGTTCCTTTAAATCCACTGTGTAGGCTTAGTTTTACTCTTGCAACCAGATGAAAACTAAGGCAGGTTTTCTGGTCATCCAGGTAATATAAGATCCTCCAATCAATAATTTAAAGTCCAGTCCCATATAACAGATAACACTTTGAACTTGGTTCAATATTAAGTTTTCTCATCTTTCCTTTATTGTGACCTCTTGCAGGTGGAAGCTGGCATCAGGGAAAGGGTATGTGTTCTTTCTTCACCTTGTGCTTTTCCATCTCCCTCCTCCATCTCGCTAACTGATTTCTGAGCCCTTCAGGGCAGGGCATGGGGAGGGAGAAGAAATAACTGGTTAGAGAAGTTTTTCCTTACATGGTGCTATTGTGAGTCAGCGTTGCCCTCTCTGGGCCTGGGAAGCATAAAAAGCCAACTCCTGTTCTCATCTGTAGCTCATATTTTGTTTTTGTTTTGACATTCCTATCGCTGGAGACCTTGGTAGTTCACTGACACGGGCAATACACTCTTCTCCAGCTTCTTGGATACTCCTTCTCTGCTTCCTGGTATTTGGCGTTATCTCTGGCTTATCTCTGATGCATCTGTTCATCTCTCCAGGCAACCCTCTAGGATAAGACTATGCTCGCTCCGTATCTGGCTCATGGAAAGCAGTCATACATCTTTTGCACTGACAAATTCTGTGAGAGCAGACCACCCAACACGACCTCCCCTCCTTGGCTGCGTGTTGGTAGCTGGCCAAGTTTGCTCTTGAAATTTCTCAGGGGGGAGTCCGTCACAGTTGAATGTGTCCCCCAACAGCAGGGCACACACATCATGCTCTCAGGGTGCTCTTACTGAAGGCTCTTCATTAATTTTAATGCAAGGGGCTGGCATAGTGATCCTATCTCCAGGGAGAGGATTGGAATCATCATACACCTAGAACATTCTCTGAAAATGTTCTCTCAACCTCTACTTTCTTTCCTGACTTCTCCAAGGTTCACAGGAAGTTGCCAAGAAATGTGTAGGAAGATCCCATGTAACCTTTACCTTCAGTGTGAGCATCTCCTATAATTGTAAAGCAATATCAAAACCAGGACATTAACATTGGTACAATCTACAGAGATTATTCAGATTTCACGAGTTGTGTGTGTACTCAGCTGTGTGTGTGTGTGTGTGTGAGGGGGGTGGGTGAGTGTGCAACTTTATGTAATTTTACCGCCACAATCCAACACAGAACTGTACTATCACCACAAGCCTACCCCTTTATAGCACACTCCCTTCTCTTATCCCTATCCTGGAAACCACTAGTCTGTTCTCCATAATTATGTTATCTCATGGAATCATTCAGTACGTATCTTTTTGAGATTGTCAGTCATCTCCTTTTTACAAGTCCTGAAAAAAAAAAAAATAATGGTCTTACTTTGAAATGTAACATGCACTGTTTTTGTGCTTCAGTTAAAATGAAAAGTCCCATTTTAACATCCTGTTACAAATAGTTTTGTTTAGGTTTGGACATTTTTCTGTTTTATACCTTTCTGATGATTCATTTTTTCATTCATTTAATATGTGTTTATGAAGAGTCTGGCATTTTGTTGTCTTTGATGACATTGTCTTGTATTAGGCTTTATGTTCTGAGGGAAGCAACTCCCAAGGTCTCCTTTTGGTTTTATGGATAGTTCCTAGGCTATCATTCCACAACTTTTCATTCTTAAGATGCTTTAACCTGAACTTACCAGCACTGAAATTCTTGTACCCCTTTCTTCTTAACCTCAACAAGTTTTAACCCTAGTGACCTGCCATTTTGTTTCTCAGAATGCCTTGGGGTCATCTATAACCATGAAAGTTTCACTATGTACCTAGTTCTTCAAATCTCTTTATAAAATTACTCACCAAGATCAGCCCCTCTTGATCTCTGAGAACTCTTACTATTTTTTTGCAGAGAAATGGCTCTATTTTTTTTTTTTTTTACCACTCACTTCTCCTATGTTGGAATTCAGTTCTTCATTCATTCCAAATAGTCCCTTAATCCTATGGTTACTCAATCATTCTTTACTTGCCCACAGTAAGTTTTTGGTGTGGACTCTTGCCAAAGGCAATTCCAAAGTCTAAAAGATGACTTGTGCCTCTCTCCATGGGCCCTCAAAGAGCTCTGTTAATCAGACCTGGTTCCTCTATATAGAACCAATCCTGCCTTTGCCTCTACGGACTGAGTTGATTTGAGCTTCCCATAATTCTGTACTTTATGCGATGATTCTACCTGAGTGGCTAGTATGGAAGGGAGAAACAACCAGGGGGCGATTTCTCAGGCTCTCCTCTGGAAACTCAGAATGAAGCTCACATTGGCAACCTGACTGTTCTCTATCTAACATGGCAG
The DNA here is from genome assembly GCA_028534135.1 of Potos flavus. Taxonomy (NCBI): domain Eukaryota; kingdom Metazoa; phylum Chordata; class Mammalia; order Carnivora; family Procyonidae; genus Potos; species Potos flavus. The sequence goes on along the minus strand of CM052899.1, from coordinate 63,883,826 downwards.
CTGTTACAACAACTGGTCTCACATCACAGTCGACAGCCCGTGAATCCTGCCCATGAATTTATTCGAAATTCTTAGGTGGATCACATCCTGTCTGGGTGATTTATTGATATCTGTCTTGTCAGTTAAAACTAGAACATTCTGTGCACTCACTACAATTTTACTGAATGCTCCAACCTGTCCATTTCAAGGACACACATCTTCTGTGGTAAAGGGCAAGGCAAAACATGAACACACTCTCTCTTCTATTTCTTTTTATCATCCCTTAGTGCATTCCTCTGATGCCTTTAGATCCTTGGTTTTGTTTTTGACATTCTTTGGGGTTTCTTGCAAGGTGTTCTTTAATGGATGGTAGAATTTCAGAAATGAAAGGAATGTTAAAATGCAATTTGGTCCAGATGCTCCAGCCTAAAGATAAAAAACTACATTTGAAGGAAATTATGTGACTTGATCTGACTCATTTATTAGCTTATGTCTCTTGGTTATACATGCTTATTTTTTGCTATTTGCGTTAATATAAAATTTTTAGTATTATGGGGTCAATTTTGGCCTTATGCTGTCCCTTGGTAAACTTCCATGGTGCTGCAATGAGGGATATCTGATAGACGCTGTTGCATGGCCAACCTGGCAGCTGCTTAGTCTTATTCTGCTACTGGGATCCAGAGGACCCTCCCCTGACCTGCAGGAACTTATGGTAGCAGTTCTGCCTGCCCATCCCTGCCGGGTTCAGGAATTCCTCTCCCTGACATTTCTGATGGCTTCTGCCTGACACCCTCTAACAGCTTGTTCATTTCTCCACAGACAAAAATTCCTGTTACAGTGTGTTCCGTTTATAAAACGGCCTGCTTTCCCAAAGGCTGCTTTCGCAGAGCATCTCATTTTGCCATCTCTATCGGGAGATCTGAGACATGACACACGCAGGGTTTAAGTGGGATGGGATGAGATGGGAAGCCCTTTCATTTCTTTCTGGAGGGTGTGAAGCCAGCCAGCTTCTTCGGACTCACCATCCTGCTGCCTTATTTTTACAGCTAAAACGAGGCACAAATTGTCCTTCCTTTCAGCTTCATTCTGAACATTGTGCACGCATTTAGTACTGTTAGGGAGTCTGCTGTTCCCATCGGGTCCAAGGGGCCATTTCTACTCCTGCGACGTTCACAGTGGCTTTCAGCAGCCCGCCCTTCACTGGTGGCTCTGGAGGATCTGGCTTCTTTTTTTTTTTTTTTTTTTGCCTCCCATCTCATGGGTCTAGGCTAGTGCTCAGAGTACCATGGGAATAAAAAGCAAACATGCCTTCCCTTTCCCGAAGGCTGGCAAAATCGGGAGGACCAGAGCTTCAGGCAGGGGTCCCTGAGACAGAGTCTAAGTGTTCTGCTGCTTTTGCGTTCTCCAAGCTGCTGGGTACGCAGCAAACCCTCAGGGAGCCTGTGCTCATTGTTGGATGTGTTCGCCAGGGTCTCTCTGCCTCCACCTTGGCTCCCCAGGGTTGGTCTGTTGTTCATGCAGCAGCCAGAGAGAACTTCAAATAATGTACATCTGTCTTTTCACTCCCATGCCCAATGGCCTCCTCCCAACACACAGTGGCCTCCCCATCACGCTTACCGTATGGTAGATGAATCGCTGCCATTTTCACATCCCTGCAGTGTAGTGTGATACATATACCCTGGCACAGCCTCACCAAGACTCAGGGGTACTCCTGGTCCCTTGACTTTGACTTAGCCGTGAGATGTGCTCTGGTCATGGAATAGCAATGGACGTGACCCTGCACCTTTGGGTTTGCTCTCCCGTACCTCTGCCATTGCCAGGACAAGAATATTACCCCAGGAGCTGCTGCTGCTGCTGCTGCTGCTGCTGGAGCCCAGGCCCCAGAATGACACAAGTGGAGGTCTGCCCTGCCCGGCCCACACATGCCCAGTGAGAAATAGAGGCTCACTGTTGTACGCCACTCAGCCTCAGCAGCCGCCATGCTGCAAGAGCGGATGGACACAGAATCCGGAAGTCTGTACCAGGGCCTGCCCCGTGGTCCTCGGCATCCTCTTGAATGGTGTTTTTGGACATGCTTGCCCTCGGTCATTGTGTTCCAGCAGTTTTCTCCTGCTTCGGGGCTTTGTTGTCTTCTGCTTATAAAGTATTTCCTTCAAACATTTGGTTGCATCTGTGGTAGTGATGAGTGTGGTGAAGCAGGGGAAAGGGGTAGTGAGTCTTGGCAGGTACAGAAGGAGGCTGTTTTAGAGGAGGTATCCTGAGCAGGGGACATTTGAGCAGAGAACCAAAGAAGATGAGGGAGCAAGCCATGTACATATCTGTCAGGCAAACAGTGTTTTCTATGCAGTCTGAGCTCCTCCTGCTTTAGGGACTTTGTACAGCTCTTCTCTTCATCAGGAAAGTCCTTTTCTCCCTCCTCATCTTACCCACACCCTTGTTCTTCTTACTTGAGACCACATCCTTTCCAGACTCCCCAGCTTTTTAGGAGGAGGTTGGTGTCATCTGTCTATGACAGATGGCCCCACGTTCTCGTGGCAATCTAGCAGACTTTCAGGTGTTTATGGGGGAGCACCATCTTGAGTTTATAGCCATCTAGTAATAAGAAATTAGAGCAATTTATGAGAAAAAACAATAGGTAGAATTTTAAAAAATATATTCAGCAAGAAAGCAACAAAACCCAAGTGGGACCACATCAAACTAAAAGCTTCTACACGGCAAGAAGAGCCATCAGCAAAATGAAAAGGCGACCTACCGAATGGAAGAATATATTTACAAATATACATGTCCAATAAGGTGTTAATATCCAAAATATGTCAAGAACTCACAACTCAATAGCAAAAAACAATCTGTTGAAAAACTGGGCAGAGGATCTGATAGACGTTTTTTCCCCAAAGTAGACATCCAGATGGCCAAGAAGTACATGAAAAGATGCTCAATATCACTCATCATCAGGGAAATGCAAATCAAATCTACAATGAGATATCACCTCACACCTGTCAGAATGGCTAGTATCAGAAAGACAAGAGATAAGTGTTGGCAAGTCGGTGGAGAAAAGGGAACCCTTGGGCACTGCAAATTGGTGCAGCCACTATGGAAAACGGTATGGAGATTCCTCAAAAAATTAAAAATAGAGCCACCAAATAATCTGGCAATTCCACTTCTGGGTATTTATCTGAAGAAAACAAAAACGCTAACTTGAAAAGATACCTGTGCCCCCATGTTCATAGCAACATTATTGACAATAGCCAAGATATGCAAACAACCTAAATGTCTATCAACAGACAAATGGATAAAAAGAATATTATGTATATATGCACACACAACGTAATATTATTCATCCACGAATATAATGAAATCTTGCCACTTACAACAACATGGGTGGACCTTGACGGCATTCTGCTGAGTGAAATAAGTCAGACAGAGAAAGACAAATACTGTATGATCTCACTTGTGCGTGGAATCTAAAAATAAAACCCCCAGAACAAGCTCACAGATACAGAGAACAGATTGGTGGTTGTTGGGGGTTGGGATGAAGGGAGTCAAAAGGTTCAAATTTCCAGTCACAAGATAAATAAGTCATGGGACGTAACGTACAATATGGCCACTATAGTTAATAATACTGTATTGCATATTTGAAAGAGAGTAAATCTTGCAAGTTCTCATCACAAGAAAAAAATCTTTAACTATATATGGTGACAGATATTAATGAGACATACTGTGGTGATCGTTTTGCAAATACAAATACAGATACAAATATCAAATCATTATGCTGTGCACCTGAAACTAATATCATGTTGTTTGTCGATTTCACATCAATAAAAAAAGAAAACAAATGAAAAAAATCAAAACCACTGTATTCAATCTGCTATTTTTCAGCTATTTTGAACATTGCTTCTGGATCCAACTAGCTTGGTAGGAAGCTGGCTACACGGGGGGCCATTTCAGCCTCCCGACACAGGCTTAGAGTTGAATTGTGCTTTATGGTGATAACCACTGGCCAGCGGTGAAAGTTCATATACCACACAGCCCAGTGACATATGGTGTGACCAGGAGCCTTCCTACTCAAAGTGTAACCTGATGCTACATCGACATCATGGGGGAAGGCATTAGAGATTTAGATTCTCAGGCTCCCCCTAGACCCTCTGCATGGGTTCCTCCCATGATCTGTGTGCGCCTCAAAGTCTAAGAAGAACTTATCATATGGTTTCACTTACATGTGGAGCATAAGGAAAAGCATGGAGGACATTAGGAGAAGGAAAGGAAAAGTGAATTGGGGGAAATCGGAGGGGGAGATGAAGCATGAGGGACTGTGGACTCTGAGAAACAAACTGAGGGTTTTGGAAGGGAGACGGGTGGGGGATTGGGTGGGCCTGGTGGTGGGCATTAAGGAGGGCACGTATTGCATGGAGCACTGGGTGTGGTGCATAAACAATGAATCTTGGAACACTGAAAAAATAAATTAAAAAAAAGTCTAACAAGAACTGATCGATTCCTTCTTTCTGACATCACTCGGCATCCTCATTAGGGATAAGCAGGTAATTTCCTGTTTAGTTAGTCCCAAGACAAATTGTTCTTCCGAGCATTTTATTTGCTTTATTGCTCTTGCAGACATTTGCGAACTACATCTAGTTTCTTTTTCCCAGTTGGCTGCTAAATCTTTCTCTTCTCACTGCCTACTCTGGTGACTCATACAGAGTTGAGGGAAAGGATTCGATGCATAAATGAATTAATCCACTCCCATGAATTCCTAGCAATAAAAGACTTTCAGAGGCCGAAGGCGGAGTGAGATGCTTGCTTCAGGGGCATCAGGGTAGCAGAGAAATTGGGCAGTGGCTGTTGCAAGCCACCAGGCCTGGGAATATGGGCCCTCCAGCAGAACATGCCGCCCATGAGAGAGCAAAGATGGCTTCCGTTCTTGATGGGCGGGAAGAAGCCCACGCTCCCCGCTGGTTGCTTTTCGCACAACTGGAAGCTCTCCTTGCTTGTACATTGGCTCCTGTCAGCTCTGCCTCTCATGTCTGGCTTGTCAGCTGGATAATGAGGACGTCTGGCCGTGGCACGAGGGGCAGGCCAAATGGAGCCGCCCCACGCTGTAGGTAGGCCTGTGGCCACACAGCCCCTCCTCCTTCACGACACAAGGGGCTTTTGGACTGCTAGGCACTGGAGCGTCCCTCGCCACTTTCCGGGAGGGAGAACGTGCCAGGTGCAAACTCTCCTCCCAACCCAAAGCCTCCCTTGGAATCCCTGCTTTTCTACTCTTCAGAGTTGGGATGGGAGAGGAAAGGTAGCCGGGCTGGTGGGCCCTGTGTAGGTCTGCTCGCCGTGAGGCAAGAGGGCCGTACCAGGTCAGCTCTCCCTCCCCTGTTTCCAGATGCCGGCACCTCTCTGAGAAGGCACACAGAGAGATCTGCGGCTTGTGGCCTTCTGCCCCTGCCCTTCGGGGGTCTGGGGGAAGGTCGGGTGACTGGCAGACCTGTGCCAGCCTCCTCCTGGCGTGTAAAGGCTGGTGTCTTTAAAGCGCCAGCAAAGGTGCTTACCTGTCTACTGGGTTTCTTGGGCCAGTAAGGACAAATCTCCAGGAATCAGAATTAGCAGATGTGTGTGTGTGTGTGCATACACATATGTATAGATATTTGATATATACTCGTGCGTGTGCATGTATACATGTATCTGTACATGTGTGGATAGTCCCCCTCACTCTGGGAACTAAACTCTGTTTTCGAGCTCACGTATGTGTATATGACACATCGAAATGCAGCTTTTCGGTCATTTTTATATCAGAAAGTAGGGAAGTCACTGAGTTGGGGCCTGCTATCATTTGGAAAGTGGTCCTCCATCTAAATATGACCCTGGGGCTTAAACGGCAGATGCAGACGACCTAGCCTCCTCCACGCTTTAGCAGTGACTGGCAAGCACAGACATAGACTTCTGCATACCCATCAAGAACACGGCCCTGCCTTCCAGCCGCAGCTTGGAGGGCTCCACTTCCCTGGGAAACCACTCTAAACCCCAAAGCAGGCGCCGGTGTTCTGGAGTCTACGGCAGACCTAAGCACAAGTTGCAATTTGGGCCACCGATGAAGTCTATGCAAAATGGGATCTAGTTTTCCTTGCGAAGGGGTAGTTACCCTGGGACATTTTTTGGCTGCTCTGTCCCTTCCTCCAGGATGAGCTACTCCCCAGTCTTCTTCCTCAGAGGCGGCTGCAAATTTGGAGCACACAGATGTACGCTCGCGTCTTGGGTTACTTTTGCCAACGCACATAACCTTATGCTTATTTGAGTTAAATTTCGTACGCCTTCAGGTTGCGCAATCCCCCTAAGTGCTCAAATGCATCTGGAGTTTCTTGCAAATCGCCTTAGTTTTTATTAGCCAAAACAATTTAGAGCCCCATTGAAATCTCTAGGAAGAGATTAAGCCGAGATTATGTGACAATTGCTCTTGTAATCCCAGACCAGTTAGCGGCAGCGGGAAGGCCAGGGCGCAAGGCCGGAGAGCATGCCTATCAGCTCATGCCTCTCCTGATCTCCTAGCCCTGGAAGGGTGCCAGGGGGCTTGTCTTGGTGTTTGCTCCCCCGAGTGCAATATGTAGATGTCTGTGCTTCCCCGGGGGATGCGGAGGGCCCCCCCCCCACCATTGCTGGGAGCCTGGGGGAGGTGTGTTACATAAGGGCCTTCTGTCTGAGTGAGATGGTTTTTGGGGAGAGAAGAGGGAGCAGAGGAAGAGCTGGCAGGAAGCGAGCCAGCGAGGAGTGGCAGCCTGCTCAGATATGTAAAAATACCAGCAACTGTAATCAAGGGGAGGAGGGAGAATAGGCAACAGGCTCCAAGGACTTATCCAAAGAGGCCAAGTGGTCAGCTTGGGAGTGCGGCCGGGCAAGGAGGGAGGCAGCCGGCCCCAAGACCCAGGAGAAAGAAGGCGGTGAGCAGCCCAAGTGGACTGGGGCAGGGACGCAAGGAGTTTTTTGCAAAAAGCAGCTCTCTGAGCCGGGCAGGTGCCTGGCTCTTCTGCGTGGGCAGTGTCTGAGTGGATCCCGGAGTGTTTCAATGAGCTAATCTAATCGGCTTCAAGCTGTTCCACAGACAGTGCGTGTGAACCCAAAATCATCTCCGAAGTTCAGCTTTATAGTGTTTCTTTTCAGAAAAAGCATTGGAAAAGCACTCATCCCCAAAGACCCCTTTTGCTTCCAGGCCTGTTCCCTGGGTCGGTCTTCCGGTGATTGCGAAACGCAAGGCTGGTCAGGTCGGCAGGGGCCGGTTGCAGGTGCCTCTCCCCTTGCATCGGGCCGCCTTGGAAGAGTCTTCTGCTCTTTCTGACTCAGGCATACTCACCCTTTTTCTGTTGCATCTTTAAAAACGGGCCAGCAGCACATAACCCCCTGTTTCCCGGCAGCTCTTTCCTCCTTGTGGGTCGTTTGTTTGCAGGCTGGTTCTTTGACTCCAGCTGCCTCGGCAGCCCAGGTATGGAAATTGGACCTTGACGGGATTAGGTACCAACAGAACAAAGTGCTCACACCCACTTCCATGGAACCAGCCCCCGGGGCCACTCTCCACCGCACCTGGGGCTTGCTTCCTATTCCTTGTGGCTGCGAGGAAGACCTACAGTTAAGGAGAAGCAAGGACTCTCAGTGGTTATTATTGGAGGGGGGTGTCAAATGCAGAACTATGGCCTGGGTTAACGCTGGCTCACACAGAGAGATGGGGAAGAGGGTCCAGGAGAGGGTCTCAGGCCAAAAGCCCCTCTTGCTTCATGGGTTTCTGCCTTCCTTCCTGCCTTCTCTCCCTCCCTCCCTCTCTCCCTCTTTCTTTCTCTCTTTCTCTCTTTCTCCCTCCCTCCCTCCCTCCCTCCCTCCCTTCCTTCCTTCCTTCCTTCCTTCCTTCCTTCCTTCCTTCCTTCCTTCTGTCCTTCCTTTCTTTCTTATTTCCTTTCCTGAGTGGTTATTTTAGTGTGCTAGGGCTGCCAGAGGAAAACACCACAGACTGAGGGGCTTAAACAACAGGAATTTATTTTCTCTAAGTTCTAGAGGCTAGAAGCTCAAGATTGAGGTGTTGGCAGGGTTGGTTCCTTCTGAGGGCTGTGAGGGGACATGTGTTCCGGGCCTCTCTCTTTGGCTGGTTGGCGGCCCTCTTCTCCCGGTGTCTCCACAGCATCCTCCCTCCATATGTGTCTGTGTCAACTGTCCTCTACCTATGAAGACACCAGGGATATCGGATTAGGGGCCTACCCTTATGACCTCATGGAACCTTAATCGCCTCTTTAAAGACTCTCTCTCCAAGTACAGTTATAGTCTGAGGCACACATGAATTTTTGAGGGGACACTATTCTGCCCACAGCAATGATCAAAAAAAGTTTTCTTACCTAAGTCTAGTTATGAGGAAGATCCCTTTGGAGAAGCAAATCTAACAGCTTAAGATAGTTGTAAAGGACAAGTTCTGACTCTTTGTTCTCTAATAGTCAAATGTGGGTTACCTGGAGTCAGATTTCATTTTCTTCAGTGACTCTGACGAGAGGCACAGGCTGGTTAACACCCTCAGGCTTTGCCAAATTCCTGACCAAACCACCAGGGATATCCCAGGGTGTGGCGACAATTCCCAGCATACGAGCTGCCCAGGGGCTTGATGTCCGGGAGCCAGCCCGATCAAACCTGGCCTGCATAGCGCACCCGAGGCATGCTGGGAGCCGACCAGGTTTTCACTCAGGTTCAATACCGGGGACACTGCATCAGGTCACCAGTCAAGGAAACGGGATCGTTTTCCAATTTTGCACAGAGCCACTGATGGACGTGGATCACGCATTCGACATTAGGGAGGGGTTCTGGACTAATAACCTGGATTCAGCCCCAAGGCCTGCGTCATGGGAAGGGGATGATTCTGGAACCCCTCTGACTCTGGCACCTGACACCATGGGCTGGTCTTAGAGAATGAGAATGACTATTGCCCGGAAGAAGGAGTGCGCAGAGCTGTGCCCTCCTGGGGCAGACAGTTCAGCTGTGGATGCTGACTCCCCCTCCTCACCGCCCCCCCCCCCCGTGGTGGGACACAGACAAGGCCTCTGTGGGGGATTGCATCCGCGTGGGGTTGCTGGTGCTCCAGTGAGACTCTTAGCCGTACCTAAACTTCACCTCCCCGCAGGACCCCAGGGACCGACCCTGGCCCATGGTGGCAGAGTCCAGCCTTGACAGGGTGTCTGAGCTCCTGGTGGGTGTGACAACAGGTAAGTGGCAAGGGGAGCTGATTCATGAGGCTGTGCAGTGCTCCCTTGGGATCCTTGAGAGGGAAGATCTGGGAGAAGACAGATCTCCTAGCATACCTCATTAGGTAGGGACTCCGGCCAACTTAATTTGGAATTAAAAAGGAAGTGTGGCTTTATTTTGAAATGGCAGCTGCGGTGGTGTGAAAGATACAGATTGCAAACATAAGGAGGAATGAGAGGTTGACAGGGACAGGTACGGAAGGGGGCAGACAAAGAGGACAGCGTGTGTAAAAGCAGGGAAGAGTGAATCTACTGGTCATATTTGAGGAGGCTCCAGTACAAACCTAATTTTAACTATGAACAATGAGACATTCCCATGTCGCCTTACAGTTCGTCAGGGTTTCACAGTTTCTCTCATATCTTCACAGCGATTCTATGAAGTATCCACCTTTCATGTTACCTCATCTCATATTACTGTTTCACAGTAGAGGAAACTGAGGTTTAGAGATGCCAAATACCTCGACAGGTTTTAGAGTCTATCGTGGGAGGCTTGGGATTCTAACCAGGGTTTCTACCTTCAGACCTTGAATTCTTTCTTTCTTTTTTTTTCTTTTAAGATTTTATTTATTTATTTGAAAGAGAATGAGAAAGAGAGAGTGGGGGGGAAGGAGCAGAGGGAGAGGAAGAGAGAGAATCTCAAGCAGACTCCCCAATGGATGCAGAGCCTGACTCAGGGCTCGATCTCACAATTCTGAGATCATGACCTGAGCCGAAATCAAGAGTTCTGGCCCCGCCAAAGCTCAGGCCAGATACCCTTCACAGAGCAGCCGAAGCTTCAGGATCCTCCTGGAGACAGCATGGCAGGGAGAGCTGAGGGGGAGACGTAATGTAGGCGGCAAGATTGACAGGCACACGCTTGAGGGCCGTCAACCAGAATTTTCACCTGCACTTGATATAGAGAGGAAATAGACACCCACACGCTAAAATTGGCATTTTCTGTGTGTTTGATTAAAACCCAACGGCATTTTCCTAAGTGAAGGCACAGTTTTTTTGTGATAACCTTCCTCCCATGCTCCTCGAAAAGACAATCTTTAGGCGAGATCATTAGTCAGGTAACTATGCATATGTGTGTGTGTGTGTTTACCCAGGTGCCACGGCAAGATGGGCAAAATATTTTCATTCCTTGACTCTCAAGGAGAATTCTATTAGGAGGAACAGTTGGAGTCTGGCATTCCAGTCAGATGTCGTGCAAGCAAGTTCTTGGTGCTTAGCTGGAATTTTCTATCCAGATTTGGAGCTAGAAGCTCTTCTGCACATAGTGGAAGGGTGTAGGTTACAGATGGGTGATTGGCTTGTCTGAGTCTCCTTTATGGCCATTCCCCTGGGGGCACTAGTCTACAGGATGAATGATCATGCAATCACAATTGCCATCCTTGAACACCCAACTGCTCGGGGACCAGTTTAATTTCTCTTGATGTAGGAATATCTTTCTGTTTTTGAAAAACAAAAAACAAAAAAAAAACAACGATAAAATCAGTGCCTGTTTCCTCCTAAACCCCAAGTCAAATAATACAGAAATAAGTAGAATAAACAATGAGAATTCCCCTTAACCCCTGATTCCCATAATCTTACTCCTTTCCCCATCCATGACCACTGGTGATAGTTTGGGATAAATCCAACCTGACCTTTTTTCACGCATCATCATGTACAGATTTTACATATAGACATAGTTAGCAAGTGTATGTACGTATGCGTGTGTTTCATGGGATCTTACTATACCATCTATGTTACGCAGTGACTTGCTTCTTCCGATGGAGGATTCTCCCTATCAGTACACACAGATCTACCTATTCTCATAATCAATGCACACTATTTGATCATTCTCCTAATATGGACAGTTAAATTATGGGAGTGTCATACCAAGGAAGCCCATGTTCTTTCTACCCTTTTTTGGATCCCAATCATTTAGGATTCTCAAAAGCACCAGATTTGCGGCCACTGTCCTTCAGCAATTTGAGCAATGCAGAAAACTACTCCTGACTCTTCTCTAGGGCCCCCCTCCCAGATCACTGCTCTTCTGAAGCCTGGATATTTTAACCTTTATGTCTTCATATTCTGTGTTTTCATTCTTTACCATTAGGATCTTCTTGTAAAATGCAGAGATGCTGAGAGCAGAGAAGGTGGGGCTCAACCCTTATAAGAATTCCGATGCCATGAAGACAAGAGGGCTTTGCAAAGCATAGAGATGATTCATGTACCTAGCATTGCTGTTACTCTGGTATAACACCTCAGAAATCATTTTGCCCCAGGTCGTGTCACCCCCGTGCCTAACCTTCATGGGAACACAGGTGCAGGCTCTTTTCTCTAGGAGCCAGAAGAGACCTGGAAGGATGAGGAGGGTGGAGCATTTGGGTTGAAGGAGCACTGAAAGAAGGTGGGGAGGCAAGGGAGGGAAGGAGGAAGACCTGGACGTCTGACAGCTCACATTATCCAGCTCCAGCGTTGCCTGGGGCCGACCCTGCCATCAGCCAGCAGGTATGCCTGCTGACTGGGCTCAAAAGTTAAAATTGGGTTCCCATGGATGCTGGCCAATGACTTCCTTGCCATGGGAGCGGTTCCTTTTTGCTGTGTTTGCAAGATGTGAATTCACTTTTTTTTTTTTTAATATCAGTAATACGCAGTAAAGAGCTTAATCCAATTTACAAAGAAATAGGATCAGACAAAGCTTGAAAATACAATGTGCCTTTATGGTTCTGAGATGTTGGCGTGGGAGAGGAAACGCTCTCCGTCACCATCATGCTTCCTGTTCAGGATCGTGGCGCAAGAGTGACAGGGTTGGGAAGGGCTGAGGGTTTTAGAGGTGACTTTGGGGGTTGCATTCCTGTGATGCGATGCAAGAAAACTGGGATACACTCACCCAGCAAAGTGTCATATTAATGTGCTGTTACCCATTTATGGGAATGAAGCTCATGACCCCATTTTAGGAAAGAATCTGTTTTAAAGTTTTTCATGTACAAAGTATACTGATCCACCAGCACTGCCTTCCGGGTCCTTTGAGAGCAGTGACGCTCATTCACTACACATGTGACCCAGGCTATGAGTGCCATTTGCCTGGCCTGTGCGAAGGGTGTGGCTCAGAGTCATGCTGGGCTTGGTTTGTGGGCAGGAACTGATAAAGAGGAAAGGCTGGGAGTGGATAGGACCCCGTGCCATGAAACTGCCAGAGAGAAAAAGCCTATGGTCTATGTGTTTATGGACAAGGGGTGCCAGCTCCAGATTTGCTTCGACACCCTGATAGACTGAACTGGTAATTGGTGGCCAGAAGTGTCCAGATAGCTAGAATCCTGATGATCAGGCAGGTAGCAGGGAAGGCTGGGCCCCCTAGTATTGTGGGGGTTCCCATCAGGTTTCAGTGCATAGGTCCATATAGTTGTTGATTATCAATGATGCACCAGGATTGGTGGTGGGCTCAACAATGAATAAAACTCCCCATCCCCCCATCTTGAGGAACTTAGGAGATGACTTCAACATAATCCCCTGAGGTTGCTATGAGAAGAGGCATTCCACCCTCGATGGGAACTGAGGGAAGACTTTCTGTAGAAGGTGAGCTGAAGTTGGGAGGATGAGTCAAATGGGATTATATTTTTTAAATGGTGGGGGGTAGAGTCTAGGCAGAGGGAAGAGCGAGAACATCTAAGACATGTGGAAAGAGCATGGCTTATTCCCTGTGACTAGAGTTGCAAGAAATAAGACTGGAGAGATAGGGAGGGACCAGGCCACGGAAAGGTGAATGTGCCCTTGCAAGGAGCTGGGACTCTAATTAGCAGGTGAGGGGACCTTTTCAAAGGTTTTAAACAAAACAGTGACATGGCTTAAGGTGCACTTTCATAGATCATGCTAAGAGGTGTCTGGAAAATGGGACGATTCTTGGAGCCAGGAGATCAGTTAGGCATCTGGGACAATAAACCAAGGAAAATACAAGGAGGTCTTGACCATCTGTGGAATCTGATTGGGAGGAGATGGGGAGAAAAGTGCAAGGATGCAAGCTGGAGAATTGGGAAAAGGGATTTAGTAAGGGCTGGGCAGGTTGTCAGAACCACCATCTAAAGGAGATAAGAATTCCAAGAATAGGCCAGGGAGAAGTTGGGGATTGGGAAGAAAGGAGATATGCAGGGACAGTCCAGCTCTGTAAACATGTGGATGGTTGGGGCTATGCGGGGTATAACAGAATCCTAACTCAGGGCAATGTGACATATCCCAGAACCTACCTTCTGATGGGGATGGGGTCATGATGGGCCTCGGAGGAGGTGAGTGGAGAAAGACCTGCAGGGGGGAGGTCTTTAGTTACTAATGCAGGAGGGGATGGAGAAGGCAGTAACTGGCATAGTCTGAACCCACCGGGACCTCCCCACTTAGCTACCCTGCCACAGTGTGTGTGCAGGAGGCCAGATCTTTGGAGCTAAGCAAACTTGAAATTAAGTCTTTTCTCAGGCCCTTCCTGGCAATTTGAGCAACTGTCTTCACTTCCCAGAATTCTAGTTTTCCCATCTGTAACATAGAGCTGATAGTACCTCACCTGGTTTTTATAAGGAGTAGTTAAAAGAGGGACGCCTGGGTGGCTCAGTCTGTTGAGCGTCTGCCTTTGGCTCAGGTCATGATCCCAGGGTCCTGGGATCAAGCCCCACATTGGGCTCCCTGCTCAGCAGGCAGCCTACTTCTCTCCCTCTCTCTGTCTCTCCCTCTTTCTCTCTCAAATAAATAGATGAAATCTTAAAAAAAAAAAAAAAAAAGGAGTAGTTAAATGAATGTTGTATATAAAGTGATTGACAGGAGTAGTTTCGTTTATTCAACTGATTTTTCATTCGCTGTGTCCCTAATACTATGCCAACACCTGGAGAGCCAATTAAGAACACAACAGATAAAGTCCTCACTGTTCTGGAGCGTCCATATCCAATCCTTCACCACTGTCAGTAATGCTCAATTTTCTTCTGTCTCTCCAAGTCAATGCATAATTTGGAGTGAATACTACCATGTGCAAAGCGCCTCGCTCAGTCTCCCCGGAGTAAGTCACCAAGGCACTAGTTCCCGCGTCTGGTTTCCGCCAGCAGGATCCAGGGAGCCTTTCCGGGGAGCAGATTCCAGGCCTCATCACAGGCATCCTGGATTAGAGCTTCCAGGGTGTCCTCATTCATGAGAACCTTCCGAGGCGACCGGATGACGATCTAGGCTTGGCAATCGACGCCCCAGTTCCCACAGTGAAGAGGGGAGCCCGGGGCTTTGGATATCTACTTCACGGCAGGATAGAGACCAGACTGGGCCAATGTCAAGAACTAAGAACAACAGAAAGTCTGCTAACTGTGCTTTTGGGTGTACTTGTTTCCTTGAGGGAAATTTTATGGTTATTTAATTAAAACATTCCACTTTGATCAAAGGTGTTGCTTTGACTTCTCGAGTATGAAATACAAGACTTGTGAGAGTCAACATCTTGTTAGATGCAAACAATTTACTAAGGGCCCTAAACAAGACAAAATACAGTAAAAAATAAGATTTAGAAATTAAGTGTAAATGTCTGTGGAGAAACTAATTATTCCTCTTGTTTTGAACATTAACCCACATGCAGTTTTAAGCCTGTGTTATTCTAATGATGGTCTCCATTAGCCACTTCTGACTAAAGAAAAGAATGGCGGGGGGAGGAGGGAGTCCCCTCATTAGCGCACACTGGGACTGGTGTCGTGCTGTCACCCCCTGATTGGAGTTTCAGAGGCCTCAAGTCCACTCTGTGTAGAGCTGCCCTTATGGGAGGGTGAAATGTTTTGCATTTATAACAGAGCTAGAGGGCTGGGATAGCTCGCTGACACACATCCAGAAAACAGAGGTTTCCTCTTAGATAGAGGGATTGAAGGAGAGACACAGAGGAGCTGAGGTCAGATAGCGTCCTGCTCTAGACATGGGTGTGGGGGACGGTGGATGGCAGCCATTCCCAGACAGGCCCAGGGAGAGACGAGCACAAAATCTTTAGGATCCTGTCAGCTCTTTATTATTCATCCATTCATTCAGCCAATGTGGAGTGAACACTTACTCTGTACCAGGCACTGTTCTGGGCCCTTGGGATATATCAGCGACAAAACCAGACCAAGGTCCTTGTTCATAGGGAGATTTCATTCTCGAGGAGACAGCCAGACAAGAAATCACAATAAATGGGTAAGCTATAGGATGCTTTAGGAGATTAGAGTGAAACAGGCAGGAGTAGGGTGAGTGGGATTAAAGTGTAGGGTGGGGGCAGGCTGTGGAATTCAGAAAGGAAGGGAGGGGAGGCCTCAGGGAGAAGGGGACATGCACCCAGGGGACATCTGAGAGACAGCTAGGCTGGGCACAGGCGTGAAGCGAGGAGTGAGCTGAGAAGCAGCAGAGACCTGCGTGGCCAGAGCCAAGAGAAGGAGGGAGACAGTGAGAGATAACGTCAAAGAGAGACATAGAGCGGACCACCTCAGACCTGGGGGACTGTTTGGAGGCTTTGCTTTTACCGTGAGTGAACTGGAGAGCTATGGCAGTGTCTGGAGCACAGCCTGGCATGTCCAACTTAGGTTTTAGATCGACCTGCAGCTGTGGCGGGGCGTGGAGTCCTATGGCAGGAATCCAGGAAGTGCGGAAGTGCAGGGAGGTTAGTGGCGCAGGCCAGGTGGCGGCCATGGCGAGAGTGAGCTTCTGGGTGAGTTGTTGAGGCTGGCCCCGTCAGGATTTCCTGGTGGACTCCACGCAGGGTGTGAGAGGAAGGATAAAACAGAGCTGGGAAATTGGAATGATGGCAAAGAGAACCTAAAGTACATCAAGTGCCCTCACAATCTAACATTGGGTCACACGGGAGGACGTTGGGGGGTGGGAGGGTGCACCAAGGTCACTCTGGGTAATTCAAGGGGGCATCAGGGTGCTGTGGGAAGAGTCTGGGCTTTTGTGCCAGGCGGCCTTGGGCTCTAAATGCATGCGCTTCTTCTGTGGTTTTGAGGAAGTGGTTTGATCTCCCAGAACCTCAGTTTCTTTATCTGTAGTATGGAGTGATTGCATAATACTCCTCCTCCTGTAGGGTTTGGAAGATTAAGTGAGATATTGCATGTAAAATCCTGGGCAGCCAGCTCTGGAAATGTCAGCTGTCCCTTCTCCTTCCCTTGAGAGTCTGGATAACATAATCCCGACCCTGAATTGGTGGTGGGGGTGAGGAGAGGGCAGAGAAGCTGTTTCTGAGGCAGGCCCTGTTGTTGAGACCTTCACCTCCAGGAGCTATTCTCCATATCCCCCTGAGACAATGGGACAGCGTGTGGGGGTCTGAGGATTCTGGCTGGAGGCCATGTTTCTGTCTGGCAGCTGTGACCTTCTGTTGGTGGACCGCAGCCAGATGGGCCTAATGAGCGTTTAAAAAAAAAAAAAATGCAGCTTGGAGGGCCGTAGCCTTGGCAGACTAGGACCTGGTCTCTGTGGGAGCTGGAACACATAGGGGGCGGAGGTGATCCTGCTGCTGGCCTAATGGTTTAAAAGGCAGGGAGCCTGTGCCCTGAGCTCTTTGACCCGGCAAGACCAGTGGGCTCCCGGGAATCAGGGATGAGCCAGAGTTCCTCCCCAGCACATGTATTTCTGGCGGGGGAGGGGAACCTCTGCACTCCCCGATGATCACTGTTTTGCCGCTAACAGAAGAGTGAGAGCAACTTGAACACATGCAAACTGTCATCCTTTCCGTCCATCTTCAGGTCCCTCTAGCTCCTGGGATTTTCTTTGGTTTTTTGCCATGGTGCGGACTGGGCTCCAGGCTTCTCGAAAGTTCCCTGTTTCTTTCTCTGTAATCCACCTCTCTGCTTTTGCTGCAATCCTGCCCTAGAGAAAAAAGGATCCGAGCTAACGAGGGATCTTGTCTGAAGCTCTGGCACCTACCTGGCTTCTCAGCCTTTCTGGATGCACGGTGCAGTGCCCACTGCCCTGTGCCTTAAAGCATCCTCCCGGTGATACCTGTCCCTGCAGATCTGAGGTACCTGAGCCAGGCCCTCCCTGGGGAAACTTTCTCCCATTTGTCCTCCAGAAGCCTATCATGTGTCAATCATAAGTTTCAAAATCATAAGTTTCATAAGTTTCAACATCGCTGCTTCCACATATATTAACCATTGTAACCAATTCAATCATGATTTAATTTAGGAAGGGTGATGGGATAGGGACCTGCAAATTTTAAAAGGGTAAGCCATGCTATGATTCTAAAACATTGTCTATGGTTCTAGTGAAATATGCACTAGGAAGCAAAATACTGACATTTAAATTTCTTTGTCAATGTGGTTGATGCGCTCACTGGGTTCATTCAGATGGTAGTGGGTGGCTCATCTTTAGTCATAAGGGCTGGCTGTAAGAATTCGTGAGGACACTGGGAAGACAGAAACTTCAGATGGTCCCAAGAATGCTTAGGAAGAGCCTACAACCCACCCATTAGCGCATTCAGGAGCCCCCCGCCCCCCCCCGCCTGCCGCCCCCCTCGGCAGCAGGCAGGCTCTGCCCACCAGAGCTCCACCTCTGAGGTACTCAGTTACGCTGTCTCTGCTTTTGCAAGCTTAGCAGCTCCTGTAGGAGATGGGGCCTCCCATTGTATATTCTGAATTCACACTTTCTGAGAGAAGATGTGATGGGTTCAGCCTTATTTGGCCAATTTTCCCACCAAGCCGCCTCATAAGCCCTGGCCAGCCTGGAGGACAGGGACCCGTTCTAGGCAGCTGCGTTATGGTGGGATCATACAGTGCTCTCAGGGGTTTTCTGCAAGGGGGCAGGATGACTGCTTTTGCCCGGTGCAACTGACCAGGGGAACCCAGCAGCCGAGGACTGTGGGTGGAGCGCCCTGGTGGACCTCGGAAGCTCATTGGCTCATGTCTGCCGCGGGCTTTTTATGTAACATGTCTTAGTTTCTTTACCAACAGATAGAGGAGTGGGTAGAAATGTCTCACCTCGACTTAAGGAGCGATGTAATGATTAGGTAGAAAGACAGAAAAGCAGCAGGTACTCTGTAATTGCCGAACAGCCTGGGTATTAGAAACCCAGCCAATAGACCTAATCAATTCAGCAGAAGACATCATTAGCACTTGGCTACAAGGCTACCAGTGAGAAAACAAGCTGGTGGTTTTTATTATATTATATATGAACTGCTGATGTTCTTCCTGCTGGTAGGAGCCTGTGCTGGAGTTGTTCGAAATTACTTTGTCAAGCCTGGCTCTTTTGGGGGATGGAAGGAAACACAGAGCTGGGGGCATTCTCTGCTGTGACTAACCATAAAATCCACCTTGAAAAGCCGTGCAAAGTTGCAACAGAGATAAGGTGGCTGGGAATTGGCTTTGGCTTGCTCAGAAAAAAATAGAGAAGGAGATCCTGTTCTAAGAGGCTGAGTGGCGGAAACATCCCTTCAGGAAGGCGAGAACCATTCCCAGCAGGTTCTGCTCCAGGCCACATAGCAGCCAGGCAGGTGGAGGAAGAGGGGGTGCCCAGCTGTGTCCGAAGTGCTTCTTCCTGCCGGGGCCAGGGGAAAGGGAAGGGTCCGATGCAGAAGTGCGGTTGGGGAGAGTGTCCCAAGTCTGGCTGCTCTAAGATGGCCCAAACCAAGCTTTGATGAGCTTTATTGCTTCAAGGATGCCAGAAGCATGGTATCTGGGGGTCAAAGGCAGAATTCAGTGTCTAGGGGAGAAAAAATTTTTTTCATTAACATATAATGTATTATTTGCCCCAGGGGTACATGTCTGTGAATCATCAGGCTTACACATTTCATAGCACTCACCATAGCACATAACCTCCCCAATGTCCATAACCCAGCCACCCTATCCCTACCCCCCTACCCCCCAGCAACCCCCAGTTTGTTTCCTGAGTTTAAGAGTCTCTTATGGTTTGTCTCCCTCCT
>CM052899.1:63847419-63864246 GCA_028534135.1 Potos flavus | reverse complement strand
GCGTGGACCTTACGTTCTAGTACGGGTAACAACACACAAGTTTTGATCTTGGCCAAGAGTTCCAGGGTGGTTGTGAGTCAGAGCGGACAGCAGGACCTCTCTCCGGACCCGGCTCCTGAGAACTGAGCTGCACTGGGTTAAGCTCCACCGGGCCCAGGAACCACGACGGGTCAGCCGGGCCCGACCAGCGCCAGAACTCCTTGCGTGGTCTCCGAATGGATTTGCCTCCATGAAGTCCTCTGGCCACGGACGCTTTTTAGAACCGGTCCCTCCTGGTTATAGTTAGGCATAGCTGAAGATGTTGCTCGCTTGTGGAATTCAGGACGAAAGCAGCCCAAATTGCTACGATGGTTGAAGAATAAAAGTCTGAGGTAGAAGGCTGATTTGTCCCTGGGGCGGTTAGAAGCAGAAGAGGATGAGAGAGGGAGCCTGGAGATGTAGGCCTAAGATGATAGAAAGGCTCTTCGAGAATCTGCTTTTTTGCTTACCAGAGCTGCTCCTGGCACTTATGCACACACCCCTGGGTCCTCTGCGAGCTCTTTATCCCGCAGTAAACAAAGTGCAGAATGCAGGGGAACATAAACTGGGCATTTAACTGTGGCATGAATTATCTTAGCTCCCTGGATAATGACTTCCTTCCCCGAATCTGTTAGACGGGTAGGAACAGTGACTCAAAGCCCAGGGACAATTTCAAACCCATTAACTGGACTTGATTCTAGCCATGCAGTTTCCTTCTGATTGAGGGTGTGTGTGTGTGTGTGTGTGTGTGTGTGTGTGAATGTGTGATGCCTCTGTGGTTATAAATATTTGTGATAAAAATAATGGGCTTGGAGGTCAGACTCATACCGTAACCTGGAACTGCTTGGCAGGGTGGGTGAGGGGACGTGTGCTGTGGGGAGCAGAGGGGGAGGGCCACGGGTAGTGAAAAAGCCACACAAAGGATAACAGGGTAGGTAGGGAGCCAAGGGGGATTTTCTGGTCACACTAGAATTTTGTCGAAAGTCTAAGACTGGGAATACGAGGCTCTAAATTAGTGATAGTCTAAGTTCGGGAAAGCACCAATGGTTGTGACCAGAAGCAGCTTTGCCACTAGCATTACCCACCAGGTAATATAGGAGGAGCACCTGGGTGGGATGGGGAAGTGCAGTGTTTGTGAGAGGAAGTGAGGGACTCCCTAAATGTTCCCTTCTAAGGCTTGGGCTAGTCACACCCCCCACTTTTATTGAGTTGTTTGCAAATGTTGGGCTTCCACTGCTGGGGTGGGCGCAAGAGGCAGGATCGGGAAGCCTGGGCTGGCAGGATGGCCAGGCAGAGAGGGGAGCGAGGGCATTTGCTGTGGTTTCTGGTCTCTGAGAAGGGCTGAAGGTACATCCTATACATGCCGGTAGACTGTGGACATGGGGGTGCTAGAAGGGTTATCAATCTGCAAGAACACATGGATAGCAGAGGAATGTTGGAAGGTCACAAGCTGGTGGTTCCTTGGAAAATGTGGCCAAATCTTGTAAGGAATCCTGTGACAGACCATTGTTTGTCTACTTCACAGCCCCTCATATTTTTCCTTGCTACGAGAACCCCATTGCTTTTAGAGGAAGCAATATGTCTGGCTAAGAACTATATTGCCTAGTTTCTCTTGCAGCTCAGGTTGTTCAAGCAAAACAGATCTAGCCAAAGAGTAGAAGCCTGACTGGGATTTCTAGGAAGTTTCTGCCCTTCTGTTATAGGCAAGATCCTTTCTTCATTTTACTCTTTTCCTCTTTCTCATTTTTGGAACTTGGATGTGATGGCTGGAGCTCCAGCAGTTATTTCATGAGAATGAGAATGAGGTCCATACTATAAGGACAGCAGACTTAATTCACTGACAGCATTGTGGAGCCATTGTGCTAGCTTCAGATTACCTACTTTTAGACTTATTACCCTTTTCTTACTTTAGCCATTATTATTTAGGTTTTCTGCTACCTGTAACAGCATTTTATTCCTAATGATACTGACCACCACTGCCCAAGAGAACAGCTACCACTTATCTATATTAAGCCAGGTCTATGGCTTCTCTATGGCAGCAGCATAAGGAGAAATTACTGCCCACCTTGTTCCTTGGTCTTGCCCCAACACCAAAGACAAAGGGGAAGAGTGTGAGTTCAGCTACTTGTCCCCTGCCACCAGACTGCCCATCACTAAGCCTCTGGAGACACAAGTTCAGTCCATGTGACAGTGTGTGGAGTGAGCTTTTCAACCATTCTTAAAAACTGAAAGTGACCTTTAATAACGAGAAGTAATTGTCAAGTTTTGGAATCAGGTTGAAATGTTCTTAAGGGAACTACTATCCAGTGAGAAAAAGAGGTTTGACTTGGTAGATTTGGAGACAGTTTGGAAAAATTAGGTTGATTTCGTTTCTGTCCCCCCATAGAGTTAAAACATATCAAATACACTGTTTACAAAATAAATCTGCTTAATTTTGATTGCCTTAAACCCATACCATATCTCTATGTACTGATATGAAAAATTCTAAGATAGATTATAAATGCAATACACACACACACACATACACATATGTATAGATAGAGGGAGGAGAGAGAGAGGGTTAAAGGCACAAAACAGTATATATAATAAGCTACCTTTTGGACAATAAAAAGAGACAGACGAGGAATTATACTTGTACTTACATAAAGAACCCTGGAAGCATATGTAGGGTTATCTACAGGGTGGGTGAGAGTGGAGTGGGAGTAAGTTTTCTTAGAATATACATCTTTGTATAAATTTGATTCTTGAATCATGTGAATGCATTACCTATTAAAAAATTTAAATTATAAATGCTAGTGCTACAGAGTATGCCGTTTTCTCACAGAAAGACATTTAGAAGATCAGCAGATGACTAAAATAAGAGACTACAAAACTCTCCCTTCCATGCACTTCAAATAACAAAATCAGTGTGTTTGCTGCATTTTTATACAAGCAGCTTTTCACCCTACCCCAAACCCTTGTTTTATAAGATGGGATGGTTTGGTGAGCTGTGAGTTAGCGGCAACATAGGAACCAAATAAAGGAACTTTAGCTTTTGTTTGAGGGGAAAAAAGACCGGTTTGTGATTTTAATGGAAGAAATCACTAATATATTACTGTATATAATTTATTATGTATTATTCTATTAATTATGTTAATTAACAGAATATGTTATATTCAATGTGGTGTATAGTAACTCAATATGTAATATAGTATATTTACATATTATATATTATACATATTATATATTATTGCATATAATTTTATATTAACTTATTTTTTCAAATTTCTTGTGATCAGAGTTCTGTACCTAAGACAAATTTTCTGCAACTAAGAGAATTTTTCCTGCAGAAATATTACCTTAGTGAGAAATCTAACCTTTTAATTTTTTTATTTATTTTTTTATTTAAGGCAAAGCTTGGCAGACTATGGCCTGTGGATCGATCTGGCTGGCTGCCTAATTTTTAAGGCCCATGAGCTAGGAATGTTTTTACATTTTTGAATGGGTTCGCTTTATATGGTTATATAAATGCCTACATAATATACTTGCTTTTGCCTCTTGGCCTGCAAGGACTAAATTATGTATTATCTAGCTCTTTAAGAAACCTTTGTTGACTCTAGATTTAAGAGGTTTTGAGACTCATTTTCCAGATTCTGCTCTCAAGTGAGTAGCCACCACTGAGACCAACCTCTGCCCAAATACTTCCCCCTCAAAAACATAAAGGCCATTTAGTGACGACACAAGGCTAGTCATGACATGTAGTTTTCACTTGGTGGGGCAGCATTAGGCATTACACAGACACACACACACACACACACACACCCATATTAGAAATGGGAAAATACTGTTCTTCGTTGCATTTTTCTATTGCACCAACTCCCCATTTGATATTCAAAGCCCTGAAGCAACAAGATATAGTTGGGTCTTGTTCCCACTGCCGGACACAGAGGGCCTAGCATGCACAGCTCAGTATGTCCCTGGCCCATGAATGTGGCTCTTAAATACAGAAAAGGTGACCCATGTCAGCCCGTTGCAATGTGGTTCTGCAGCATTAAAGAGGCCTCTGTATTGTGCGTGCATCTAAGTAACTGGAACTTGGACTCCTCACATCTTTTTTAGCAGTGACATTGTAACAGCATGGACCCATCCATCATCATGTCACCTTATGGAAATGGCTTCCAGTGGTCAACTTGTCAGAGTTAATTAGTCTTCTGACGTATGAATAGTCAGAAGAAAAGCGACTTTGAGAGTCAGGTTTTTAGATACCTTTAGCAGTGAACTCTGCAGGTATCTGATCTTTCCTGCCTTTTAATTAGAGCCCTTTCATCTACGAGGGAGTGTCCTTCTGGTTAGCAGTACGGCTGGCCTGGTTCTTCCTTCTGTTCTCGGTTCTGGGGCTAATGCATAGTAACCATAGGCCAGCCCGTGAGTCTCTGAAACCTTAAATATGTGAAATCCAGGAGGTTCTCGTGTGGAATGTGGATAGTCGATGGCTGTTGAAACGCAGCTTTCACCGAAGTTTTAGTGTGAAAAGTAGTGTGTCAGCTCTACTGCTTGGAGACCCCAAAACTTAGTTTAAAAAAGAAAAGCAACCATTTGTTTAGCTCAAGATTTCGTAAGTCATCAATTTCGTCTGGATTCAGTGGGGGTTTTTCAGGCACTCACAGTCTGTTGCGTGTTTGTGTGTTGGGTGGGCGGTGTTGGCCGATCTGGGCTGGGCTCTCTCATGTGTCCTGGGACTTCGTCGGGACAGCAGAACTACTCACCCCCGGTCCATGTAGTTTCTGATTCAGCAGCAGGCTAGTTCAGGCTCTTCACAAGGCAGAGGAAGGGGCCCTAAAGAACTAGTGGATGCCCATAAGGCCTCTTGAAGCCTTGGCGTGGGACTGGCAAATTTGCTTCCATCACATTCTCATGGTCAAAGCAAGTCACAAGGCAAATGACAAGGACAGCCCAGATCCAAGGGGTAGGGAAATAGACTACCTTTTGATGGTAGAAGCTTCAAAGTCACATCCCAAGGGCACGGATGCAGGATGAGGAAGAGTCACGGCCATTTTTTGCAGCCTACCACGGGGAGCTAAGACATGAAGGAACACGTGTAAGGCATCCAGCAGCCCAGAGCAGGGGAAGTGGGAAGAGATCATTACCGTGAAGTTTGGTGCTACACCTGTAAGGGAGAGATTGGGATTCTGCCACTCTGGTTGTCCCCGGGCCTTCTTTCTGATGGAAGAGAGTGAGGGGACATCGAAGGGGAAGGTCAGACCTGCAGGGGATGGGTAAATGTGTGAGCGGGGTCCATCTGGATTTTGGGTTAATTTAGAAAAGAAAAGAAAGAGGGTATTTTTCCATCTACATTGGGAACCCAAGAGTGAATACAGGCCCTGAGTTTGGTAGCCTCGTGGAGAAGAAGCTTTTGCACCGAGGTCAAAAACCCCCTAAGCAAGAAGTAGTGCAGTTTGAAGCCACGAGCACAGCCTTATGGGGCAACGCAGTTAACGAATTGCACTTTAACACCTTCCTAACCGCGTGACTGGTGGCAAATCCCCTAGTTTCTTCAAGGCCCGGTTTCCCCGTCTGTAAAATGAGGATAACAGTATATCCCTCAGAGGGATGTAGGAATAATTAAAGGAGATGACACTCGTAAAATGTCTAAGGCAATGTCTAGCATAACAACCGCCCTCCATTCGTGCTCACTGTTAATATCCTTTCAGTCTTTGTGGCTATTGATGCTTCTCAGATGTTCCATGCTTCTACACTTGCAGTCCTGCCCACATGGATGAGCTCTCCTCCTGGTATTTTAGACCTGCGGTGTTCTGTGGATGTCCCACTGTCAACTCCAACTCAACATGCATATTAGAGTTAAATAAATCTGAGGCACCTGGGGGGCTCAGTTGGTTAAGCGTCCCGCTCCTAGTTTCAGCTCAGGTCGTGATCTCATGACATCTCATGAGATCGGGCCCCGCATCGGGCTCTGTGCTCAGTGCAGAGTCTGTTCGAGATTCTCTCTCTCCCTCTCTTTCTGCCCCTCCCCCTTCTCACGTACACGCCCCCCAAAAAATAAATAAATCTTTAAAAAAATAATAATAAAAGTAAACAAATCTGTCCCTTCAAGCCAGTCTCCTTTCCCAGCCTTTTGTATGTGTTTTTTCAGAGTCACCATTTAGCCAGCTAAATGTCCCTGTGAGGCTTACCTTTGATGTCGTTATTTCCTTCTGGCCTGATACCCAGTTATTAAACGATGCTCAGTGCCTCTCACTCTTGTCTTCCCGTTCCGTTTCCTCTACAGACTGCAGAATATGACTTCTTCTCTTGGTGCTTTGAACACCGCTGTAGGGTGCCTACAAGTTTCCCTGCCTCCAGGCTCTCTACCCATTATTCCATTCTGCACAGTTTTGCAACATAATCTTCCAAAAGACAACCCCTTTCTCCAAATCGTCGGTGGTGCCTCACTCCTTATAAGGTGACATCCAAATGCTGAGCTTGGCACTCAAATCCCTCCACAACTTGACCCCGGTTCCCATGACTAGACTTATCCTCTAACACTCCAGGAAAATTCATCTTGCATTGTAATTATTTGCATACCCATCTTGTTCCTAATAAGAGTGTGTGTCTCCAGAGCGAGAGTCAGCAAACCATGGCCCACAGACCAATTTCCATATTGCCAACAAGGCCTAAAATATTTATTTATACGGAGTTTACTGTCCCCCGCTCTCTAGGATAGAAGTGTGTCTTAGATTACTTTGTCCTACGGAATTGCAATAAACTCTTATTGAATGAATGTTCCACATACTGAGCCCTGAGCAATCCTGTCCTTTCTTGTTCCTGTACATTTTTTTTCCATAATAAAGGGTCTTCCCCTCGTTTGCCTACCTAGATAAAGCTTTCCAATAATCTAAGACCCACATCACATTCCCTGGGAACGTGGTGACTGATGGCTGCTGCTGAATTCTGAATTCCAGTAACAATAACCTACTCGTTTGACACTTGACGTTCTCCACCACGGAGGGTCCCAAACCACACTGATGCCCATCCCTCACCCCTGACTGGCTATCTTCTCTGCTTCAGAACTCAGCAGGTGTTACCTGGCCCAGGAAGTTTTCCTGACCTCCTTCCTCTACCCTTCTCTGCGCTTCCACAGCTCCCTGAACTTTCCCATCCTGGCACTTACCTTTGTGTCTTGTAATTGTTGCGTCACTTCTCGGATTCTCCAGCTGTGCTGTGAGCTCCTTGAGGATATAGCCAGTGTCTTATTCATCGATGTATTCTTAGCACCTGGCATGGTGCCTGGCCCATGGAAATTCTCAATTAGTATTTTGGAATAAATCGCTGCTCAATCAATAGTTGTCGATGGATTACATAGCTGATTAAAGTATCTGGTCCTTCCCCCCATAGTCCCCTACTTTCATGTCAGTTCTCTCGCTTTTCTCGTATGTATGGTCGTTTCTCTTAGTTATATGTCTATGGGTAGTTTGTATCTTTGGAGATCAGTGCATAACTAGCAAATTTTTATATGCATGAGGTGATCAGGCCAAAACCAGGACCCCTTTGAAAGAAACCGAGCTCGGAGATCCCCAGGTCTTTGGTGAGAATGATAAGGGCCTTTTTCTGGACCTGACATTGTCTTGGGCTGTGGGCCACTGAAACTGACAGCAGCTCTTCCTCTGTATGAATTAAGCATTCCAAGGACAGCCTGCCTACCGAATAAAAAGATCCATGACCAAATTACAGCACGGTCATAGCCCGCTTTTCGAATCCAGCCTGAGCCTGCGTATAGCTCCATGTTCACCTAGCATAAAATCATACCAAATGTTTGGACTTGGAAACCATTTGCCAAATGTTGGGATAATATAACAAAGCACACAACAGTATCAGAAATGGAGAGTGGCATCCCGGAAAACGGGTTAGCCCTCTGCAAATGAGAAGCAGGGACCTCATTCAGCAGACATTTCCTGCCCCCCTTGTGCCTTTCCCCCAGAGCTGTGTGCCTGCTTGGGCTCAGCTTCTCCTCCTCTGAGCTTTTCACACCGCCATCCCATGCTGCCTTGCGGTCCATGGTCAGTTTTTTAAACACAGATAAATTAGAGACAGGTTGTAAATTGATCAGCCCCGTCAGCCCAGATCTTGCCGTAAAACGGGTGCATAATAACCAAGTTTCTACTCTCTGTGTGTGCTGCTGGCTTCCATGGAAGCCCTCCCCCACGGAGTGAGAGTGGAAATGAAGCCCAGAAGCTCACCCGATCAGGCAGAGAACAGACATTTGGCATTTAAAAAAATGCCTTTTAAATGTCTAAATCCACGGTATAGTACCCTGTAGCCTTTTCAAAATCTGTGAGACACATCATGAATGCTGTTGCTGAAAAAAGCCAGCCCTGGAAAACCCTCCGCGGGGCCCGGGTGCACAAGGCGGCCACCTGGAAACCTCGGGGAGGAAGATGTCCCCACTTGCTGCAGGAAATCTCTCTTTCTGTGAGAGCCACGGGACAAGACGAGCAAGCAGAGTGTTTTTGCTCATCATTTTTCATCTCATCAGTCATGTGTGATAGGCCACGCAGTTTGGCCACTAAGCCCATGGGCCAGGTGGAATGTTTAGGGCTCAAGGCCGAGCACAAAGGGACACAGCACAGGTCTGTTTGGAAGAACACACGAAGTCGCTCATTGCCTCCGACCAAGGTCAGGATCGCACGTTCCGTGGAACATACTTCCGCAGAGAACCAGATAGCCTGAAGACAGTCCCTGAGTCTTTCCTAAACTGCCACACGCACCTGCCCACCCCAGGGACCAAGCAAAGCAAGAGATCAATCTGGTATTAGCTGGGGCTTCAGCCCCAAACTCCAGAAGAGAGTGATCATGAGGCATGTGGATACTGGGACCGAAAATTCCCCTTTGCTATTTATTCCTTTGCAAAGTTCATACATGAGTCTTACTGAATATCACCCTCTTGTGAGGAAGGGCCAATCGTGACCCCAAAAGCCATTGACAAGAGTCAGAGAAAAAAGAAAATAAAGACGGTCTCTAGGGTGGCCTCAAGGCAGCAGACCCTTGTGTCTCCCCAGCAGCCGTAGGCCTGCCTCGCCCCACCGGCTGAGGCCAGCGAGAGACCTGAGGCCAGGCAGCTCTGAAGGTCTTGGCAGCACCCTTGACCTTGGGCAGAGAAGCCAGACATGGTCCTTGTTTGCATTTGGGGAAAAGATGGGAGTGCGGTGGGATGGGGTGGAGAGGTGCCTTGCTTTACTGTCAGCAGCCCCTTGGGGACTATTCAGGAAACAAAACGGAGAAAATAAACAGTACGGTGACAGCAGCAGCGGCGAAGCTGAGTGTGGCATGTTTCTGAGGCTTCTCTGGCCGGCTGAGGGACTGCCCTGCCCAGAGAAAGCCTCGAAGGCAAGGCCTGGTACTTCTGTCATCCCAGATGGGTGAGATGGCTTCGGGGGGAGCCTGAAGGTTGCTGCGAGCCCCAGGCGAGTTCCAGGCCCTTGGCCCTGCTCACAATGGTCCTTTCCTGCCATGACTGGGGCATCCTTAGCTTCAGCAGCAGCTCTGGCTTCAAAAGAGGGGCTCGGCCTAGATCACTGATGCTGGGCGCCATGGACAAACTAGCTGGGGGAACCTGTCTGAGAACCCCACTGCCATCCCCTCCGAGCCCCTGTCTCCTTGATCAGTAACTGTTAGGAAAGGTTCCATCATTTGACTTTGGGAGCTTCTGGCCTTGCTTTTTTTGGGAACGCCATGGGCTTCCTCCTGCTATTTCCACTCTCCCTCCCCCACCCCCATCTCCCTTCATTTCCCAAGGAAATGAAAGCCCCAAGCTTTCCTGGGAATCCTGCCCCAAAACTTTCAGCTCACCCATTTGGGGACTTGGCATTTCAAGGGCCACCTCCGCCAAAAAAAAATAGGAGAAAGCTGCGGCTTTCAGTGTCCATCATGTATCTGCTCAGGGGCGGGGGGCGTGGCCATTCTCCTGGGGGGCGGGGGGGGGCGGGGAGGGGCGCGGAGCCAGAGCCTTCTGCCCAGCGGCAGGTGGCCACTCCTCCACCTGCCTTCCTCTGCCTCCTTCCCTCCCTTGGCTGCTCGGGACCTTCAGGAGGCAGCCCTATGCCTGCTTTCCCAATAATTCAGCGGTAATTCCGAGATGACCACCTGGGAATGAAAAATAAACATGATGGTTCTTTCCATCCACACAGTGTTTCACGTTCTTTTTTTTTTTTTTTTAAGATTTTATTTATTTGAAAGAGAGAGCACGAGCAGGGGGAAGGGCAGGCAGAGGGCGAGAGGAAGAAGTAGGCTCCCCCTGAGCAGGAAGCCTGACCTGGGGCTGGATTCCTGGACCCTGGGATCATGACCTGAGCCAAAAGCAGACGCTCAATGAGTGAGCCACCCAGGCGCCCCTGATGTTTCACAGTGCTAAGAGCAGTTTTTTTCTGCTCACCTAAACCGAGTGCATGCACTTTAAGGCCCGGGGCGAAAACCCGGCAAGGGTGAATCATGAAACGTTGTTCCTTCTGTTTCAGTTGGAACTTCAAGTCCGAATGTGCCATGTTTTGATCCAAGCTACTGCTGATCTCTCTGTTAACATAGTTTGGATCTGTTTCCAGTGCACCCTTTTCCTTCCAGGCTGTTTGCCCGGTGCAGCCATCCCCTTGCTCCCCATGTCCACCTTCCCCCCTAGTTATGCTCCTACCAATTCCCATCCCTCAACTGTTGATGTCACTCAAATTCCACCCACGCTCCCCCTTGGTTCCCCTCTCTTCCTGCTTCTCCCCACTGTCTCCCCTACTTCTTCTTCTTTTCTTCTCTTCCCCTCTGTCCCCTCCCTTGCCCCCATTCTGCATGGTATCTGTTGTCCCTCAGCATTGCCCATCACATCACATAATACTGCCTTGTTATCTCGGAGGCTGGCAGCCTGGAGACTTATACTTCTCAGACCCCCTGGCTTCCAGGGGAGAAGCTCTCAGAGAGATTAAAAGGCAGAAAGGAGACTCTTCCTTCTCCGGCAGGGAGCGAGAGGGCAGATATGTGGGCTCTAGCAGATAGGAGTTTCCGCGTGTACTCCCTGTTTTCCAGTCGGTCACAACTTCACGGCCAAGGGCAGCTATGAAACCTGTGGCAGTTTCTGGCAGTTTCCTGCAGTTTCCTGACCCTGGGATATAAGTAGCAACTTGATGATCTCTGGAACGTGGCTGTAGTATGTAACCTGAAAGCTAGTGGCAGCTTCCCTAAATAACCTTCCTTTTGCACAGTCAACAGTTTTGCTCACACTTAATTTCCTTCCTGCTCGAAATACCTACAGCGGGGATCGTCAGAGTCGTCCTCCACCAGCAGCACCACCATCATCCAAGAACCTGTTAGAAATGCAAGTTCCTGGGCCCAGACCCAGACAGACCAAGTCAAAAACTCTAGGGGTGGCACCAAGCGCTCTGTGTTTTGACAAGCCCTCCAAGTGATTCGGATTCAAGGGATTCGGATCCTCCAAGCCTGAGAGCCACTGACCTTTCGGGATGTTTATATTCCTATCGAAAACCACGACTGTAGACACACACCTTCTCAATGTGTGTTGCTTTCTCATAATTATAAAATACTGGATTTATTATAGGAAGTTTGGGGAAAAAAAGAAAATTTGGAAAAATATGAAGAGTGTAACAAAGAAAAAAAAACCTAGAAAATTCCACTCGAGAATTAACTATTATTAACCTCTTGGTTTATTTTCTTCTATTCATCTCTCAATGGATGCACGTTTCTGTGTGTGGTTATACAGCTGGTTTGTTTTGTGTCTGGTTTTTTCATATACCATTATCTGAGGAACATTTCTCTGTGCCATTAAATATGCTTAGTTAAAGCCTACTTAGTGTTCCATGCTATGGGAGCACCATAATTAATTAGCCATTCTGCTATTACAGAGTCTTTATGTTGTTTCTGGGCTTTCCTATTTTAAATGAATGCTACACCGGACATTCTTAAATAAAATCTTGTCTCATTGCTGGTTGTCTCATTGGTATTAAAGGATAAATTAGGATATGGATGAGAAGAAATTCAGTAGGGCAGGACTGGGTCCTTCCCACAGAAATGACTCCTTATGTGTGAAGATAACAGAGAGACCTATGGAAATTGCCAGTTAGGAAGTCAAGGTCAGGAAGAAGAGAGGAATTTAAGAAAGTTGCTTACCATTTCTGAGTTTGAAAGACAGTTGTGAGAGCAGAGGCATTTCAGAAGGACATAGAAGCAAAATGAAGGAAAAGGAGTGATTATTATTTTTTTTTAAAGATTTTATTTATTTATTTGACAGAGAGAGAGAGAGATCACAAACAGGCAGAGAAGCAGGCAGAGGGAGAGGGGGAAGCAGGCTCCCTGCTGAGCAGAGAGCCCAATGCGGGGCTCGATCCCAGGACCCTGAGATCATGACCTGAGCCGAAGGCAGAGGCTTTAACCCACTGAGCCACCCAGGCACCCAGGAGTGATTATTTTTTTTGATGGTCTAGCAATCCACTCCAAAAGGTAGTATGTGTGTCCTGTTTATGAGGATACAAGGATTTACCGAAAGTCGTTTCTTGCCCTGATCTAGGACATGAGCTTGGGAAGGTTGGGTGCATTCTGCTTTGGGAATTTCCATCGATGGACTGAGGTCTTCCTGAGGAGTCCAGGCTGGTGTCCGGGCACATTCTGGGTGTTCCAGTGATGCTTGTTGGCTGAATACAGATGAAAAAAATAAGTAGGCAGATAGAATATTCCTAAAATCCCAAATAGGTATAATATCATCTCAAATGTCACAAATTTAATTTATAACATTAAATTAGAATTAAAAAATCTCTATAAAATTCTAATGGATCTATTTCACAAAGTGCAAGGAATAAATAGGCATCTTTGTTTTTTTGTTGTGCTCTTGTCAGTCTGTTTCCAAAGACTTACTGGAGATCTACCACATTCCTGATGTTATTATTGTACAAGAAATAAGACAAAGTCCTCTCTTCCTTCAAGGAGCTTGTGTTTATTTTTTGAAGACATACCATAAATATTCAAACAAATCAATAGTGCTACGAGAGAACTAAAAGAGTGTAGCCTGGCAATGCAATGACCAGGATGGTGAGAGCTCTTGCTCCTTTTGCATTTCACCATTCCAACTAGAGCAGTCGAGTCTCAGTGGGGGAGGTAGTTGTCCTGTCTGAAATTCACTTGCAAACTGATGGGCTGGGAACCTCACCATAGCTTTCACTCAGGCCCTACAATGGGTGTGACAGGTTTGGATAGAGCCATACATTTCTGCCCTAAGAGGCTTCATGTGTTAGCATCCCAGTCCTAATGATGTGGGGTGGTGGCCAGTACTTGCCATGACTTGGTTAGGAATGAAACAATATAGTCTCTCTCTCTCTATATATATATATAGTAATCAATAAAATCGAGAACAACATGTGTAAAAACACTTAGCCATGGTGGTCAATAGGTTCGTTTCCCATGCTACTCTGGTCAATCGAGAGGGGCTGTTTAGACCAGTCTTGAGAAGAACTCTTCAGTGAGAAGAAGCCAAGTTCACAAGGAAGTAGAAGTACGTTGAAGCAAAATGAGTGATTACTACTTTGATACCCTAGGAATCTGAGGATAGTATGTTTTCAGGTCAATCCATGCTTGTGGTTTATGAGGACACAAGGACTTAGCCCAGCCTCTTTTTCAATCTGACCCAAGACATAAACCGATGAGCAAGGGTGCAGTGATGGATTGGTGATGTCTGCCATGAGTCTGGTGTGACTTTGGGGGTCCAGCTGCTTGCTCCAGTTCTATCTGTGATGGTGTGGTGCTGTCCCATCCAGGCTCAAATCCACAAGGAGACATAACATTATGGTCACTGCACAAGGCTTAGGAAATTAAACATTATTAGAAAATGTCTGAAATATAGTATGGCCCTGTAGTGGAGGGTAAAGCCTTACGGTTTATGGAGACAGCATGGAATATTAGAAAAACCGGTGAACTTCTCGAGCACATAATCCTTAGAGTCTAGGGTTTTTGGAACACTTACAAACTGCATGAACTTGAGAAGGTCAACTTCTTTTGCTAAGCATCAGTTTCTTTACACACACACACACACACACACACACACACTGATTATCATGTATATAATTCAGCCTTTAAATAATCCCTGTTCATCCTACTTCACAGAGATTTTATGAGGACCAAAGGAGCTCATGCATGGGAGAGCACTTTTTTAAGTGCTAATCAAGAATAAGCGATCATATTTGTGTGTCGGTTACAGAGGAAGCTGTTTCTTTCCTCCCCTATCTTCCTTTTTTTTTTTTTTTTCAAAGAGGTGGCCATTTATGCACCAGAAAGAGCAGTTAAATTTCTAGGTTGCGCACTTCTCTTAGTGAAATGATTTAAAGCCGTGCGTAAATAGCACATAAATTTATTATGACTTGGGTCCAAGCTGGGGATGTGTCTATATATACACACAGGCAATCGCCTCTCAGCATCTACCAGTGAAAAATACTGCAGCCTCGTAAAAAACAAAGCCACCTTCTTCCCGACTCCTGACAGCTCAAATGTCCTCAGAATAAATGGGTAAGCTTCCCTCTGCACACCTGTGCCGTGGAGTTTTTACGCATCAGACAAATCTGGAGTCTCCCAGGTAATGTCAGACCTGAGAGTAATGCGCACACTCCCGGCATCTTGGCCAGACTGCTTCCTGGTGATTTACCCCAGCGCCAGTCACGAGGATGTGGAGCCTCTCTTTATTCACTCCAAAGAAACAAACAAAGAGTTAGCCCTGAGACCAAGTTAATCAAAAAGTTTTTAATAGAATACTTGAAGGACCCGAGGCAAGCACTTGGAACCATAAACAGGTGGCACAAATCATTTTTAGCCTTGTTAGAGGCTACAGAGCAAGCTGCTTCGGGAAATTATTTCCCGAGTAATTAATCTGCATGTTGCCACCCAGACATTTACTCATATGGGGGCATAGAATCCCATCTGCAAGGCCAGTTGTTAGAATCGGTGAGAAAAGACTTCTTTCTTTCTTTATGAGCATAGAGAGAGAAAATGGAGAGAGCCCTGTGGTTCTATTTCAGGTTGAAGCCAATCAAATACTCTTCTAGGCATTAGAGTTTGAAAGAGACAAAATGGCTGACACAGGAGGCAAGGCATTGTGTGTGCGTGTGTGCATGTGTGTGTGTGTTTTGTGGCAACATTGGGTAGTAGCTTCATGAAGCTACTCTCTAAGTGCGAAGTGAGATGTTGGGAAGCATTGATTTCTTGGGCCAATAGGGCAGTGCTGCACTAGTCCATAACATGCTTTGTGAGAATGAGAAACAGGCACCCCTTGCTCAAGACATCTTACTTCCATCTGCGGGAAAATTGTCATAGTACACTGGACTCTGTTAGAACAAGATGCTTGACTGCCCCTGCCAGAAAATGGTCAGAAAAAAAATGCAAGTCTACAGTATCTTTGATGTGAAGGCCCTCTCTTGATGTGTTGCTCTCACATATCACATGACCTAAACAACTGTTCATGTCGGCACCACCATTGATGCCACAGTAAGCAAATTACTGGGGAAAATGGGTGAGTTAGGTGAACAAATGCTCATGTGGAACCAGCTTATGGCATACACTAGAATAATTTCGATGTGGTTTAAATAGCTGAAGTTAGAAAAAAAATAGCAATACAAATTTTATTAAATATTTGCAGTGAAAGATTTTTTTAACGTAAGAATAATTTAAAAAATCACTAAGGGAAGTAAATAGGTGTGACTCATAAAAGTTTTAAACTTCAGTAAGTGTGTAAATCAAATCACTATAAATCAAATCTAAAACAGACAACTGAGAAAAAATATCTTCCACAAATACAACGAAGAATTAATATTTCTAATAAAC
Source organism: Potos flavus (assembly GCA_028534135.1). Lineage (NCBI taxonomy): Eukaryota > Metazoa > Chordata > Mammalia > Carnivora > Procyonidae > Potos > Potos flavus. The sequence goes on along the minus strand of CM052899.1, from coordinate 63,848,400 downwards.
TCATATGCCTTGATTAGGAAAAATGAGACCTCAAATAATAGAAAAAATTTTGTGAATTACATAAAAGGCAATAAAATACCTAATATAATATTTAGATTTATTAGAGATCAAAGAAGTAAAAATGAAAACTCCCATTAAATACCCCTTTCATTTATAAAATTAGAAAAATTTAAAAACAAATCAACTCAATGCTAGCACAGGCATGTTATGAGAGTATAAATGTATGTAGCCTTTCTGCATGGTAATATGGCATCATGTACTGAGAATCTTTGAAGCAATAATGCTACCATTACAACTCCATATACAGGAGATCGCTGGAAATATGGAAATACAAATGGAAGACTAGGTTATTATGATAAATTCATATAATAATGTACTTGGTGGGGTGCCTGGGTGGCTCAGTGGGTTAAAGCTCCTGCCTTTGGCTCGGGTCATGATCTCAGGGTCCTGGGATCGGGCCCCACATTGGGCTCTCTGCTCAGCAGGGAGCCTGCTTCCCCCTCTCTCTCTGCCTGCCTCTCTGCCTACTTGTGATCTCTCTCTCTCTCTCTGTCAAATGGATGAATAAAATCTTAAAAAAAAAAAAAAAGTAATGTACTTGATGACCCTGAGAAGTGTTACTTAAGGAAAAATTTATGTCTTGGGGAAAAGCCCCTAAAAATGTCAATTGAAAAAATGGTTTATAGAACTGTATATTTTGGGATTCTCAGAGTTGGGCTTGGTGGATGGGCTTCAGAATCATCAGAAACTTTCGGTGTATATGCATTTGTTTCTGGGGCAAGTTTTCATGGCTTGCACCACGTGCTTCAAGAGATCCATGATCCAAAGGAGACAAGAAGCTCTAGTAGAGTGAAACCAGGCCAAAGCCATTGACTCTTGGCACGAGCACCTCTCCTGTCCCCTCACCCCTGCGAGGGCCTAAAACATGCCAAGCACTGTGACACATTGATGTCAAAGGCTGACATTGTCTCTGTGGTCAGG